>CM035156.1:143814814-144322314 GCA_020205615.1 Panax quinquefolius | reverse complement strand
ACAATTTTGAAATCTATTCCAAAAAGTCAAAATGAAACTCATCTAGTGAAATGAACAAAATATTATTTATTAAGAATATATATTTTTTAAATATGCAAAAAAGTATCTAAGATATATACAAAAAAATTCAAAGCACCTAAGAGCGTGGACCCCACAGCCCCAATGTAGGTCCGCACATCATTCAAAATTATAATAATAGTAATAATAATAATAATATTAAGAAAAATAATAATTATTATTTTAAAATAATAATAATAATTTCAAAATAATAATAATAATTTCAAAATAATAATAACAATAATAATAATAAATTTTAAATAATTATTATGATTATTATTAATATTTTTGTTATTATTATTTAATAATTATTATTATTACTATTATTATTTTGAAATTATTATTATTATTATTATTATTATTATTATTATTATTATTATTATTATTATTATTATTATTATTATTATTATTATTATTATTATTATTATTATGAGTGAGACTATATTTAATTACAAACTCCTCGCTGACCGACCGTATGAGGGATCAATTTTTTTATTTTATGAATGTTTGCTTAATTATTCTTCTTTTTTATACTACATCTCATTTAAGTAATTAATTTTTTTTCCGACATTCAGACGTGGGTCTCATGCATGTTTTTGTCCTTAATATAACATTTCTTTATCAAAATTAACTTTTTCAAAAAATTAATTAGACATTTTCATATTTGTTTTTATATAAAAAAAATTAGACCGCGAAACTTTATCTATTTTGTCGGTAGGGGTGAGCATGGTGCAGTTTGGTGCGGTTTGAAGTCCAACCCGCACCAAACCGTTAAGTCTTGGTTTGACAATCCAAAAGCGCACACAAAATCGCCATGATTGAAAAGTGCGGTGCGGTTTTAACTGTGCGGTGCGGTTTCAATTGGTGCGGTTTCGGTTATAAAACCAATTGAAACAATAAAAAAGTCTAAGCGTTCAATAAAATTTAACACAAAACTCACATCGAGCAATTAACTTAGTGACAGAGTCGGCAATGAGAATTATATCATGTATATAAACAAAACTCTTTCTGCCAAACATGTCAAATTCACCATCAAATCATATAACAGTAAGACACATAAAATAATTTTAGTTTATAATAAAAGAATGGTGTTTTAAAACTAAAACATACGCTATATAAAATAACGTAGATCATATATTCGATAACAAATAAAAAGATTTATCTTGTTTCCCAAAATTTAAAAGTATATACTATAGATAGAATGAAGTTCTATCTTATATATTGCAGGAACTATACTTTAAAATTCATTATTTTTTCTTATTATATTTATAATTGTAATTAGAGCATTCATTTTAAAATTAAAATTTAGAATTTCAAAAATGATGAAAAGTTATTTGAATTGTAATTTAGATTATTGATTATTGTATTCATTAACAATAAATAAATTAACATTCATTCATTAATACTATACTTTAAAACTAATTATTTGTTTTCTTATTCTTGCTATAGTTGTAATTAGAGGATTCATTTTAAAATTTAATATTTCAAAATGATAAAAACTTACTCGAATTATAATTTAAAATATTAATCATTATATTTATTAACAATAATAAAATTAACACTCATTTATTAATAAACTTTACTTTAAAATTTATTATTTTCTTATTCTAGTTATAGACTTATAGTTAGAATTACATAACTTTTATCTTTTGCAATAAACCTGAAAAGATATCTAGATCTAGATCTATATCTTCGTCTTCTTAATCCCCATCGCAAAACTCAGATTGGACGTAGATTTACTCCAATCTATTAGAACAAAGTTATTGTTTCAGCAACAAATTGCGTATTAATCTAATTAGTTGCTGGTACGTACACTACTAGAATTGTTGGCGCACAAAACCCCCTCTTTTCAATTTTCTTCTCAAGTCAAAGCACACCCCAAATTGATTCTCAGTCTTGTCTCTTGCTATACCAAATCTCGAATTTCTTCTCGTTTCTCTCACCAAGCCCTAAAATCTATCAATTGCCCGCCTGCCATCATGTCACTGCTCCAAACGATTCCTCCAACCACGAATAGCTTAAGTTAGGGTTTGTGTCGTTTCATACATGTATATATCTTGGCTCTCTAGTGACCTTTTCGTCATTAATTCATGCCTTCTCTTCAATTATTGTCGCAACTCTCAGGTCGATGACCCTTAATTTGTGAAGCCCGACCCTTTCACCCAATTGCCCAGTCTGCCAGCAATTCCTGTGGGGATTAACTGTTCTTCCTCTTCTAAAATAAGTACCTTCTTAGTCCTCATAGCCATCAACCTCAAATATGAATTATCATCTTTTGTTCATTTTCATGTATGTCTTAATTGATCTTTTGTGTATATATTTGTTAAATTCTAAATTTTTTAAAATTATCTAATGATATTTTTAGAACAAATTAATTTAAAATAGTCTGAGTTTGCATGTATTAGCGATATAATTTGTTTTCATATGCTGCAGTCTAATTGTTTGATATATTGCCCAAATAAACCCAAAAACTCAATGAGAAAAGTTATAGGAATTATGGGAATTGACATTTTGATGTTTAATAATAGATGTGGGAATCTACATTTTGATGATCCTAAGTATTGTAAAGAGATATTGATATGTTTATTGATATGCTAAGTATTCTGATATGTATATTACCCAAAATTCATTGTGTATTGTGAATTCTTCCATTGTGAACTAAATTTTTTTAATGTTTATGATGTATTACAATATATTTTAGGATCCTCTCTTTTTTCAGTCTCTACCTTGTTTGTCGAACTTATCATCTTAAGTGAGTTATAAGGCATTGGGATACTGTGATTAGGGAAGTACACAATGGTGCTCTCACCTTCCTTTTGGCTCTTTGTAAACTAGGCTCAATGTTGTCATTTTATTAAATTTTCTTGCAAATGTACGCTCTTGTAGTGGTTTGTTATATTTCTTGCAAATGTATGCTTGTTCAGTTGCAGTGGTTTAATAATGTATTCTCCACTTTAAAAGTCAAGATTTTATTATTAGAATATACTTTTATTAGCTAAAATCTTATAAAGTTACTATGAAAAAGTAGTCTAAAAGTATGTTGGTATATATGTATGGAGAGTGAAAGCTGGGGATATATATTTGGGGATTGAATTGTAGATGGATCTAGTACTAATGTACTTCAAAACAAAAAACTTGCAATTGGTTCTTTTCGATCACTTTGCACTTCAACTTTGCATATATAACTTAATTGTCGGTTGTATGGATTTAGGGTGTAGAATTGATTACATGTATCCTCTTCATGGAAATATTAGATATAATCAACAACTAAAGTGTTTTTGAAGATCTCGGCTCTTAGTCTGGTGTTTTGTGCTTCTGTGGTTAGTGGGAATGTATCTTTGAGGTATCTTCCAGTGTCATTTACTCAAGCAATTGGGTCTACTATGCCTTTTTTCACGACAGTGTTTACTTATATGATGACACGCAAGAGGGAGGCTTAGCTCACTTCTGCCACTCTTATTCATGTGGTTCATGGGGTCGTCATTACTAGTGGGGTAATTCTTCAATTTTATATTTAATTTATAATTTGGAGTAACTCTTGCATTAATTTATTACCTTGAAATTAGTGTTATTGCTAGTGTTATTGCTAAACAAATATCTTACATTCCTCAATTCCTCACAAATATCTTGCATTCCTCAATTCCTCACTTAAACAATGTTTCTCTGCCAAAATGATGATTTTAGTACTCTCGGTAGATATATGATAATGAGTTAGTAGACAAAATAGAATTCACAGTATCTAACAATACCTGTCTTGAGATTTGATATACAACAACAAAATTTAATTTATTATCCTAGTTGATGAAAGTTCTATCATTGCTAGCAATATTAACTTTTCTGTTGCCATTACAAAATGTTATCTTCTCATTGCTTCGAAATGCTAAAGTTCTTTTATCTATACACTTCATATTCTAATCTGTGATTAAAATTTTTTTACATTATATGTTATAATTTCCCTTAGCTCAGAGGCTGGTTTGAAGGTTTTTTTAACTTGTGTAGCATTTATAGCTTTAGGATTTCATGGAGATATTGTTGTTTCTGTGCAGGCTTTAATGGGGTTTTCTAGTTCAAAATTAAACTTTAATATTAATAAAAAAAATTATGCAAACCTGATTTTGTTATTGTACGCTTTATCATTATTTTATGATTTATTTTAAAAAATTAATATGTTATTAGAATAAGGTTTGAATTAAAAACGATTATACAAGATGGAATGCTTTTACTTCAATCAAATTAATCTTGACATCAACATTATAACTTACTTTTCAGGACATTAAGAGAAGACTTGATCTTGGTCTGGTATCTCCAGAAGTACTTCAATTTTTTTTTTGATCTGGAGCAATATCCTCTTATTTCAGAACTCACTCATCGTTTCCAGGTAAACTTGTTTTTTGTAAATCAAATATTGTCTGTAAGACGAACATATGTTCATCTTTAAACCTTTTCTAAGTTAAATGTGTTTTTCAGAAGACATATTATCCATCTTTCCCTCCGTTATTTTGTGTTTGAGATGGAATATGTATATTATTTGGTAATATACATTATTTTAATAGATATTATATGTTGACCGTAGCTATCTTGATGCAGGGTTTCAGAGAAAGATTATTAGCGAATTCAAGTTTCTACATAGATTAGCCATAGAAGAAGCTATATCGATAACAACAACGCTCTTAGCATAGTATGGTAAGCGTAAAGAAAATTTCTTTGAAGAGATTGATTATGTTATTACAGACACTACCAGGGGAATTGTTGTTGATTTCTTTACTGTATGGCTTCCTGCTTTGACATTGTCGTTTCTTTCAATCGCTGGTGAGGCTAACGTACTTGATAGCATGGAAGCACTAAAGGGTCTTCTTGGCTCCATTCCTGATAATGCATTTAAGAAGAATCTAGTTGAAAAGGATTGGAATTTGAGTCATAAAGTTGCTTCAGTGCTCATTGGTGGCTTGAAGCTTGGTAGTGTGGGTGTTATTTCCAGCATTGGAGCCGTGGTTGCCTCCAATATCTAGTATGCAATGCGCAAAATACTTAATCCAACCCTTGTCAATAGTCAAGTGAATAAAAGATCACCCATCTTCAAAACAAAGCAGCAGTCTATGGAGCCTTTCTTGGAACATCAGCCAATCTCCGGTATCAGGTAGAGAGCTAGTACTTTATGCTCAACGTAAGCTTCTATTTCCATGTAATATGGTTACCTTGGTTTTGAACTAGATCAATCATTGATAACTCATGACAATACCTTCTCTTGTCATTCCTGTAATGATGAAATAATACATTGTAATCATAGGATATTAACCGATAGGCATCAACAACTTGTGGAACAACTTCCATATTTGCGAGGTTTATGGGAAGGTGGTTCACTCAACTAAGGTCAACTAATAAGAACATTTTCAAGGGAAATACTACAAAGATGAGCTTGATCAACTGTTGATGAGATGTTGATACAAAGCACTACCCAGTTTATTTTTGAAATGATTAAGCACCTTGATAGCTACTTTATGATTTGTAGTTTTGAGCATGAGCTGTGACCAAGTGTTGCTAACTAACAACAACTACTTCATTTAGTCTATTCCATAAAGTGCTTGCAGTAATATAGTCCACCTTTTTCAGTCTTCTTCTTTTTGGATCCCCTTTCAAGTTCTAAGATAAGCTAGAGGTTTATCTTGCCATCTGTTATACCTGTCTGAGGTTACTTTTCTAGAGAGAAATGCGACATAGTTTATTGATTCTAAAATTACATGTCAATGGTCATAGCTACAATCTTGAACTATTCTTGCAGTTAACTATTGGATGCATTTTAAAATTAACATTTTTGGTGTTTTTATCAATGTACTTGACTTTAACAATAATATCACTTGCAATGCAGGTTATTGCCAAAATAGTGGAACATCGAATTTCAGACCAATTTTCAGATCAAACATTTTTCGTAAATATGCTATCTTTTATCGTCCGAACAGTCAACTCCTATTGGGGAACCCATGTTAGATGCTTCTACTTACTAAATAACTTTTTCTATTTTTTTTCCTTTCTTATTTCATTAATTCGATTTTTGGTAAAGATGATGGCGTGAAGAATTCAATGGCACACATATTATTACTAACTGTGAGATACATATATAAATACACACACACACACATAAAAGCTTATATATACACATATATATGTATATATTATTCCATCTATATACAATTCTCGTGTCCTAAATTATGTTCTTTGAGGTGATTGTAGTTTGTGTACTTGTTGAAGGGGAGAAAGAGGTATATAAAGTGTTTATGACCAATGTTTTTTTCATGTTGTGCTAGATTGATAGGATGGGCATTGATTAGTTGTAGCCTTTAAACTTTTCTCTTTTTAGGATAAAATAATATTAATCCAACTTTATGTCTATTATTTGGTGAAGCAATGGATCGATCTTGTGTGGTATACTAGATTACAGGCTAAGAAGAGTGAACCATCCTCTGACAAAACTCCAAATTCTTCTAATACTGTTGCATTGGGTTTCAAGACTCCAAAAGGTGCCAATATTGATGAAATCAACAATCAGTGAGATCTTAATCCTGCAGTCATTCTGTGTTCATATATCTCTCAGAATGTTCTGTAAGGAGATCATTACATTTTACATTTTTTGTATGGTTTTCCTGTGGCTTAAAATTGTATTACATTCATTATAGATCTTCCAATTTCTAGTGAGCATACAACTTAGGGACTAGATTAATCTGCTGAGGAGATAGATTAAAGTTTTGTTTCTTCCACATCTCTATGTCTCTATGTGCATGGCTATTGATTAGTGAGCCACAGTTCTAGAATTGTCACTAGCAGCTATTTTTTATTCTGTTAGTGTGGTCTTGCTGTTTCTTGAACGCCCTCTAAGCCTAAATTATGCTCTATTTATTGATGTTTAATTTAATAATCTTTCGTGTATACTCACTTGACAGTGTGATTTACTTAATATGCCTGATGTCGTCAACTGTGTATCAAATTGCAAAATTTAGTAATTTTGAGTTTGTCAAAATAAAAATCAAGGACCGTGTAAATAGGCATACAGAATTGTGTGCCAAGTGTAATAGAAGATTTAGTTTTTTTTCACATAATAGTTACTTCAAAGTTGGACACACAGAGCATGTGTATCTTTGTCATAGTTGTTGTAATCTTATACACGAACATTGCACATGGTACCATCTTGTGTATGTTTGTCAAACTAGTATGTACTTCATGTTATCTTGTTTAAGGCATTTTATTTAGTCAGTTGAAGGACTCTGGAATCTTTCTATATGCTCAACCATTTAATAAATACTGTGGGTAGTCTATTGGTTTAATAATATTAGTACAACGTAGCAACTCTATTGTCTTTGTGTATTGATTTTGGCATTAAGTGCCTCTAGTGACCTATTTGCTTCATTTTCCTAACTTGCTATTATTTTTAAATATGTGCAGGAAGACTGCTTCTATGACCTGCCTTACAATACTGGGTATCAAATTTTCGTGCTACGTTTACGGAAGACAAGGGACGAAATTATGAAGTGTACTCTCTCTCTATATGTAGATATTTACTTTGATTGAAGAACTATGGTAGCTTTATATAGTTAATTGTAAAGATAATGAATGATTATTTAGTGGATGATTTTATTAAGTTAATAATATTTTAGTTTTTTATATTTTTTCCATTATTTGCTATGGGGACATTGAGCTAGCCAAGTACACAAAAAGAATGCCAAATTTTGATTTGGCAACAATATAATCCGTTACCAAAGGATTGAACAAGTTTTAATATAGCAACAATTTTTATATACATTTAGCAACAAATTTTCGTTGCTAATGGCATTAAAAATATAATATTTGCCAACGAAAAATTAACCTAATAACAACGGAGAGGATATTGTTGCTAATACTAACATAAAAGGAAACATTTTTTATCGTTGCAAATCATATCAACTATCGTTGCACATATAAAGAAACGGCAACATATAATGTCGTTGTTAATCGACGACTTTCGTTGCTATTAAAAAATAACCAGCAATAAACATTTTCGTTGCTGATTTAGCTTAATGTCGTTGCCAAATAATATAATCAGCAACGAAAATCGTTGCCAAAAAGTTTACATTCTGCAACGAAAGCAAGCTTAGACAACAATTTTCATAATTTACCGCAATGAAAAATGTCGTTACAAAATGGTGTCAATTACAACGAAAATGCATGATCGTTGCAAAAAAAAAGAGTTCATTTCGTTACCAATTAGCAGGCTTTTGCAACGAAATGGGGTTTTTAGCAACGAAATTTTAATTATTCTGCAACAATACATTTTGTTGCTAAAGGATTGATGTCTCTGTATGAAAGCCAAATTTCGTTGCAAAATGTATTACTTTTGGCAACGAAAAAAAAAGGTTCATTGCGGAACAATTAGCAACGCTCATTGCGCAACGAAAGACGCAACGACATTAAAGTCGTTGCCAAAACCTTTTTGCAACAAAATTTGACACCTTTAGCAACGAAAATTGGTTGTTTCTGAAGCCCTATTTTTTTGTAGTGCACCATACAATGTCCCAACTAAATATAAGACATGAAATTACTGTCAAGTCTTATTTTATTTAATTATATATATTTTGATTCCTAAATGCACAACTCCTAATGAATGCAAATTAGAAACTACTTTCTAATTTCATTTCACCTTGGCCAAGGATTCCTAGGTTGTCATTTATCGAATCACATAGGACATTTCTCTTCTTTTACTAAAAGTGGTAGATTATTTATTGATCATTCATTATCTTCATATATAACTTATTATACCCAAGCATACCCTTTGATATACTCTAAGAGTCTTAAGGAATAAGTCAAAGTGTAATTCATTATATATAAGATTCTATGATGATCTCAAGTCTAAGGATCATTTGTACTACTATCACTACAGAAATTCCTATTGATAGGCAAGTAAAACTCCATTAGGTATTCCTTAGCAAGTCACGTTCAGTGAACTTATTCTCTAATAAGCACCTACATACTTGCTTTAGTGTCTCCACACAAATGATCATGAGATTAATCATCCTCATCCAATGAGCAAGCAACGTACGTACAAATCTATCTGGTTTCACTAATCCCCTTTTTAGTAATCCATTGATTGGGAACATTTTAATTTTAAGCTATCTAAGAATTTAGATCTCATTAGCATGATCTCATCACGATTCTAAAAGCATTGCTTAAAACTATGAGTTTATCACATATTTTTAAAATAACACCATGTAGATAATAAATGCCTTTAATAAATAATTCTTTTATTAATAAATAAATAAGATTGATTACAAAGTATATTCTTTATCATCATACATGATTGGCTTGTATGCATACTACTTTCAAGTAACTCACAGAATAGCTCTTATATTTATAGATAAGATGTTGTAAGGAGCAGATACGACGACATGATTGGGATTGTGACTGAAGTTGCTGGTGATTCTGATGATTCTGATTTAGATAACAACATCACAGACAATGAAGATGAAGATGACAATGAAGCTCATGAGACTGGTGGAAATGAGGAGGGTGGTGACAATTATAGAGATGCCAGCGAGAGTGTTGATGTGAACAAGGATGACAACAATTACTTAGAGTAGTCGTCTTCCGGTGACCAAGTTAGAGTGATTTGGATGGACGACTCTAAAATAACGCAAAATGTAAAGGATGTGGCATTTGTTGTGAGATGATTTTTACATGGTGATTTTTTGTTGCCGCGCTCGACCCAACAGTCAAGTGGGTGTTGTGGTTGATGTAAACATTTCTATTGATTTATTAACCATCGATGGATCTCGTTATAAATGATGTCTCATCAAGAAACTTGAAACGCGCGTAAAGGATTTCACTGTGGGTGATTATATTATACTTGGCCCCTGGCTTGGTCGAATTGATGATGTTTTAGAGAATGTAACAGTGTTGTTTGATGATGGTTTTGTGTGTAAAGTTATTAAGGCTGATTCATTGTGCCTAAAACTAGTTGGTAAAAATATCCATGAAGATATACATTTCCCTTACTATCCGGGTCAGCGTGTAAAGGCTAGCTCTTCATCTTATATTCAAGAATTCAAGGTGGTTATTTGGTTTGTGGAGAGCTAACTGGTTGGAGGGTACAATAACTAAAGTTATGGTTGGATTGGATAACATTTGTTGGGTATGGGCCCGACTCTTCTACTACCCCAGCTGAAGAGCAGAGTCCCAAGAACTTAAAACTATTATCTTGTTTTGCACATACAAATTAGTAGTTAGGTGACTGGTGTCTTCTTCCAACACCACCACCATCATCTTCTACACTCCTGGATAAGGATATATCAAAATTAGGACTTCATGATTGTGGGCATCCTAAAAAAAGATTGAAGAGTGATTCAGACATGGTCATATCAGAGGAATTGAAAGAGAACAGTGAATCAATAGACATTGACGCAGATAAGTGTGTTTGAGCTAGTGTGTAAGTGTGTCTATAACCTCATTTCTACTGCTGCTCATTGGATTTCGCTCCCCAACTCAATCTACAAATTCATCTCTTATCTTCCTTCCTTATTTTCAATCGAAGCTCATGAGAATATACACATATGGAACAACAACAACAACGAGACAATATAGAATAAAGAGTTAAAAGACCCCATTGTTTGAGGATTGATAAATACGTACCACATTCGAGGATGCTCTCGATAAAATTGAGTTATCACTTCAAGTGTGGGACTGTATATACATATCCGTTCGATTAATCTCTTATTTATTTATTTGGTACTACAAATAAAACAAAATCAGGCTTCTTTTTTGGAATTGATTTAGTGCCCAACGTATGACCTACCAACAATTTTTTATGATTTTCACAATTTTTTGTTGCTATATCTTGCATTGCATGTATTTATAAATTAATAATAATATATAACAATAAGTAAGAAATGATAATACATAAATTAGAATAAATACTAACTATACATCATCAGTAGGCCAATAATCAACCAACGCAACCCATTGAATAGGATTTACTCGATCATTGTTGATAGTATTCGCTATCAATTTGGCACGGTCACCAGGAACAAAATTATTACTCTTTAAGTTAGACTTCCAGTCTCTGCACCTATTGTTCATGATAGCCATCAGTTTTCTTTTAGCATTGGGATGATCTATGGTAAATCGTTTCTATAACAAACAAATTTACACATATATTAAATTACCTTCAAAGTGTGTAATGTCAAATTCTATAAAATGCTATTGATTAATAACCTGAATTTCATCCCAAGCCCTTGTCATGTTAGCCTCTGTCATATTGGACCATGTTGGAGTACTTATTGGAAAAAAAATCTCCATTGCGAACAAGACACCCAAGAAAGGTTGTTAACTTATTGGCATCTCCCCCAACAGGTTAACCCTTTGCATCATAAATTACTTTCTTGGGTGCATCAATATTTGACCATAACTTTTCTCCCATCGTTGCTCCACGCTTCCTCTTAAGTCGAGAACCTAAAAAAGAGAAAGAATAAAGATATATGAACTAAACAAAACTGAAATATAACATGATTTATATATGTAAAAGAGTTTGTAAATAACATAAAGTTGCATCTCAAACGACCTTTGTTAATTATATATACAAGTATTTTAGTGTTTATTTCTATTTAAAGCTTACTTTCATTGGTTTTTAGGCACGAATTTGCACAACACACCTGTAGACCTTAAATAACTTAAGGAACAACATTCAAATGGTATACATAGACAATATAGGGACACTTTGCTGACTCACAACTTCAGTCACAACATTTGACTATAGCAGTCCATATTTAGGCATAGTTTTAGCTATTAATTTACAAACAATCCATAATAGAACTCAAAAAAAAAACCTTTAGAAGTCTATAATTCATATAGCAGCCCCAAGCATCTAAGTTATATGCATTATCACATCATGTAGCTTTTATATAGTCTATATTCATACTTTAGAACACAAATGTAATGTCTTATGCTTTTAAACAAAAACAGACCATTTCTAGGCTTTTTAGGTATAGTTTAGTGCTAATATCCACATAACAAACTTTACAACTAAGTTGAGTCTTCTAGATGTTGTACAAGACACTGAAACTAAATGACATGGAAGTTGTAGCAGTACTAAGTTGAGTCTTCTAGTCGACACACGTCACGCAACAAAGACTAAGTTATAGTAGTACTAAGTTGTATTCTAAATGGAGAGAAAAAGAATAGTCATTCTTTAAAGCGAGAAAATATTGTTAGAATCATTCTTACAGATAGCACTTGTAGAGAGAATTTTGAAGACTACAAAGAAAGATACATCAAGCTACAGAACATGTTCAACTGTTTGATTTGCATGGTCACAAATGGACTGAAGTCTATTAACCAATTGAAATATTATCAATCACACTAGAGTGCAAATATTCAAATACTAGCTAGCTAGCTAGCTAACTGTGAAATGAATATAAGACAAGACTGCTCTAACAATTTGAAAAGGAACATCAGCAACCCATACAACATAACAAAAGGATAGTGCAATTTGAATAAATGAACTTTTTCAAGGAATTAAAGAAACAGTATACGAAGCATAATATAGGAAACATTGAAACACTAGCTGAGCTACGACCGACTGTAATCACACCAAAATATGTATCCTAATCTATAAATCAATGTTCTGAATAGTACTAGTATAGAATTTGAAGGTACGAGTCATCTTGAAAGTCATTCTGAACACTTCATTCCAAGATAGAAATTGGAAAAAAATTTATTAGTAATTTCAAAATTGTTAGTAAATTCTTTTACAAGAGGCGAAATAAACACCACCTACATCAAGCAGAACTTCTAGTCTCAACGCCATCAAACAAAAAACTAATGAACTACACAACTTACATGTGTAGTTTATACATATATATTAAAAGAAAGTGAAAAAACAAAAAAGAAAAATTGAAATACTAACTGCTATATCTTAATGGATTTAATAGTGACAAATAAAGAAAGTAAAAAGGTGAGACATTAGGCATCTATCAATGTACGCAATCCTCACTAACTCTGCTATCACAAATGTAAGGGCAATAGTATCTCATAATACACAAGAACTTCCTTATATCAAATGGTTTTGATGGTGATTACTAGTGAATAGTAAATGTAAAAGCTTGAGCTGTTCTTGTAGTTGTTGAAAAAAACAACCACCAATAACTCCGAGGGACATGTGCAAATTTAAGCTAGCAGCCAGGGAATATATAAAGGATGTACAATTGTGACATGCTTTCCAAACTGATCAAATATTTCACCTAAATCATAAACATGCTTTATTTTTGCAAGTAAGAAGTAGCTCCTCTTCTGTTCTTTCTTTTCCAATTAATACTATGCACCAACAGTAGAAAGACAAGGGTGCAAGGCTTTAATATTTTGGTTCAAGAGAATCCATCCACATTTTTACTTACAAAATAGAGAACAAATTTGCTCAAATAAACCCATGTAAAAGAAAAAGAAGAGTGTAAAAGTTGTCATTCAAGTGAAGAAAAAGAAGTGTAAAGTTTCCTTCATGACAATGCAAGTATAAGTGTACATATATGCATGGTACCTTCAGCATTCTCATGAATACTTTCCTCCTCTGCATGTGGTTCATCGGCATGGATCTCATTATCATTAATTCTCGGGCCATTAGAACAGTTAGCACGAGATCTAGACGTTCTATTAGAATTCATTAAAGCAACCTGAGAAACAAAAATATGAATTCAGAATAATAAAGAATATCAATTCATAATTGATAGATCAGTTTTTAGAGGTTAGCATTAGTAAAGAATTATATAAGAAAAGGTCGGCAAGTTGAGCAAATTATATAATCACTAAGCAAGTTAAACTTAACGTGTTACTTCTTTATATTGATTTATTTGATGCAAAAAGTTCTACTGGACAATCTTGAAGTAGAGTTTTTGAAACTTGATAACAATGTTAGGTTTATTCTTGGGGTTGTAGAAGGCCAAATCACAGTGAGCAATATGAAGAGAGCTGATCTTTTCCTTGAGTAAAATCTATTTTTTTAATAACACCAATCAAGGAAAAGATCAGCTCTCTTCCTATTGCTCACTGTGATCTTGCCTTCTATAACCCCAAGAATAAACATAACCTTGTTACCAAGTTTAAACAACTCTACTTCAAGATTGTCCAGTAGAACTTTCTGCATCAAATAAATTAATATAAAGAAGTAACATAGTAAGTTTAACTTGCTTAGTGATTATATAATTTGCTCAACTTGCCTGCCTTTTCTTGTAAAGTTCAAGCCTCACAAGAATTATATAAGAACCACATACTATATATGCAAAGCTTGTGCCAAGATTAGGAGGCATCATAATCTGCTTCCCATTTCTAAGTTCCACTTATATTGTAACTATTCATCTTCTAATATGTAATCTTCATATACATATAGAACTACTTATCCAACCAGAGGTCATGAAGAGTAGAGATGACCAAGGAGCACTAAGATATAATTTCAGAAACAGAAGATATTATACTAATACATAAGATAGTCTAGATATTTGCTAATAGTACAAGGAGAACCAAGATATAATATCAAAAATAGAAGATATTATACTAATACATAAGATAGTCTAGCTACTATACTAATACATAAGATAGTCTGGATATTTACTAATAGTATAAGGAGCACCAAGATATAATATCAGAAACAGATCTATCAAAGTGTAACAGTTTCTCTTTTGAAGAAAATAGACAAAAGTGTAACAAGACAGATCTATCAATTGTGACATTTATCCTCTTCATTCTTTCTCATCTTCATTTTCCTCACTATCACCCTCCTCTTCATCTTTGTGACACTCTTCTTCATCTTCGTCTTCGTCTTCGTCTTCGTCTTCATCTCCATCTTCATCTTCATCAACAATATGTTCAATCATTCGTCTTTTGAAACGAGATGTATCAATTTGAGATCTTGTTTTTCGCTTACTTTTAAGTCTTTTTTGTCCATTTTCAACTACTTCAGCATCAACGTCATTCCTAACCCAATTTATGTTTTCAATATCAACTTCTGCAACTGGAGTAATGAATTCTTCATTGGTATTGGGTTACTCATCACTATCAGAATCTACTTCAGCATCTTCACATAAATCCCTCGGCTTTGTTCGTATAACCACACGCCAATTGTTATCCCTTTGATCATCAACATAAAATATTTGTTGAACCTGAGAAGGCATTACAAAGGGCTCATCGGTTGAACCAAACTTTTGATAATTTACAAGCGTGAAGTCATAGTCATCAGTTTTTGACCCCTCTATCATGTGCTAAACTGTAATACCACTTACATTTAAATAGAACAACTTTGCCAGATCCACAATTATCTAATTCAACAACATCTTCCAAAATTCTAAACTATTCAACTACATCTTCCTTACGATTTCAGTCTCTAGCAGAGGAATATCCACGAGTAGTTGCTACCACATATACCCCACTATTCTGCGTTCTCCCCTTACTCTCACAACTTATAGAATGGAATCGATACCCATTTACCAAATAACCATCTCCTCTCCTGCCTATCAAATTTGGAGCCAAATGCAAGAGCTTGAACTTCCTTTGAAGCATCATTATTTATAGTTGCCATCTACAAAATGGTAGCAATATAAGCAAATTCCATCCATTTATTATTAATAACCATTACAAAATTTTGCATAAAATTATGTTCACATAATGTAGTACTTACATAATTCTTTAACCATTCAGGAAATTCCTTTTTCTTAGCATTGTCAATTTTCTTTGGCATCGATTTTTGCTTACGCTTTCCATGTCGTAACATATATGAATCATGCCAAATACTACAAACAAATAAATAATTTTTTTTTGTCATAGCTAGCTGGCTAACAAAAGTTATTAATATTTCGAACAATAATGCCATTCTTTATTTACTCACCTTAGATATGACTCAACCTCTGTACAATTGAATAACACATACAGGTGTGCACTCTTGACATCATCGCCACATAGAGTACAAACTTTTGGAACATTAAGTGTGACGCCCCCAAAATAGGTATACATCACCCATCTTGGGTCGCCAGAAAATACACTACTGACAACTCCATTTATACAATTGTCGTGCAAAATACGACGACACATATACTGTGAGTTTCAATACAAATATTGCAACGTATATAATACGAATATATTTATACTCAAATTATTACAATGCCATCTAAAGTACAACATCAAATATTTCAAGTCCCCAAAGGAACACGAGAAGATTTCTGTCCTCCTTCATTCAAATGGAGGGCATTTCTGACGCTTCCAAATTCGAGCTCCCCTCACCTTATTATTGTTCACCAAAATTAAATATTAAATGATGTATAAAATGTGATGCCCCCAAAATAGGTATACATCACCCATCTTGTGTTGCCAAATACATGGTACAGAAATCAAATACAAACATCTCTTATACAATACGACAAAAGTGTAGCTGAGAGTTTTAACACGAATATTATCTTCTAGACAATATCCACACTCAATGGAGTCCTCATTACATTTATTATCACACTATTTCATCGAATAGTGAGGACTACTAAAACAACCATCTGGACCGTCAATCCGTTCCCCAACCAGTCCCAACTATATTCTCATTTCTTGAAGAGAACAGTGAAAGAAAAGGGTGAGCTCAACTAGCCCAGTAAGAAATATTATGACTAAGATAATAGAAAAAAAATATCCTTAGCCTTCAACAGTATAACAACTGATAGAATACAATAGACAACAAGTTTTAGATTAATAACTGCAGCGGAATAAGCAATCCATTAGAAGAGTCAAGTAGAGCATGATATCTACTATCTTCTATGATTTAAAAAGGATTTCATCAACTTTATCGCTGAGACTCAGCTTAATAAATAAACCACATCATCGAATCATCCCTGCATTATGGGCCAAGGATATTCATGTAATCATCAATGGTCATGATTATACCGAATAATCCCTGATCATAATCATACCAACAATTGTCCATCAATGCACTACAAGCCAATGAGGACTTTTACTACATCATTTGTAACATTACGGTTCATGATTATACCGAATGATCCATGGTCATAAGCATACCAATCAATAGTCCATCTATTCACATAAGCCAAAGATGACTTTCATCACAATATAACCATGAGGATGATGACAATAATATAAGCATTAATTAAATGAAATCAAGGATAAATTTTAAAGACTTTAAATTTATCCAGAGTTTAAAAATATCCAAATTGTCAACATGATACTGCTTTATGGAGTAAAATTCAAGAATAATATTCATGTATCAAAAATAATTTGGATAGAAAAGAAATATATTTTTCGGGTGAATAGTATCCCATGAATAGTACCCTGTGAATAGTACATCGGGAATAGTACGCCGACATGAAAAGTGTCCCAAATACCCGAGTGAATAATATTCGAGTGAATAGTAACTGGGTGAATAGTAACCCATGAATAGTACTCCAGCATGAAAAGTGCCCCGAATACCCGAGTGAATAATATTTGAGTGAATAGTAACCGGGTGAATAGTAACCAATAAATGGTAACTCATAAATAGTATTTCGGTATGAAAAGATCAATAATTATCAAGAAAGCTCATAATAATATTTTCATAAAAAGATACTGGATGAAGCGCAAATATCAAAGGATATTCTACTAATTTCACGAGAGTATAGAAGCAATACTTTAACAGAGTGAGTGTAGAATTAGGAATATGAAATGAAATAATATTACTCACATACTACAGAGTATGGAATAAAATATTATTTCTACGAATACTGAAAATTATAATATCCCTTACGACTATTGAACAAAAATAATATTCCTACGAATATTAAACGAAGATGATATTCCTTACGAATATTGAACAAAAATAATATTCATACGAATACGAAAAATAATATCTCTTCAGAATATGAAATAAATAATACCCCTTACCTTGGAAGAAGACTAGATACTGGAATATTGAAGTAGCAGACTTTTCTTCTTCTTTCTCTCTATAGCTTCTCTCTCTATAATTGCTCTTGTGAGTCTTAGTGAATTGGTGAGAATGAAGGAAGAATGAACTTCTATTTATAGGAAAATATAGTTTTGATAATTGCACATTTTGGGGCTCAAAATATTATAGTATAATACCTTCATCTTTTCCTTCATTTTTAATTTAGTCCTGCAAGTATTATAAAACTTGCACCACCTCCCCTAATAGTACATCATGTGAATCAATAGTACAATCATGTGACTCAATATTTCTATACATGTGAAAAAAATAAATACATTATAGTACCTTCATCTATACCTCTATTTTTAATTTAGTCATGCAAGTATTATCAATCTTTCACCACCTCCCCTAATAGTACATCATGTGAATCAATAGTACACACATATGAACAAATAGTTATAAGCATGTGAATTAATAGCAATTAATTGCTCATTTATTCGATTAATTACCTAGTTGGTTAATATAACCTCCAAACATCAATTATTATCAGAATAGATGTCGATTTCCACTAACACTACTAATCCCAACACAATGGAAATATCAATTTCATCTTTAATCAACATGAACTTATTTATCATAAATATTATAACTCACAATATTTAACAACCAGATCATTCCCAAGAAAGAGGGGGCTTTTTGATAAGGATTTCTCCCTATTGACGCGTAATTAGATGACCAAACCTCTCCTCGACAGAACTTTCTAGACATCGTCAATATTACAAATAATAATATGAATAACTTTTTCGTCTCAATTATTGATTTAATAATAATAAATATTATGAAGATGATACTGTGACAATAACTGAATCAATAATATGAGAGATATTATGCAGCAATTACTGTAGTAATAATTGAGTATAACTGAATGACTTCTCACATAAGCATCAATAATCAATACCGTATGCTACTATGTAACCACGCATATTACTGTTCTTTTACTACCGGGTAGTTCAACAGTTTAACGGTAAAACTTTCACCGTTATTTTTATACAAAGATATTTATGTCATTTTCTAACTACGAAAATACTTCTGTTGTGGGGTCCACCAATGATTATGCCGTCGTACGAATATTCCCCGACCAATTGAATATTTCTCGACACAATGAATATTTTATATCAACTTGCTTACTTTGTAAAATTTTCACATATCACCCTTAACTTTAACCCTTTCTCAATTTAACCATTTACTAAATAAAATAATAATTATAAGAAAATTGAATACTTTCATTTCATAAAATTTGAGATCTCACAATCTCCCCTCCTTATGAAATTTTGCCCTCAAAATTTATGTACGTACCTGGTATATCGAAGAGATGATGATACCTCATCAGATTCTAACTCTTGAAGTATCACCTTTGAGCGTAGAATATATTCATTCTTATCCAACATTTTAACAGATATCTCCTCATGCGTTAAATCTTCTGCTATCTCGTCTAGTTCTAATTCAATAATGTGGTTCGGGTCATCCACATATTTACGTAACATCGATATGTGAAAAACATTATAAACACGACGACATACTTGGCTATAAAGCGAGTCTATAGGCCACAGTTCCTACTCGATCGAGGATTTCGAATGGCCCAAATAAATCGAGGGTTGAGATTTACTCTCTTCGTCGATTCTTGCTTCTAGAATAACGCCTTCTTGAACCTTCTTCTTCACTTTCATCAGCTTCAGGTGTGTAGCTTGAGCGGTTTTAACTATATCGGTTAACGTCGATTCTACTCATATTATTTGACATCATCACGTGGGTCCTTAGAGTCTTTAACTCCATCTTTATCATTTGTAAGTCATATGAAATGGGTTTTTGTGTTAACAACGTTACAATCGTAAACGCATACGATCTTCTTCTCAATGCATCAACTACCACGTTCACTTTTTCCATGATAATATTGAATGGTATGGGCGTAATCTTCAACAGCTCGAGCCAAAGTCTTTGGCGCATTATACGTTCGTTTTGGGTGAAGAAATATTTAAGGTCTTTTGAAATGGGTTTTGTACTGGGGTCAATACAAAATTCGATTTCACGCTCTAGGGTAGGCCATGAAGTCTTTAGAGAACACGCCAGGAAATTTATTAACGATAGAAATAACATTTAAAAACTGTGACTCTCATCCAAGACTTGGATAGCACATGTAATGGAGGTTTCTCCTAACGGAGTTTCAACAGATAAGTCAAAGTCTAATTTGTCCGGAGTTAAATTTAAACGTTGAGCACAAGTAGGAGAAATAAAAGAATGAGTAGAACCGATATCTAACAAGGTATAGACTTCGCAAGAGTTTATGATTAACTAACCTATGATAACTTCGTTCGGGTTACTCGCTTTTTGAGAAGTCACAAAAAACGCTCTTCCTGAAACCACTGACTTTATTTTGTCCGTATCTACCTTTGGTGCCACAGTCCCAGCTGGATTTGATTTTGCTATAGGACAAAATCGAGCTATGTTACCGTCTTTTCCACAACTAAAACATACCTCGGAAGGCTGTGGACAGTTTGGACTTTATGTGTCCCTCCTCTTCGCATCTGTAGCATCTAACTGGTGGTCGTTCTCCTCCCCTAGAATTTGTTGCTGGTACTGGTGCTGCTACCGACGTCTTCCCATCATCGTTAAATCTTTTCTTCTTGAATTTTCCACTTTAATCATTTCTTTTCTTATCTTGGCCATGATTACCACCGAAGTGGTTACAATTTCTTGCCTGATAATTTCCTTCATGATTGTTATCGTTTTTGTAAGACCCCGAAAATTTTTTAAATAAAAAGGAATTTCCTTTATTTATTATTTTGAAATAGTAAGGGTTGATTTGATTAATGTGGATAGTTAAGGGTTAAATACGCAAATATTTCAAAATAAGCAAGTGGTTATAAAATATTCATTTTTGTTGGGAATATTCGTTTGGTCGTGGAATATTAAATGATCGTCGGGAATATTCGTTTGGTCGTGGAATATTAAATCTTTTGGGAATATTAAATGACGGCGGCTAAACCCATGTGGGCCCCATAACTGAAAGCGATTGGATGAGGAAAGCGACAAGTTTGGGTGGTTATAAATAACTTGGCGTAGTTATTCTGAATTAAGATTTGTTGGAATACCCGGTGGTTAAAATCTGAATGTCTGGCGTGGTTGCATAAAGAAAGACACGGTATTGCATACAGTGATTGTTGAATTATTGATCCTTATGTAAGAAGGCACTACTCAATAATTTTCACAAAGAGTTCTTGCTCAATATTTTATTTTATTGATTCAATAATTATTGCGTTGATATTTTATATTATTATTGTTTCAATAATTGTCATCGCATATGATATTTCCATTATCGGATCAATAATTCATATTATTTGAATAATATTATTAGATAACATTATTGGCAATGTCTAGAAAGTTACATAAGGAGAGGTTTGGTCACCTAATTGCGGCGCCAAGAAGGAAAGATCCTTATTGGAAAGCCCCCTCTTTCCTGGGAACAGCCTGGTTGTCATAAATGTGATTCTGTAATATTATTTGTGACTAATTAATTATTGATTCATATGATAAGGAAATATTTATTTTATATGAATATAAATGATGGATTTATTTATGTGGTTATTAATGAAGGAATTAATCTTTGAGATGTTTTATTTGTATTTTGTCGGATTGGAGGTATTAAAAGATCAAATCGGTGTTATTACAGCTTTATTGTGTGAGTTATAATATTTAATCCGACCGTTGGATCGTTGTAATTTTTGGATATGTTATACATATATAAGTTGAGTATATGTCCACAAATTTTGAACCGTTAAAATGAGCGTATAATTTATTATGAATTTTAAGAGGTGGTGATTGTAAATTAGGTTATAAATGATTTTGGTGGAAAATTCTAGAATTGGTGGGCCCCACTTTTGGTTGGTGAGAAATGTGCTCAATTGAATTTTCAAATGTGGTGGGTGGGAATAGTAGCGAGTAAAGCCATCGGGTTGCAGGAGTTAAGTGCGCTTGCGTGCTAACATTTTCCTATAAATAGAGGGCTAAGTTAGAATTGAAAATCACACCGTAAACAAAGTTTTTCTCTTCTCTCTCTATATTATTGAGCGTATTTTGTGAGTATTTAGATACTTTGAGAATCATTTTTTCAAAGATAAGTTTCATTCAAAGATCACTTGAGACCTTTCCTTAGAAATAATCGATTCTTTGAGGTAAGGGATATTATTTTTTCGTAATGATATTATTTCTTCAATATCATTATCTTTGAAATGTTGATCCAAGTTTTTATCAAATTTGGAACTTTTTCATGCTCGGGGTTACTATTCATGAGTTACTATTCACGAGTTACTATTCATGAGTTACTATTCACGAAGTTACTATTCACGAGTACTATTCATGAAGCGTGAAGATGTTTTTGTGGAATTTCTATCTTTTGGTGTTTGAGTTACTATTCACGATAACGACACTATTCACGATATCTGGCACTATTCACGATATCGACACTATTCATAGAAAAATAAAATTTCTTCTTTTTCGTCAAAATATCTATTCGGATACTAGCTTTGATTGTATCCATGTTTTGATCATTCTTGAATTTTACACCACTATGATTATTTTTGAGGTATTGTTGGACATGGATAAAACAAAGTACGAATCCTTAATCCTTAATCCTTGTCATTTTGTTTCTTTGGATTCGTTCTTTAAAATATTTTTCATCATCCCCGGTCTTAAATGATGATATTATTGAATATCTTTGGCACGTAGTGCAAAGATGAATGATTTTCGAAGAATATCTTTGCTTTTCGTAGTGCAAAGATGAGCAGTGTTTAAATGAACACGACTGATCGATGAATATCTTTGGCCTTTAGTGCAAAGATGAGCAGTGTTGAGATGAATATGACCGATTGATGAATATCTTTGGCCCGTAGTGCAAAGATGAATATTTGATTTGAGATGAATATTGATTGATGTTACTGAGGAGGATAAAATATTGATGATGGACTGTTAAATTCATAGATTATAGTAGATTTCATTCTCTACGTAACTCTTCTATGAATTATTATTTCACTGCGAATATTGATCCGAAACTTGTTGTCTATTGTATTCTATCAGATTTTCCTCGTTGGAGACTAACGATAATTTGTTGTATATTATCTTAGTCATAGTATTCTTTCTTGGGCTAGTTGAGCTCACCCTCTTCCTTGTTGTTCCATTTTTCTTCTCAGGAGGCGAGAATGTAGCGAGTACTAGTCTGGGTATGGAATGAAGGTTCTAGAGAGAGTTGTTTAGTAGTCCTCACCATTTTTGTAAAATAATGTATCAATAATTATGATGGGGATTTATTTGCGTGTGGATATTGTCTAGAAAACAATATTATATTTAAACTCACGATTATATATTGTCGTATTTTACGACATTTGTATTATTGAAGTTGTAGTTTGCTTCTTGTACCATGTATTTGGCGACTCGAGAATGGGTGATGTATACCTATATTTGGGGGGCGCCACAGTTGGTATTAGAGCTTAGGGATATGATCTCTGGCGGAGATCGGGGAATAGAACTAGGAGGGGAGAGGCGAGTAAATCCTTCGCTAGTGTGTCCTACCTAAGCTTATTTGTTAGTTGGTCAGTATATATGGATATTATGTGATATATTGATTTCCTTAATTAACCCTTATTTTTATGACAAGATTTGAGAATGTCGATTGAGAATATTAATGATGGAGTAAATGAGACCAGTGGAGATGCCTGTACTCACCAACGAGGAGAACGTGCAACAGTCGGGCAATGTTCCTCCCGTGAACAACACCACCGAAAGCAGATGAGGAACGAGGGGATGTTTAGAAGTTTTTGCGATTCATGCAAAATCGACGAGGAGACTCGTGTTCAAACTACTGAGGAGGAAATGATAGCAATTCACGGGTTGTCACAATGCAAGCAGTTCAAAGAGTTGGGACCACGAATTTAAGGAAAGCCAAATCCGATCATGGCGGAAACACGAAGTCAAGCAAATTACCAAGATATTCGATGTCTTGGGATGCACGGAGAAACGAAGGTTCCATTCGCTACTTTTATGTTCCGTGGCGAGGCGGAGACTCATTGGTGGGAGTGCGTGAAGCATACCCATCCACTTTTCAAAGCATGTCATGGGAGACATTTCAGAAATAGTTCAATGACAAGTACTTCCCTGAAAGTATTCGTCATATGAAGGAAGTGGAGTTTATTAGATTAGAGCAGAATAACATGACGGTGTCCCAGTACGAGGCGAAGTTCGCGGAGTTATCTAGGTTTGCACCTCATTTGGTGGAGAATGAGGAACGTATGACGCGGATGTTTCTTAGAGGTTTGAAACCCGGCATACGTCAGTATCTCATTTCTCATAAATTTTCTCTCTATTCAGATGTTGTCAACAGGGCTCAGTGGTTAGAGCGAGATAACGAGTACGTTCAACCGAGGGACCATAACCAGGATCATACCGAAGATAATAGTCAACAAAATAACGATAACCAGCGGAGAAAGAAGAATACAGACAAAGGCGGTAACCACTCTGGTGGTAATCGTGGCCATGAAAATAGAAGCGAGTCGGGAGGATATTTTAAAAAGAGGAGATTCAACAACGACCATATGAAAGGCGTCGCCGCCAAGAGTAAACCGGGTTCTAAGGGAGGAAACGACCATCGGTCGTATGTTACAAATCTTGGAAAGAGGGACATATCCCAAAGCGCCACAACAGTTTAAGGTATGCTATAATTGTGGAAAAGAAGGACATATCGCTTCGAGATTATGCGATATCGAAACCCATCCAATGGGAATGGTGACTCAAAAGGATATCCCGGAAAAGTCAAAGTCAAGCGGTTCTCGGAAGGCGTTTGTCGTGACCTCTCAAAAAATGCGAGGAACCCGAACGGTTAGCACAGGTTAGTTAATTATAAATTCTTGCGAAGTTTATACCTTACTAGATACCGGTTCTACCCATTCTTTTATCTCTCTTGCTTGCGCTCAACGTTTGAACTTGACTACGGAGAAATTAGACTTTGACCTATTTATGGAGACTCCGTTAGGAGAAACTTTCATTACATCCGTTGTTTATAAATCTTGCTTGATTCAGGTTGGCACTATCACATTACCTGTTAACCTTATTTCTATAGAGATATTTGCTTTTGATGTGATTTTTGGGATTGATTGGTTAACTACTCATCATGCCAAATTGATTGCTTTTGTAAGGTTGTTAGTTTTCATATTCCTAAGCAACCTGTTATTCGAATTCATGCAATCAAACTATTGTAGTCAAACATTTTCATATCAAGCCATGAAGTCATTCGTTTATTACGGATGTCAAATTTTCTTAGTCCATGTTATGGATTTGAATAAAGACACGTCAGATTTGAATAATATTCTTGTTGTTATTGATTTTTCCTGACGTATTTTACGAAGAATTTCTTGGCTTACTCCCAAAGCTTCGATATTAAATTTTGTATCGAATTTGAACCCCAGACAAAACTCATTTCTAAAATCTCATATCGAATGGGCTCTATTGAACTTCGTGGAGTTAAAAATTCAACTATAGAATTTGGTACGAGCCTTTATCTTGTGACTTCCTTTATGGAATTCACCTAAGCCGAACTCTCTGTAAGGGACGTCATATTCGATGCGATAGTAAATCGATAGGTGTCATTGTGACGTCTTTATCCAAGATTGGGATATGAGTCACGGTTGAGAGCAACCTAAGTCGAGAATCGAAATACGTAGCTTTCTAGGCTTAGTTGGTTATTATCAGAGATTCGTTGAAGGATATTCTCGAATCGCTATTCCATTAACGTAGCTGACTCGTAGAGATACAAAATTCGAATGGAGCAAAGAATGTGGGAAGAGCTTCGAAGAACTCAAGAGGAGACTAATTTCAGCACATGTTCTGACCATACCATCCTGGAAAAGCGAACGTGGTAGCTGACGCGTTGAGTAGAAGATTATATCACGGAACGAAAAGTGCGATGATGTCAAGTATACGACATAGAGCCAACTTTAATAGAAAAAGTTAAGGTTGCTCAAGCCACCGAATCTTGAGTCGATGCGTATGAAGAAGAAAGTACAAGAAGGAGCTATTCCATAAGCGAGAATTGATGAAGAAGGAATACTTCGAGTCCACTCTAGACTTTGTGTTCCTAACGACTCTGATTTGAAGAACAAGATTATGATGGAGGCACACAATACACCATTTGCAATCCATCCTGGAAGTACTAAAATGTATCGTGATCTTCGACATACATTTTGGTGGAACAATATGAAGAGAGAGATTGCAAAGTTTATCTCGATGTGTTTAACTTGCCAACGTGTAAAGGCGGAGCATCTAGTACCTAAGGGTCCGTTGCAACCACTTGAGATTCCGGAATGGAAGTGGGAACACATTACCATGGATTTCGTTACGGGTCTTCCTACGGTTTCTCAAGGCATCAATGCTATTTGGGTCATTGTTGATAGATTAACCAAATCTGCTCATTTCTTGCCGATACGGGAGACTTATTCCCTTGAACGTCTTGCTAGTATGTACGTAAATGAGATTGTGAGGTTGCATGGCATGCCTGTATCCATAGTTTCGGATAGTGACCCAAGATTCACTTCAAGATTTTGGGTTAGCTTGCAAAAAGCTATGGGCACGGATTTGCGATTTAGTTCGGCATACCATCCCCAAACGGACGGACAATCAGAGAGGACTATTCAAACTCTTGAAGATATATTAAGACTCTGTGTCCTAGACTTCAAGGGTAGTTGGGATAAGTATTTACCATTGGTGGAATTCTCCTACAACAACAGTTATCAGGCAAGTATAGGTGTAGCTCCATTCGAAGCATTATATGGACGAAAATGTCGTTCTCCAATATGTTGGGATGAGGTGGGTGAAGCAACATTGTTGGGACCCGAGTTAGTACGTATGACTACCGAAAAGATCCAAATGATTCGACAACGATACAAAGCAAGCACAAGATCGACAAAAGAGTTATGCGGATCTTCATCGAAAGGACGTGGAATTTAGTGTAGGGGATCATGTATTATTGCGAGTTGCTCCATGGAAGGGAGTTACAAGATTTGGGGAGAGAGGAAAGCTCAATCCACGATTTATTGGTCCATTTCAAATTCTTGACCGAGTAGGAAATGTAACCTATAGACTTGCGAGTATGTCTCGTGTTCATAATGTGTTTCACATATCTGTACTTCATAAATATGTGAAAGAACCGAACCACGTTATAGAGTTAGAACCGGACAAGATAGCCGAAGACTTAACGTATGAGGAGGTACCTGTCAAGATTTTGGATAGGAAGGAGCATGTCCTACGCACAAAGGTCATAGCACAAGTTAAAGTTTTGTGGAGGAATCATGCTATAGAGGAAATGACACTGGGAATTGAAAGCGAAATGAAAGCGAGGTATCCTCACCTTTTGAAACACTGTGTACGTCACGCCAATTTCAAGGACGAAATTTCATAAGGAGGGAGGTTGTAAGACCCCAAAATTTTTTAAATAAAAAGGAATTTCCTTTATTTATTATTTTGAAATAGTAAGGGTTGATTTGATTAATGTGGATAGTTAAGGGTTAAATACGCAAATATTTCAAAATAAGCAAGTGGTTATAAAAATATTCATTTTTTTGTCGGGAATATTCGTTTGGTCGTGGAATATTAAATCTTTGGAGAATATTCATTTGGTCGTGGAATATTAAGATCTTGTTGGGAATATTAAATGATGACGGTAGTATGACCATGTGTGGGCCCATAATGAAAGCGATTGGATGAGAAAAATGACAAGTTTGGGTGGTTATAAAATAACGGCGTAGTTATTACCGTTAAGATCTGTTGGAATACCCGGTGGTTAAAATACGATGAATACGGCGTGGTTGCATAAAGAGACACTACTTTGACGGTATTGCAGTATTATTGAATTATTGATCCTTACGTAAGAAGAAGGCACTACTCAATAATTTTCACAAGAGATTCTTATTCAATATTTTATTTTATTAATTCAATAATTGTTGCGTTGATATTTTATATTATTATTGTTTCAATAATTGTCATCGCATGATATTTCCCATTATCGGATCAATAATTCATATTATTTGAATAATATTATTAGATAACATTATTGGCAATGTCTAGAAAGTTACATCTAAGGAGAGGTTTGGTCACCTAATTGCGGCGCCAAGAAGGAAAGATCCTTATTCGAAAGCCCCTCTTTCCGGGAGCGACTGGTCATCATAAATGTGATTACGTAATATTATTTGTGACTAATTAATTATTGATTCATATGATAAGGAAATATTTATTTTATATGAATATAAATGATGGATTTATTTATGTGGTTATTAATGAAGGAATTAATGCTGAGATGTTTTATTTGTATTTTGTCGGATTGGAGGTATTAAAAGATCAAATCAATTGTTATTACTGACTTTATTGTGTGAGTTATAATATTTAATCAAACCGTTGGATCGTTGTAATTTTTGGATATGTTATACATATATAAGTTGAGTATATGTCCACAAATTTTGAACCGTTAAAAATGAGCGTATAATTTATTATGAATTTTAAGAGGTGACTGATTCAGAAATTAGGTTATAAATGATTTTGGTGGAAAATTCTAGAATTGGTGGGCCCCACTTTTGGTTGGTGAGAAATGTGCTCAATTGAATTTTCAAATGTGGTGGGTGGGAATAGTAGCAGGTAAAGCCATCAGGTTGCAGGTTAAGTCTGCTTCTGCGTGCTAACATTTTCCTATAAATAGAGGGCTAAGTTAGAATTGAAAATCACACCAGAAACAAAGTTTTCTCTTCTCTCTCTATATTATTGAGCGTATTTTGTGAGTATTTAGATACTTTGAGAGTTCCTTGTCAAAGACAAGTTTCATTCAGATCACTTCCGACCTTTCCTTCCGAAGTACTGATTCTTTGAGGTAAGGGATATTATTTTTTTCGTAATGATATTATTTCTTCAATATCATTATGCTGAAATGTTGATCTGAAGTTTTATCAAATTTGGAACTTTTTCATGCTTGGGTTACTATTCATGAGTTACTATTCACGAGTTACTATTCATGAGTTACTATTCATGAGTTACTATTCACGAAAGTACTATTCATGAAGCGTGAAGATATTTTTGTGGAATTTCTATCTTTCAAGGCTTGAGTTCTTATTCACGATACTAAGACTATTCACGATACTAAGACTATTCACGATATATCGACACTATTCATAGAAAAATAAAATTTCTTCTTTTCGTCCAAAATATCTATTCGGATACTAGCTTTGATTGTATCCATGTTTTGATCATTCTTGAATTTTACACCACTATGATTATTTTTGAGGTATTGTTGGACATGGATAAAACAAAGTACGAATCCTTAATCCTTAATCCTTGTCATTTTGTTTCCTTTGGATTCGTTCTTTAAAAATATTTTCATCATCCTCGGTCTTAAATGATGATATTATTGAATATCTTTGGCCCGTAGTGCAAAGATGAATGATTTGAAAAATATCTTTGGCACTTGTAGTGCAAAGATGAAGCAGTGTTTAAATGAACATGACCGATCGATGAATATCTTTGGCCTTTAGTGCAAAGATGAGCAGTGTTGAGATGAATACTTGACCGATTGATGAATATCTTTGGCCTGTAGTGCAAAGATGAATATTTGATTTGAGATGAATATTGATTGATGTTACAGGATAAAATATTGATGATGGACCGTTAAATTCATAGATTATAGTAGATTTCATTCTCTACGTAACTCTTCTATGAATTATTATTTTTCATTGCGAATATTGATCTCAAACTTGTTGTCTATTGTATTCTATCAGATTTTTCCCTGTTGGAGACTAACGATAATTTGTTGTATATTATCTTAGCCATAGTATTCTTTACTGGGCTAGTTGAGCTCACCCTCTTCCTTGTTGTTCCATTTTTCTTCTCAGGAGGCGAGAATGTAGCGAGTACTAGTCGGGGTATGGAATGAAGGTTCTAGAGAGAGTTGTTTAGTAGTCCTCACCATTTTTGTAAAATAATGTATCAATAATTATGATGGGGATATTTTTGCGTGTGGATATTGTCTAGAAAACAATATTATATTTAAACTCACAGTATATATATTGTCGTATTTTACACGACATTTGTATTATTGAAGTTGTAGTTTGCTTCTTGTACCATGTATTTGGCGACTCAGAATGTGTGATGTATACCTATTTTGGGGGCGTCACAGTTTTGCCAATGGTCGTTGCCACCGGTACGATTATTATCGTGTTGTTGGTCATTATCTTTTGGTTGGGCTGGCTCCTTATTGCCCTCCAATAACTGTGCCCTATTCACAACATCTGAATATAAACAAAGTTTGTGAGAAATGAGATATTAACATATCTCAGGTTTCAAACCTCTTAGAAACATCCGCATTATTCTCTCCTCATTATCAACCAAATGGGATGCAAATCAGGATAACTCCGTAAACTTTGCCTCGTACTGTGACACGGTCATATTGTTTTGCTCTAGTTTGATGAACTCTACCTCCTTCATGTGACGAATACTTTCGAAAAAGTACTTGGCATTGAACAGTTCTTGGAACATTTCCCAAGACAACTTCATTGCGGCAGATTGAGTACGTTTTACTGATTCCCACCAGTAATCTGCCTCTACTCGCAACATGAAGGCCGCAAAGGGAAGCTTTTGCTCCTCAAAGCATCCTAAGACATCAAATATCTTGGTGATCTGCTTTATCCACATCTCCGCCTTAAGTGGTTTTGGCTCTCCCAAAAACTCCGGTGGTCCCAGCTCTTTGAACTACTTAGCAGTGACCATCCGAGAGTTTCTAGTGTTTCCACCTGCATTTTGAACCGGAGTCTCTCTCGCCTGATGTTACATGAATTGCATAAAGCCTCTAAACATCTCATTGTTCATCATCCGAAAGGTGTTGTTGTTTACCTGAGGATTATTGTCTTCTTGATGCACATTATCCTGGGTATTGATCGTTGGTGACTCAATGGTCTCATGTGCTTTATTGCTTATCTCGATATTTTTAGATGCCATTTTCAAACACTGCCACAAAACAAGGGTTAATTGATATATCACATATTATCCCTATACTCTGAACGACCAATTAGATAACAAATAAACTTAGGTAGGTCATACTAGTGAAGGAATTCTCCGTCTCCCCCCTCCTAGTTCTTGTCTCACATCTCAGCTAGGGATCATATCCCTAAGCTTTGATACCAACTGTGACGCCTCCAAAACAGGTATACATCACCCATCTTGAGTCGCCAAATATATGGTATAAAAATCAAATACAAACTTCTCTTATACAATACAACAAAAGCGTAGTTGAGAGTTTTAACACGAATATTATATTCTAGACAATATCCACACTCAATGGAGTCCTCATTACATTTATTATCACACTATTTCACAGAATAGTGAGGACTACTAAAACAACCATATGGACCGTGAATCCATTCCCCGACCAGTCCCAGCTATATTCTCATTTCCTGAAGAGAACAATGAAAGAAAAGGGTGAGCTCAACTAGCCCAGTAAGAAATATTATGACTAAGATAATGCAGAATAAATTAACCTTAGCCTTCAACACTATAACAACTGATAGAATACAATAGACAACAAGTTTTCAATCAACAACTGCAGCAGAATAAGCAATCCATTAGAAGAGTCAAGTAGAGCATGATATCTACTACTTTCTATGATTTAAAAAGTTTTTCATCAACTTTATCGCTGAGACTCAGCTTAATAAATAAACCACATCATCGAATCATCCCTGCACTACAGGCCAAGGATATTCATGTAATCATCAATGGTCATGATTATACCGAATAATCCCTGATCATAATCATACCAACAACTGTCCATCAATGCACTACAGGCCAATGAGAACTTCTACTACATCATTTGTAACATTACGGGTCACGATTATATCGAATGATCCATGGTCATAAGCATACCAATCAATAGTCCATCTATGCACGTAAGCCAACGATGACTTTCATCACAATATAAGCATGAGGATGATGACAATGATATAAGCATTAATCAAACGAAATCAAGGATAAATTTTAAAGACTTTAAATTTATCCAGAGTTTAAAAATATCCAAATTGTCAACATAATACTGCTTTGTGGAGTAAAATTCAAGAATAATATTCATGTATCAAAAATAATTTGGACAGAAAAGAAATATTTTTTTGGGTGAATAGTACCCCATGAATAGTACTTTGGGAATAGTACCCCGGCATGAAAAGCGTACCAAATACCCGAGTGAATAGTAACCGGGTGAATAGTAACCCATGAATAGTACTCCGACATGAAAAGTGTCCCGAATACCCGAGTGCATAATATTTGAGTGAATAGTAACCGGGTGAATATTAACCAATAAATAGTAACTCATTAATATTATTCTGGTATGAAAAGATCAATAATTATCAAGAAAGCTCATAATAATATTTCTATGAAAAACTTTGGATGAAGCGCAAATATCAAGGATATTCTACTAATTTCAAGGAGTATAGAAGCAATACTTTAACAGAGTGAGTGTAGAATTAGGAATATGAAATGAAATAATATTACTCACATACTACAGAGTATGGACGAAAATATTATTTCTACGAATACTAAAAAATATAATATCCCTTACGACTGTTGAACGAAAATAATATCCTACGAATATTAAACGAAGATGATATTCCTTACGAATATTTAACGAAAATAATATTCACACGAATACGAAAAATAATATCTCTTCAGAATATGAAATAAATAATACCCCTTACCTTGGAAAAAGACTAGATACTGGAATAGTGAAGTAGCAGACTTTTCTTCTTCTTTCTCTCTATAGCTTCTCTCTCTATAATTGCTCTTGTGAGTCTTAGTGAATTGGTGAGAATGAAGGAAGAATGAGCTTCTATTTATAGGAAAATGTAGTTTCGATAATTGCATATTTTGGGGCTCGAAATATTACATTATAATACCTTCATCTTTTCCTTCATTTTTAATTTAGTCATGTAAGTATTATCAAACTTGCACCACCTCACCTAATGGTACATCATGTGAATCAATAGTACAATCATGTGACTCAATAGTTATATACATGTGAAAAAAATAAATACAGTATAGTACCTTCATCTATACCTTATTTTTAATTTAGTTATGCAAGTATTATCAATCTTGCACCACCAGCCTAATAGTACATGCATGTGAATTAATAGTACACACATGTGAACAAGTAGTTATAAGCATGTGAATTAATAGCAAATAATTGCTCATTTATTCGATTAATTACCCGGTTGGTTAATATAACCTCCAAACATCAATTATTATCGGAATAGATGTCGATTTTCACTAACATTACTAATCCCAACACAATGGAAATATCAGTGTCATCTTTAATCAACACGAACTTATTTATCATAAATATTATAACTCACAATATTTAACAACCAGATCATTCCCAGGAAAGAGGGGGCTTTCCTATAAAGATTTCTCCCTATTTGCGCGCAATTAGGTGACCAAACCTCTCCTCGACAGAACTTTCTAGACATCGTCAATATTGCAAATAATAATATGAATAACTTTGTCATCTCAATTATTGATTTAATAATAATAAATATTATGCAGATGATACTGTGACAATAATTGAATCAGTAATATGAGAGATATTATGTAGTAATTACTGTAGCAATAATTGAGTATAACTGAGTGACTTCTCACGTAAACATCAATAATCAATACCATGTGCTACTATGCAACCACGCGTATTACTGTACTTTTACTACTGGGTAGTTCAACAGTTTAACGGTAAAACTTTTGCCGTTGTTTTAATAAAAAGATATTTCTGTCATTTTCTAACTACGACAATACTTCTGTTGTGGGGTCCACCAATGATTATGCCATCGTACGAATATTCCCTATTAAAACGAATATTCCCCGACACAACGAATATTTTATATCAACTTGCTTACTTTGCAAAATTTTCACATATCACCCTTTGTCAATTTAACCATTTACTAAATAAAATAATAATTATAAGAAAATTGAATACTTTCATTTCATAAAATTTGGGATCTCACATAAAATATGTCACACACATTTTAAGTTCTCAGTACAATTATTATGCCACAACGTTTTATAATTTGATAAGACTTGTGAGTAATTCGTATCACCACTTTATACCCATGTTCTCTCTGCTAGTACTAGCTACACTTTCATTACCTGAAAGGGGTGGTGAAGTTAAAGGGTGAGCACAAATAGCCCATTAAAGAATATCATGACTTAAGATAATTAAATTATCAAAAGCCTTCATCCATAATAAATTAGATATTTAGAACATATGGTAGAAGATAAAAGTTTTCAACCATAATAGCAGCGGAATCAACAATCCATTAGAAGAGTCAAGTAGAACATAATGTCTACTATCTCCTCTAGATTAAAAGTCCATCGTTAATATTTCATTCCTGTAATACTCATCAACATTTCTTTGTTATACCCAAGACAAAGAGAACTCTCATCACTTGTCTTCACCTGAACCACCACATATTATAATTAAATTCACAATTCATATTTATAATCAGGTAAATCAACAGTCCATTTTTGCAATACGAGCCTAAGACATACAACTGTAAAACCAATAACGCTGAGACTCAGCTCAATAGTATCACAACCACAAATTATCCATGCACTACAGACCAAGGATATTCCTGTTTTCACCAATGGTCATGATTACACCGAATAATTCCTGGTCATAATCATACCAATTAACTGTCCATCTTTGCACGTAAGCCAAAGATGACTTTCAAAACAATATAAGCATGAGAATGATGACAATGATATATATAATGAATAAACATAAATAATCAAAATAATAAGATAGCATACATCTTAGTGATTTTTAACTTAATTATTCAAAGTCCAAATTGTTAACATAATATTAGATGAAGCACAAACTATTAAAGATATTCTAATTCTTTCAGGACTTTTCACCATTTAATAATAAACTAAATAAACGAATAATAATATCTTACCATAATATGGAGTATGGAAGAAAATGATATTTCTTTTACCATAAAAAAATGATATCGCTTACCATAATACTAACATCCCTCACCTTAGCATGTGACTTGATTCTGCTTTTTGTGAAATTGATCAACTTAAACAATGCACACCTTCTTTGACAAAATAACCAAATGAGGTATATAATAATGGTAGTGGAATTTATGGTCCCATCGAGAAAAATTAAACCAACTTGTACACATTTTAACAACATTTGTTCAATAATAGAGTTCTGGTCCATACTACTTTAGGAAAAGTAGAGTGTCAACAAGTCCTGCCAAACATACTTTTGTAAAAAGAAAATAATTGAACAAATATCTGTATATCATACTTATCTTTAATCAACACCTTTTATTCATCAATTATTTACACGTTTTCAATCTTTTAACAGTTATTCTTAATTATTAACATAGACTCACAATACTGCCAACTGGTTTAATTATATCAAATAATATGAGTTACTGTGCAATAACTACTGTGGCAATTATTGAATAAAAGACTGAGTGACTTCTTACGTAATTAAGAATCAATAATATGAATCACTATGCAATAACTACTGTGACAATTATTGAATGAAATTCATAATGACTTCTTACGTTAGAATCAAATCAATACCTTACTATAAACAATTTAAATTTTTATTAAAAGTAGGGATCAACACCAAATCATATTTATCTCGAATAACATATAAACCAACTAATAATTCATTATTCATTCAAGTTATCTTTATTTATCGCATAAAATTATTATTCATATTCCAAAACTTTAAAAGTGAATAATAAAACTTAAAAAATCTAAAACCTCATATATGACAATCCACTATTATGGTATTATCACCATTTTTACTTTAACAAAATATTATTTTTGTTTTATCATAACTCATTTCGTTAGATTGCTTACATGCGTTTACATCCGACAACTCAACTCATACTAGTATTTAAAAATAGTATTCGAACTTTCTAAACGATTTTCATATTTTTGGATTATCCAACAATTTTTCTATAATTATTTCTATTTATAAAACTATCATTTAATAGCTTCAAAATAGAAATACTAACTCCACAAACTTTTATATCTTTAAACCATCATCAATATTAATCTTACATTAATATAATATTTTATTGAGAATTCAAAATTTTTCACCATTCATAGAATTTTCTATGAATTTCCTCTATTTTTAAACTAACCATAAATAGCTTAAAAATACAATAAATATTTTTGTTATTCAATAATTTTTAAAAGCGCCGTAAATTATAAAATAAGATTATAAGATTTTTCACCAACTTTCATAATTTTTCATCATTCATATAATTTTCTATGAATTTCTTCTATTTTCAAACTAACTATAAATAGTTTAAAAATATAATAATTACTTCGCTTTTCAATATTTCATTAAAATTTTTCGAAACTCTAAGATGATAAAATAAGCTTCCTGTAAAAATATATTTCAGCCCAAATAATTTTTATGATAATTTAATTATAAATTCCAATATTTAGAACATCAATAATTCATAATAATTAAACCTTTTATAAGAAAATTATGGATCTTATGTTCTTTCCATGTAAAAAATAATTCTCTACAACTTTGTATAAGAAAGGTTTTCCAAATTCTGACTCTAGCATAGAGAGAAAAGCTTACCGAAAAATTTTGCTATAAAAAATTCTGGATCAGTCACCTCCATATATTCATAAAAAATCATATGTTATTCTTTAACGGTTCAAAATTTGTGGACATATATTCAACTTATATGTGTATAACATATCCAAAAAGCACAACGATTCAACGGTCGGATTAAAAATTATAACTCTCGAAATAGAGCTTAATAAAAATGAATTTTTGGACTATACGTCCTTCGTACCAGTTTCACTCAAACTATCACCACAAAAACTCCACAAAGAATTTTTAGGTGATTCAAATTTTTGCGTTTAGCTTACTTCCAGGGCTTTCCTTTGATATATGGCTCATCTCCTAACTCATTATACACAAAAGACTTATGTGTTTTACAAAATCAAGTAGTAAACTAATTTTTCTAAAAATTTCCAAATTTTGTTTTTCATTTGATTTCTTGATTTCTCTCATTTGATTCATGCTTATGCAAGTTTAAATAATCCAATACATACATAAGTATGTACTCTTTACATAAAATTCAAAAATCTAAGAATAAATTAATGATTTTAAAAAAAATTTATTTTCTTTTAATTTCCTCTTCATTTCTTCTTTCTTCTTCATCTTCCTCTTCCTTCTCTTCTTCTTTCTCTTTTTCTTTCTCTCTCTCTCTTCTAAAACTTTGGCTATGAAAGGAGTATGAGAGTGCTGAAAATTTGGCTACATAATGCCAACCCAAGACCCCCCTTTATTTCCTCTTTTTTTTTTTGTATTTTCTTTTCCTTTTTTTCTCTCCCTTTTCTCTTTTTTCCCTCTTTTTCTTCCTTCCATTATTCCTTTGTCTCCCACATGTTTGCCGCCTAATAATTATCCCACTTTCTCTCTTTATTTGCTCATTTATCCGATTAATTGCTTCATTTGACCATTTATCAATTTAACATTTTACAATTTTAAAATAATAATTATAATTTAAATTAGACTTTTATTTCATAAAAGTCAGGATCTTACATTAAGAAATTGACCTATGTTTCTAAATACAGATAAACTTGATTCACCTTGTTCGTATCCAACTTCATTTCTTCCAACTCGTTTCCATGCAGCATTGTTTTGACTGAAATATCTTGAGCAAAATGTAACACATTCTTCAGCAATATACCCTTCTACAATTGACCCTTCTGGACGACTTCTGTTGCAAATATACCCTTTTAACTTGCCCATGTATCTTTTAAAAGCCCATATTTATCGATATTTCACATTTCCAACTATCTTCACCTCTTCAGCAAGGTGGACACACAAATATACTGTTGGCCGATTTAGCTATTGCCAAATCGCGCCCAAGCATATGCGATCCACAAGTAATATATAAAAGTAGAGTGTCGAATCCACGAGGACAAAGTCTTAAAAGAAAACAATTATTAAGGTAAAGTCGTTACTTTTTTTATCTAAACAAGTGAAACAAAGTGGTTGGTTAAGCTATGTTACTAAGACTGTAAAAATGAGAGAAGTAGATGTGCTAGTAAGTCAAGATAGGATTACAACTCCCCTAATGCGTCGCCTAATCTCCTAATTCCTCAAATTACAAACAAATCAAGGAATGGTCAACCGAGAACAGTAAATACGCATAAGCTTCTGTCGAAGGTCAATTGCATATCCCTAACCAGATAAATCACAATATGTCTATTGGTGAAAATAACTTGGTTAATGTCATTAAGCTAAGTCTCAAGGCCACACAAGGCAAATTGGGATATATCTATCCTATTAGCATTTTATGCACACATTCCTTTGGCATGGTCATAACAACTGTTGTTTTATTTAAAGATAGATAATAACATCAATTTGTCAATTTCCAATACTATCAATACCAATTTCTTTATCAAGCAATCAGTCATTAAATAAGAAATACAACAACCCATTCCAAAATGATTCATTATATAAAATAGGAGATAAAGTTAATTAAGCTACACAAAAGGTTACATTGCAATCCTAAAAATGGAGTTAGTTCATAACTATGGTACTAACACACATTTTCAATACATTACATATTATCAGAGAAACACAAATAAATGGGAGATTTGGAATAAGAAAACCCCTATTTTGAAGTGTTCTTCCTCCAAATCTTCTCTTCACTGCATGGCTAATGAGCTTGTGTCGGATGCCATAACTCTTCTTCCTTAAACACAACTTCTTTCTCTTCTAAAAATTATTTATGGTAAAAGAAATCTAGGCTAAGATATCTGTAATAATTTCTATCTGCTATGATATCCTTCGATATTAAATGTAGGCGGCTCCTCTCTCCTTATATACTGATCCCTCATCTCTTTAAGTCATTAAAGACTCTTTACTATTTGGGCACCGGAGCTCGCGCTGTGGTGCGAGCATAAGCTTAGCAGGTGGTGCTGCGGCGCCACGTAGGGCTAAAGAGACCGGAGGTCGCGCTGCGGCGCGAGGAATAGGGGCTTGGGCGCCTGGGACGCCGGGGCGCGAGAAGTGGAGCTGGGGCGCCGATCTCTAGCGCTGGGGCGCGTATTTCAAGTAAGTACCAATGTAGAGTGGTGCGACACGGATCTTTATGCACTTCTTTGGCCAGGGGCCACTTTCCGAAGAGGGTTCGAGCAATAGCCCAGTGGGCTTTGCTTTAATCACTGCGCTTGATTTAGCAAAAGCGGCTATCGAGCCCTAAAAGTTGGAAAATCTATGTGAAACCCTGCATGATAGAAATAAAACATAATAACAACAAAATATAAATAAAAGCTAACTAAATAACATAAAACATGCAACATCTTAAGTTACAAATGTAAGACACCAACTTTTATGAATAAAGAATAATTTTCTCGAAATATATTTTTGAATATTATGGTGTGGATTTGATATAATGTTATAGTTGTGGATAATATTTATAATTTTTTAAAAGTAAGCAAAAGGCTATATAATATTCTATTGGTCGGGGAATATTCATTTTAACAGGAAATATTCGTACGACGGCACAATCATTAGTGGACCCCACAACAGAAGTATTGTTGTAGTTATAAAATAACATAATTATCTTTTTAAAAATAACGGCGGAAGTTTTACCATTAAACTGTTGAACTACCCGGTAGTAAAAGTACATTAATACGCGTGGTTGCATAGTAGAACACGGTATTGATTATTGATGCTTACGTGAGAAGTCACTCAGTTATACTCAATTATTGCTACAGTAATTGTTGCATCATATTTCTCATATTATTAATTCGATTATTGTCACAGTATCATCTGCATAATATGATATATTATTAAATCAATAATTGAGACGACAAAGTTAGTCATATTATTAAATTGTAATATTTACAATGTCTAGAAGTTCTCTAAAGGAGAGGTTTGGTCATCTAATTACGCGCCAATAAGCCCCCTCTTTCCTGGGAACGACCTGGTTGTTAAATATTGTGAGTTATAAAATTAATGATGAATAAGTTTGTGTTGATTAAAGATGAAATTGATAGTTCCATTGTGTTGGAATTGTTAGTGTTAGTGGAAATCTACATTGATTTCGATATTAATTGATGTCTGGAAGTTTTACTGACCAGTCGGGTAATTAATCGGATAAATGAGAAATTAATTGCTATTAATTCACATGATTATAACTATTTGTTCACATGTGTGTACTATTGATTCACATTCTTGTACTATTAGGGGAGTTGGTGCAAGATTGATAATACTTACATGACTAAGTTAAAAATGGAGGTATAGATGGAGGTACTATACTGCAATCCGTATTTTCACATGATTGAACTATTGATTCACATTATTTACTATTAGGGGAGGTGGTGCAAGTTTGATAATACTTGCAGGACTAAATTAAAAATGTAAGAAAAGTTACAGGCATTGTACTATAATATTTCGAGCCCCAAAATGTACAATTATCGAAACTATATTTTTCTATAAATAGAAGCTCATTCTTCCTTCATTTCTCACCAATTCACTAAAGCTTTAGAGCAATTATTATAGAGAGAAATTATAGAGAGAAAGAAGAAGAGAAGTCTGCTACCTCTACTCCAGTATCCAATTTCTTTCTAAGGTAAGGGGTATTATTTCTTTCGTATTCATGAAGAGAGCTTATGTTATTCCATTCTTTATTATTATGTTGGAATAACCTGTCTATTCGAAGTACCGCATACATGGTGAAATTCTACTGTTATTCCATTCTTTATTATTCTGTTGGAATATCCTGTCTATGCGGATTACGCTAGACCTGGTTCTATTCTTTATTATTTTGTGCGAATAACCTATCTGTGCAGTCTATCGCATGCAGGGTGAATTTTTTGTTATTCCATTCTTTATTATTTTGTTGGAATATCTTATCTGTGTGGATTACGCTAGACCTAGTTCCACTCTATATTATTACATTGGAATAACCCGTATGCATGCGATCTCATCGCATTTATGGTGAATTTTTTGTTATTCCATTCTTTATTATCTGTTAGAATATCCTGTTTATGCGGTCTATCGCATGCATGGTGAATTCTTTGTTATTCCATTCTTTATTATTCTGTTGGAATTTATTGTCTTTGCGGATTACGCTAGACCTGGTTCCATTCTTTATTATTCTGTTGGAATAACCTGTCTGTGCGGTCTATCGCATGTATGGTGAATTCTTCTGTTATTCCATTCCTTATTATTTTGTTGTAAAATCCTTTCTGTGCGGATTACGCATGACCTGGTTCCATTCTTTATTATTCTGTTGGAATAATCTGTCTATGTGGATTATCACATGCATGCTGAATGATCCATCGTATTCATTCCTTATTAAATTATGAAAATGATCTATCTACGTGGATTACTGCATGGCGGGTGAAAATCCATTTGCAGTTTCATATATTCTATGATACTCATTTGGTTAAAGTTTTGGCTTCTATACTCTATGAAATTAGTAGAGTATCCTGGATATTTGCGCTTCTTCCGGTATCTTTTCATGGAAATATTCTTCTGAACATTCTTGAATTTTACTCCACAAAGCAGTATCATGTTGACAATTTGGACGTAATTGATTTCAAGATAAATTAACTTATAATTCTTTAAAATTTATTCTTGAACTTGTTTTATTGAATTATTATGTCATTGTCATAATCCTCATGCTTATATTATGATGAAAGTCATCTTTGGCTTACGTGCATAGATGGACTTGGCATGATTATGACCATGGATTATTCGGTATAATCATGACCTGTAATGTTATAAATGATGTGGTAAAAGTCCTCAGTAGCCTATAGTGCATTGATGGACAGTTTTTGGTATGATTATGACCAGGGATTATTCAGTATAGTCGTGACCATTGATGATTTAATGAATATCCTGGCCCAGTAGTGTGGGGATGACTCGATGATGTGGTTTATTTATTGTCGAGTCTCTGATGATAAAATTGATGAAAACATTTTAAATCATAGAAGATAGTAGATATCATGCTCTACTTAACTCTTCTAATGGATTGCTTATTCCATTGTAGTTAAACTTGATGTCTATTGTATTTTATCAGTTTAACATTGTTGAAGACTAATGATAATTTATTCTGCATTATCTTAGTCATAATATTTCTTACTAGGCTAGTTGAGCTCACCCTTTCTTTCTTTGTTCTCTTGTGAAATGAGAACGTGAGTGAAACTAGTTGGGGAAGGGAGTGACAGTCCAGATGATAGCATTAGTAGTACTCACTATTCTGTTAAATAGTGTGACAATAAATGTAATGAGGACTCCATTGAGTGTGGATATTGTCTAGATGACAATATTCTTATTAAAACTCTTAGATTATGTTTTGTCGTATTTTACACGACTATTGTATAATGAAGTTGTATTTGAATTTTGTACCATGTATTTGGCGACTCAAGATGGGTGATTTATACCTATTTTGGGGGCGTCATAGTTGGTATCAAAGCTTAGGGATATGATCCCTGGCTGAGATGTGAGACAAGAACTAGGAGGGGAGAGACGGGTAATTCTTTCGCTAGTATGACCTACCTAAGTTTTTTGGTATTTAATTGGTCGATCAGAGTATATGGATAATATTTGATATGTTAATTAACCCTTGTTTTGTTGCAGTATTTGAAAATGGCATCTAAAAATGTTGAGATAAACAATGAAGCACATGAGACCGTTGAGTCACCACAGATTAATGCCCAAGATAATGTGCAACAGGAAGACAATAATCCTCATGTAAACAATAACACCGATGAAATGGTGAACGATTGGATGTTCAGAGGCTTTATGCAATTCATGCAACATAAGGCGAAAGCGGATCCTATCCAAAATACAGGTGGAAACACTGACAACTCTCGGATGGTCACCGCTAAGCAGTTCAAGGAACTAGGACCAACGGAGTTTTTTGGAGAGCCAAAACCACTTAAGGCGAAGATGTGGATAAAGTAGATCAACAAGATATTTGATGTCTTGGGATGCTCCAAGGAGCAAAAGGTTCCCTTTGCCACCTTCATGTTGAGAGCAGAGGCAGATTACTGGTGGGAATCTATAAAGCGTACTCAACCTGCCACACTCAAAATGTCTTGAGAGAAGTTCCAAGAGTTGTTCAACGACAAGTACTTTCCTGAAAGTATTCATCACATGAAGGAGGTAGAGTTCATCAAGCTTGAGCAAAACAATATGACCAGTGGCACAGTACGAAGCTAAGTTTACCAAGTTATCTCAGTTTACATCCCACTTGGTTGATAATGAGGAGAGAATGACGCAGATGTTCCTAAGAGGTTTGAAACCCAAGATACGTCAATACCTTATCTCTCATAAACTATGTTTGTATTCAGATGTTGTGAATAGGGCTCAGTTATTGGAGCGCGATAATGAGTCAACCCAACCAAGAGAGAGCAGCCGACAAGTCGATAATACCAGTGGTAGCAGTCATCGAAGCGGTGATAACAAACATGGAGGGAATCAACATGCCAGAAATGATAATCACTTCGGTGGTAATCATGGCCATGACAATAAGAGTGGACATTTCAAGAAGAGGAGATTCAACAAAGATGGAAAGGCGTCAGCACCAGAACCTGTTGTTAAGGAAGGATAACGACCACTGGTCGTATGTTACAAATGTGGAGGGGAAGGACACATAAGTCCAAACTACACGATGCAGTCCAAAGCGTGTTATAATTGTGGAAAAGAAGGTCACCTAGCCCAATTTTGTTATGCACCTAAGTCAAGTCCAGCTGGGATGGAGGCATCAAAGGGTGTCCCAGACAAGACAAAACTGGTAGTTCAAGGGAGAGCGTTTATCGTAACCTCCCAAAAAGCAAGGAATCCAAACGAAGTGATCACGGGTAAGCTAATCATAAACTCTAGCGAAGTTTATACTTTATTTGATACCGGTTCTACCCATTCCTTTATTTCTCCTACTTGCGCTCAATGTTTAAATTTGACTTTGGAGAAATTAGACTTTAACTTATCCGTTGAAACTTCGTTGGGAGAAACCTTCATTACATCCACGGTTTATAAGTCTTATTTGATTCAAATCGGTAATCGCACGTTACTTATCGATTTTATTTCTTTGAAAATACTTGCATTTGATGTGATTTTAGGGGTTGATTGGTTAACTACTCATCATGCTAAAATCGATTATTTTCGTAAGGTTGTTAGCTTTCATATTCCTAACCAACCTATTATGCGAATTCAAGCAACCAAACCACTAAATTCAATCACTGTCATATCAAGTCATAAAGCTATTCGTTTAGTGAAAAATGGATGTCAAGCTTTCTTAGTTCATGTCACGGATTTAAATAAAGATACGTCAGATTTGAATGATATTTCTATTGTTAATAAATTTCCTAACGTATTCCCTGAAGAACTTCCTGGCCTACCCCCAGAGCATGAAATTAAATTTTGTATCGACTTTGAATCCGGTACAAAACCCATTTCCAAAGCCCTATATCGAATGGCTCCTATTGAACTTCAGGAGTTAAAAACCCAACTACAGGAATTGTTAGACATCGGTTTCATTCGTCCTAGTACGTCTCCTTCGGGTGCTCTCTGTTTCTATTCGTAAAGAAGAAAGATGGAAGTATGCGACTTTGTATTGATTATCGGGAGTTGAATCATGTCACCATCAAAAATAGGTACTCGTTGCCTCGCATTGATGACCTGTTTGACCAGTTGCAAGGAGCCAAATTCTTTTCTAAGATTGATCTTCGTTTCGGATATCATCAGTTGAAGATTAAAACTGATGACATTCAAAAGACTGCTTTCAAAACTCGGTACGAGCATTATGAATTCCTAGTCATGTCTTTTGAATTGACTAATGCTCCTGCTACCTTCATGGATATGATTAACAGAGTATTCAAGGAATATTTGGATCACTTTGTGGTAATCTTTATTGATGATATCCTCATATACTCCAAAACCCACGAAGGCCATGAACAACACTTGAGGCTGATACTCCAAAAGCTTCGTGAAACCAAGCTTTATGCCAAGTTGAAGAAATACGAGTTCTGGATTGAGGAAGTTACATTCCTTGGGCATGTGATATCAAATCATGGAATATCTGTTAACTCGACAAAGATTGAAGAAATTCAAAGCTGGGAGCAACCTAAGTCAATGAGCGAAGTACGTAGCTTTCTCGGCTTAGCTAGTTATTATCGGAGATTCATAGAAGGGTTTTCTCGAATTGCTACTTCATTAACTCAGCTGACTCGAAAAGGTAAAAAATTCGATTAGAGCGAGGAATGTGAAAAGAGTTTTCAAGAACTCAAGAGGAGAGTCATTTCAGCACCTGTTCTAATAATACCATCTGGCTCGGACGTATTTGTCATCTACAGTGATGCTTCAGGCAAAGGGTTAGGATGTGTTCTCATGCAACATGGGAAAGTCATAGCTTATGCCTCTCGATAACTTAAATAATATGTGAGGAATTATCCTACTCATGATCTATAGTTGGCAGCAGTTGTTTTTGCGCTTAAGATTTGGAGGCATTACCTGTATGGAGAGAAGGTGGAGACCTATACGGATCATAAAATCCTCAAATATTTCTTCACTCAAAAAAAACTCAACATGCGGTAATGACGAAGGCTTGAGTTGTTGAAAGATTATGATTATACCATCCAATACCATCCTGGAAAAGCGAACGTAGTAGCTGACGCATTGAGTAGAAGATCATATGCGGGTATGAGTGCAATATTGTCAACGCAAAGACCCATTTTGTATGATTTGGAAAGGAAGGAAATAGAGTTAAAGACTCCAGGGACCCATGTGATGATGGCGAATATATGAGTGAAACCGACTTTAATCGATAAAGTTAAAGTTGCTCAAACTATAGACCTGGAGCTGATGCGTATGAAGAAGAAAGTGCAAGAAGGTGCTATTCCGGAAGCAAGAATCGATGAACAAGGAAGACTTTGAGTCAACTCCAGACTTTATGTTCCTAACGATTCTGACTTGAAGTATAAAATCATGATGGAAGTGCACAACACACCATTTATAATCCATCTTGGGAGTACCAAAATGTATCGTGATCTTCGACATACATATTGGTGGAGCAATATGAAGAGAGAGATAGCGGGTTTATCTCAAGGTGTCAAACTTGTCAACGAGTCAAGGCGGAGCATCAAGTGCCAAAAGGTCCACTTCAACCACTTGAAATTCCTGAATGGAAGTGGGAGCACATTACCATGGATTTCGTTACTGGTCTTCCCAAGGTTTCTCAAGGCCTAGATGCGATTTGGGTCTTTAGATTGACCAAGTCTGCTCATTTCTTACCAATACGAGAAACTTTTACACTTTAACGTCTTGCTAGTATGTACATAAACGAGATCGTAAGATTGCATGGTATGCCAGTATCCATAGTTTCTGATCGAGACCCAAGATTCACTTCAAGATTTTGGGTTAGTTTGCAAAAAGCTATGGGCACGGATTTACGATTTAGTTCGGCATATCATCCTCAAACGGATGGGCAGTCGGAAAGGACTATTCAAACTCTTGAAGATTTATTAAGACTCTGTGTCCTTGACTTCAAGGGAAGTTAGGACAAGTTCTTACCATTGGTGGAGTTTTCCTACAACAACAGTTATCAAGTAAGTATTGGCATGGCTCCATTTGAGGCGTTGTATGGAAGAAAGTGTCGTCCTCTAGTATGCTGGGATGAGATGGGTGAAGCAATGTTGTTGGGACCGAATTTGGTACGTATGACTACGGAAAAGATTCAAACGATCCGACAATGTATAAAAACCTCACAAGATCGACAAAAGAGTTATGCTTATCTTCATCGAAAGGACGTGGAAATCAATATTGGAGATCATGTGTTGTTACGTGTTGCTCCATGGAAAGGAGTTACAAGATTTGGAAAGAGAGGAAAGCTCAATCCTCGATTCATTGGCCCATTTTTAATCCTCGAGCAGTATGAATCGGGGCTATAGACTTGCTTTTCTCGCTAAGTATGTCTCGTGTTCATAACGTTTTTCACATATCTATGTAACGTAAATATGTGAAAGACCCGAACCACATTATTCAATTAGAACCAGACGAGATAGAGGTACCTGTTAAAATATTGGATAAGAAGGATCATATTTTACGCTCTAAAGTTATACCTCAAGTCAAAGTTTTGTGGAGAAACCACGATGTTAAGGAAATGACCTGGGAGTTAGAATCAAAAATGAAATCAAGGTATCCTCACGTCTTCGACATACCAGGTACGCACCCTAATTTTGAGGACAAAATTTCATAAGAAGGGGAGGTTGTAAGACCCCAACTTTTATGAATAAAGAATAATTTTCTCGAAATATATTTTTGAATATTATGGTGTGGATTTGATATAATATTATAATTGTGGGTAATATTTACAAATTTTGCAAAGTAAGCAAGTGGTTATATAATATTCGATTGGTCGGGGAATATTCGTTTTAACAGGGAATATTCGTACGATGGCATAATCATTGGTGGACCCCACAACGGAAGTATTGTCGTAGTTAGAAAACGACATAATTATCTTTTTAAAAATAACGGCGGAAGTTTTACCGTTAAACTATTGAACTACCCGGTAGTAAAAGTACAGTAATACGCGTGGTTGCATACTAGCACACGTTATTGATTATTGATGTTTACGTGAGAAGTCACTCAGTTATACTCAATTATTGCTACAGTAATTGCTGCATCATATCTCTCATATTATTGATTTGATTATTGTCACAATATCATCTGCATAATATGATATTATTAAATTAATAATTGAGACGACAAAGTTATTCATATTATTAAATTGTAATATTTACAATGTCTAGAAGTTCTGTCAAGGAGAGGTTTGGTCATCTTATTACGCGCCAATAAGGAGAAATCCTTTTCGGAAAGCCCCCTCTTTCCTGGGAACGACCTAGTAGTTAAATATTGTGAGTTATAATATTAATGATGAATAAGTTCGTGTTGATTAAAGATGAAATTGATAGTTCCATTGTGTTGGAATTATCAGTGTTAGTGGAAATCTACATTTATTTCGTTATTAATTGATGTTTGGAAGTTTTACTGACCAGTCCGGTAATTAATCGGATAAATGAGCAATTAATTGCTATTAATTCACATGATTATAACTATTTGTTCACATGTGTGTACTATTGATTCACATTCTTGTACTATTAGGGGAGTTGGTGCAAGATTGATAATACTTGCATGACTAAGTTAAAAATTGAGGTATAGATGGAGGTACTATACTGTAATTTGTATTTTCACATGATTGAACTATTGATTCACATTATTTACTATTAGGGGAGGTGGTGCAAGTTTGATAATACTTGCAGGACTAAATTAAAAATAAAAGAAAAGCTGAAGGTATTGTACTATAATATTTCGAGCCCAAAATGTGCAATTATCGAAACTATATTATCCTATAAATAGAAGCTCATTCTTCCTTAATTTCTCACCAATTCACTAAAGTTTTAGAGAAATTATTATAGAGAGAAATTATAGAGAGAAAGAAGAAGAGAAGTCTGCTACCTCTCTACTCCAGTATCCAGTTTCTTTCTAAGGTAAGGGGTATTATTTCTTCCGTATTCATAAAGAGAGCTTCTGTTATTCCATTCCTTATTATTATATTGGAATAACTTGTCTATGCGAAGTACTACATACATGTTGAAATTCTTCTGTTATTCCAATCTTTATTATTCTATTGGAATATCCCGTCTGTGCTGATTATGCTAGACCTGGTTCCATTCTTTATTATTCTATGAGAATAACCTGTCTGTGCGGTCTAGCGCATGCATGGTGAATTTTTTGTTATTCCATTCTTTATTATTCTGTTGGAATATCCTGTCTGTGCGGATTACACTAGACCTAGTTCCATTCTTTATTATTCTGTTGGAATAACCTGTCTGTGCGGTGTATCGCATGCATGGTGAATTTTTTGTTATTCCATTCTTTATTATTCTGTTGGAATATCATGTCTGTGCGGATTACACTAGACCTAGTTCCATTCTTTATTATTCTATTGGAATAACCTGTCTGTGTGTTTTATCGCATGCATGGTGAATTCTTTGTTATTCCATTCTTAATTATTCTATTGGAATATCTTATCTGTGCGGATTATGCTAAACCTGGTTCCATTCTTTATTATTCTGTTGGAATAACATGTCTGTGCGGTCTATCGCATGCATGGTGAAATCTTCTGTTATTCAATTCCTTATTATTTTGTTGGAATATTATGTCTGTGCGGATTACGCATGACCTGGTTCCATTCTTTATTATTCTGTTGAAATAACATGTCTTTGTGGATTATCACATGCATGGTGAATGATCCTTCGTATTCATTCCTTATTAAATTGTGGAAATGATCTGTCTACGTGGATTACCGCATGACGGGTGAAAATCCATTTGCAGTTTCATATATTCTATGATACTCATTTGGTTAATGTTTTGGCTTCTATACTCCATGAAATTAGTAGCATATCCTGGATATTTGCGCTTCATCTGGTATCTTTTCATGGAAATATTCTTCTGATCATTCTTGAATTTTACTTCACAAAGCAGTATCATATTGACAATTTGGACGTAATTGATTTCAAGATAAATTAACTTATAAATCTTTAAAATTTATTCTTGAACTTGTTTTATTGAATTATTATGTCATTGTCATCATCCTCATGCTTATATTGTGATGAAAGTCATCTTTGGCTTACGTGCATAGATGGACTTGGTATGATTATGACCAAGGATTATTCGGTATAATCATGACCTATAATATTATAAATGATGTGGTAAAAGTCCTCAGTAGCCTGTAGTGCATTGATGGACAGTTTTTGGTATGATTATGACCAAGGATTATTCGATATAGTCATGACCATTGATGATTTAATGAATATCCTTAGCCCGTAGTGCATGGATGACTCGATGATTTGGCTTATTTATTAAGCTGAGTCTCAGCGATAAAAATTGATGAAAACATTTTAAATCATAGAAGATAGTAGATATCATGCTCTATTTGACTCTTCTAATGGATTGCTTATTCCGCTGTAGTTAAACTTGATGTCTATTGAAGACTAATGATAATTTATTCTGCATTATCTTAGTCATAATATTTCTTACTAGGCTAGTTGAGCTCACCCTTTCTTTCACTGTTCTCTTCAGGAAATGAGAACGTAGCCGGGACTAGTCGGGGAACGGAGTGACGGTCCAGATGATAGCATTAGTACTCCTCACTATTCTGTTAAATAGTGTGACAATAAATATAATGAGGACTCCATTGAGTGTGGATATTGTCTAGATGACAATATTCTTATTAAAACTCTTAGATTATATTTTGTCATACTTTACACGACTGTTGTATAATTAAGTTGTATTTGAATTTTGTACCATGTATTTGGCGACTCAAGATGGGTGATGTGTACATATTTTGGGGGCATCACAACAAAGGATCTGATTCGCAGGTATAAATCTCACTCATCAAATACCCCCAAACTTAAGCTTTTGCTTATCCTGAAGTAAACTAACAGACATTCATACCCATTATTGCTAGATACGAATGAAGAGAAATCTTATAGACTAATACCATGGCCTCTAAGCACAAACATGAACATCTTATGAGAATAGGATAAACACGCATATGAACGAGGGCTTAATGTCTAGTAATAAACACGAGACTGTAATCGATCCATTCTGTGTGTGTGTGCAGACCAAACATCTAAACTAGCCATAACCCCAAATTAAGATCACATAGTCGACTGTGATAACCAAAAAGCTTACTGTGCAACTCACATAAATAACAAACATTAAGATAAGATGCAAAAACACGAAAGGCTCAAAAGTTCTAGTATAACGAAGTAAATTCTGACTTAGACAGTACTTGATTACTTTTAGGCTAAACAGAGCACTCATTAGCAAGCTTTCGATCAATGACTCCCAAGCCAGAAGACTTTAGGGCACTAGGTGTAGAACACTGCTAAGAATCTAATAACTCAAGCACAAAGGCCACGTAAATAACATAAGTCCAAAATAGATTTTACCAGCCTGCATTTATGGGCGAGTGCGTTTCCACACTCCATCTCAACCCACCGTAGGACTGTTATTATAATAGATTTTTTTTTACATAAAACTAAAGAGCCGTAAGTGTAAAAGCCTCTAAGTCTTTTATTCTTGAAATCAACAGAGTATTAACAACTTAAGATATTTTTAACACAGTAAACAGACAACCAGAAACTTAACAAATAACTAGAGAAGATAATTGGTCAGTGCTCGCTAAACGGATGGATCCAAGACAGTCTCAATTTATCTAAAACACACGGCCCAACTTCACATAGATTTGCCACTAGTCTAAGAAAATGATATAATTACATGGAGCTTGTCATCGGCCACAATCAAAACCTAAACTATCCTAACCCAACATATAAATAGTTAGAGACTGGGGGTTAGGGTTAATCAACCTATAAAGGGCAAAAACTATAAACTATAAAGTACTTTTTCAACATAGGGTAAAGCCATAACACATGACGTCAAGTATACCAATTAATCAATGTAAAACCCTAAAAAGTGAGGCTTTAGGAAAAACATTATCTGACTCAGTCAAGATATTCCCAAGCAAAAGATATATAACCAAAAGCATGCATTCATATATAAAAATTAAAATACTACTAAGCAAAAACATGCAACCACAATAAATCACTCACCAAAAACCAAAAACCAAAAACTTAACCATAATAATCATCACATAAATAAAAACATAGTTAATAATAAGTCTGGGGCTATCAAGCCCAAATACCACAATTAAATCTTCACACCATAAACAGAAGGGTGAGCGACACCGCGACGTGAGTTCACAGTATAGATGGCACTGCAGCGTCAAGAATGGCTTGAGCATCGGCGTCGCGACACGAGTTTGCAGTAGACATCAGATTGATATGGCGCTGTGGCGCGAATACGTTCTACTATATCTGACACCGGGACGCAATGTGATAATGGCGCTGCAACATAAATACAATATATACCTTGGCGCCACGGCACAGAGTCTAATTTTTCGGCAGAGTTAAGCAATCCTGCATAGGCCATAATCTCATATCAGCAATCAACAAACATAGTTTTTCTAAGCTCTAACTAATGACAACCTTGAAACACATACTAACATAGATGCACTATACAAACCACATAGGTTATATTAAGAACTACAGACATAAACTAATGCCTACCAAAATAAGACTTAAGTTACTAAAAATAAAAGTAATTTATTTGATACTGAGATGGGGATGCCTCCCCTCAAGCGCTTGATTTAGAGTCGTCGACTTGACTACTATCCCGCCTTACACCGAGTCTCCCAATGTAATGGAGGTGTTCTGCCGGTCTACCTCACCGCACCAGTAATGTTTTAATCTTTACCCATTAACTTTGAAAGTTTTGTTAGAATTGGGATCCTCAACCTCTATTGCCCCATACGGATAAACCTTGGAAATCGTGAATGGCCCTGACCATCTAGACTTTAATTTCCCTAGAAATAACTTGAGACGGGAGTTAAAGAGAAGAACCTTTTGGCCTGGTTCGAAGTGTCTCTCGAGGATTTTCTTATCATGCCACCTCTTGGTCTTCTCCTTGTACAACTTAGCATTTTCATACGTTTGCAGACGAAAATCGTCTGATTCATTGAGTTGCAAGAGTCGCTTCTCGCCGGCTGCTTTTATATCAAAGTTGAGTTTCTGAATAGCCCAATAAGCATTGTGCTCCAATTCCACTAGGAGATGACACGCCTTACTGATAAGTGGATTTAATATCCATGAATCATTGTCCATTTCACGCTTAATTGTTGCTATTTTCTTGTTTTTATGTTCATTTTTATTTGTTTTGTGTTCTTTTATGTGTAGGGTAGTTGTTGTGGCATATAACAAAGAATTGGAGTCATTTGGAGCATTTCTGGAAGTAATCATGAAGTTAGCAAAGTTATCTTGCAGAATAGACCCCCGCCAGGGTGGGCCCTTTTTGCCTATGTACCCCCGCCGGGGCGGGGGGTCTTCAACAACAACTAACAGAAAGGGTGCCCAGCGGGGCGGGCCTGTTTTAGGCGTGTACCCCCGCCGGGGCGGGGGGTCTCGACTGGTGAACTCTCCTGTTTTGTTTTGGACTCTGCTGGGGCATGAACTCTAGCATTTGGATGGGAAGTGAACTCTATTGGGTATGGAATTAATGAGGAAAACGTGTGTTAGATGTATACTACTCAATTAACGATGAATTAAACAAGACACAAGGCATAATACGAAGATCAATTCCATTTTTTCACAGCAAGCTTTGGAAGAAGATTTTGAAGAGATTTTCGAGACGATTGCAGATTTAGGCTACGTGAAGGGTGTTTTTCACTATTCTTATTCTTAGTCTTTTATTTGTAATTGAAATAATGATATCTTTGATTTATTCAGTTGTTATTTCATTTATGATGAACTAATTCACTTTTTAGGCTTATGGTGGATCCTTAAGTGAAACGATGATTTTGTAAACTTTGATTTCCATTTCAATAAGCTATTTTCCAGTTTATCTATATTAATTTGAGCTTTAATTTATTAATTTCCTGATCAACAATTCTTTGTGGATTTGTATGGAATAGAGAGAGGATATTCGAATCTAGACTTAGTTAATATAGCATGTGTTCATGAATTTTGTGAATAGCAAAATCTTGATGAATGTTAAGGTAGAGATATGCTTGACATCGCATGTAATCGGATAGAGGACTTAATCTTAAACCTTCTTTGATTATAATTCACATAGAGATATAGTGAGTTAGTTGATTAAGGTGTTTAACTTGTTTCTATCTAATTTGTTGATTTAAGTTAATACAGTATTAGTGCATCAAGAGGTGGCTAGTACTACATTCGTATTCTTGATTAATAAACTGGGATAGTGATTTGAATTGGAATAAAGGTGTATAAATCAGAGTGAAGCTTAGGGTGAAATCATAAGTCTAATTCTCCATTAATTGTTTGAAATTTTAGATTTTGATATTTGTGATTATTTTGTGGTAGTTTATTTGTTTCTTAAGTTAGTTTCAATAATTTTAATCATTGAATTGAATAGTTTAATAAAATTAGGATTAACAGGAAATCGGTAATTGTAAGGTTAAGTTTCTTACTAATTTGTCTCTGTGGGTATGATACTCTACTCATTACTATATTACTTGTTGACCACATATACTTGCGTGTTGTGCGTATATAGATTTTATCCAACAAGTTTTTGGCGCCGTTGTCGGGGACAATTTGGTATAGATCTTAATATTTTTACAATATCAGTTTAATTAGTCCAGTTTTACTTAAACATTTTTATTTTTTTTGTTCTTCTTTTTCTAGGTTTTTGAAGTTGTTTATGCAATTTCGGTCCAAAAATCTAGACTTGCTGCCTTTTGAGGATGACATTGAGAAACGGTTCCAGAGGTTAAGTAAGTGGATAAAGGAAACGAGGCAAGACTTTGAAAATTCTGAGAAAGAAGAGGCAATGGCAGCTGAAGATTAGAAAGTGTTAAGGGACTTCGCCACACCCAAGGTGACTGAACTACAGTCGAGCATCACCAGGCCCGCAATTGCTGCAAATACATTCGAAATCAAGCCTGGGTCGATTCAGATGATCCATAATTTAGTTCAGTTTGGGGGATTGGCAAATGACGATCTGAATGAACATCTTGTCAGCTTTTTGGAGATTTGCGACACCTTCAGGTATAATGGGGTGTCGGATGATACGGTGAGACTTTGCTTGTTCCCATTCACCTTACGGGACAAGGCGACGAGTTGGTTACACTCTCTACTACCGGGATCGATAACTACGTGTGAAGACTTAGCTCAGAAATTCCTTGCCAAATTTTTCACACCGGCAAAAACTGCAAAATTGAGGAATGAGATAACAATGTTTGAGTAGCAACATGGGGAGTCACTATATGAGGCATGGGAGAGATACAAGGAGTTGCTCAGAAAGTGCCCGCATCATGGATTGCCTAAGTGGCTGCAAATGAATAGTTTTTATAATGGACTATATGGGAATCTCAGGACCAGTATTGATGCATCGTCGGGTGGAGTGTTTATGGCTAAGAGTTATGAGGAGGCCTACAATTTGATTGAGACCATGGCGGCTAACAACTACCAATAGCCCATAACAAGAATGACACAGGCAAAGGCAGCTGGGGTGTTAGAAGTCGATGGGGTGACATCAATACAAGCACAAATTTCTGCATTGTCTAAGAAGTTGGATGCCATGATAGGGGCTCAGGTACAGCAGGTGGCGGTTCTATGTGAATTGTGTGCGGGTGACCATCCTACAGATCAGTGCACAATCAATCCAGTGTCCGTGCAATTCATAGGTAACTACAATAGGGGTCCACAGAATATGTACCAAAACACTCACAACTAGGGGAATAAAAATCACCCAAATTTCTCGTAGAGCAATAATCAGCAACATCAAGCGCCACGACCATCATATCCCCCTGGGTTTCAGAATCACCAACAACCGGCTAAACATCAGGAAAGAAAATCAGATTTAGAGGAGTTGTTGTCGAACTACATAACAAACAATGAGGCACCGATGAAAAACCAAGCAATGGCCATCAAGAATTTGGAAAATCAGATGGGGCAAATTGTCTTAGCATTAAATAACAGGCCACAAGGGACCCTACCAAGTGATACTGAGAGAAATTTGAAGGGAAACCATGAAAAGTGTCAGGCAATTACGTTGAAGAGTGGAAAACATCTTGCTGGTAGAGATGCAGAAAATTCAGTGATATCGAATGAAAAAGTTGATTACAACAAAGTGGTTGAAGGAAATAAGGGTAAGGACAAGCAAAGTGAGAAAACAAAGTTAGACGACAAGCCAGTTGTATATCCTCCACCACCGTTTCAGCAGAGGGTCGAAAAATAGAAATTAGATAAGTAGTTCACTAAGTTTTTGGAAGTTTTTAAGAAACTTCATATTAACATCCCGTTTACAGAAGCCGTATAGCAGATATCGAGTTATGCGAAGTTCATGAAAGGGATTCTGTCAAGGAAAAAGAAATGGGAAGACTTCGAAACAATGGCATTAACAGAGGAGTGTAGTGCGATGTTATAATAGAAGTTGCCACCAAAGCTGAAAGACCCGAGGAGTTTCACTATTCCATGCATGATCGAGAACATGTCTTTTAATAAGTGTTTATGTGATTTGGGGGCAAGTGTGAACCTTATGCCATTATCAGTATACACAGAATTGGGTTTGCCAGCGCTAAAACCTACAAATATTTCATTGCAGTTGGTAGATAGGTCAGTCACATATCCGAGAGGCATAGTAGAGGACATATTGGTTAAAGTGGATAAGTTTATATTCCCCGTATATTTTATTATTCAGGATTTTGAAGAAGACAAGAACATCCCGATTATCCTAGGGAGACCTTTCTTGGCCACGTGTAGGACACTCATCGACTTACAAAAAGGAGAACTTACTATGAGGGTCCAAGATCAAGAAATCAAATTTAACGTGTTCAAGGCCATGAAATTCCCTACGGATGAGGAAGAATGTTTCAGGATGGATATAATTGAGCAAATTATCAATGAAGACATGGGTAAGAGTTTGGTCAACGATCCATTAGAAACAACATTATGGGGGATAAAGAGTTCGATGACCCAAAATTTGTGGACTACTAACAGATGTTAGATTCATTACCACGAGTGAGCCGATTCAGAGAACCATTCGAACCATTGCATACAGAGGAGAAAGCCACAGCGAGGATGAAACCATCATTGGAGGAGCCACCAACTCTGGAACTTAAGCCACTCCCTAAACACCTCAGGTATGCGTATTTGGGCAATTCAAATTCTTTACCTGTGATTATTTCTGCTGCACTTAACAACTTGCAGGAAGAAAAGTTGTTGAGGGTGCTTAGGGAACATAAATCAACGATAGGATGGACGATAGCTGATATCAAGGGAATCAACCCTTCGTTTTGCATGTACAAGATTCTGATGGAAGACGATGCAAAACCGATGGTGGAGCAACAACGTCCACTTAACCCAATTATGAAGGAAGTTCTAAAGAAGGAAATTCTAAAATTGTTGGACGCCGGTATCGTCTACCCGATTTTCGATAGTAAGTGGGTTAGTCCGGTTCAGTGCGTGCCAAAAAAGGGGGGAATGACTGTGGTACAGAATGAAGATAACGAGCTAATTCTGACAAGAACAGTGACAGGTTGGATGGTTTACATGGACTATAGGAAGTTGAATAAGGCAACCCAAAAAGATCATTTTCCGCTGCCCTTTATCGATCAAATGTTGGACAGATTGGTGGGACATGAGTACTACTGTTTATTGGATCGATACTCGGGCTATAACCAGATCGTCATCGCTCCCGAGGATCAAGAGAATACTACATTTACGTGCCCTTACGGCACATTCGCGTTCAGGAAAATGTCATTTGGTTTGTGTAATTCACCTGCTACCTTTCAACGGTGTATGTTGGCCATCTTCTCAGACATGGTGTAGAAAAACGTGGAAGTCTTCATGGACGACTTTTCTGTCTATGGGGACAATTTTGATACTTACCTAGGGAATTTGGTAATGGTGTTACAGCAATGCAAGGATATGAACCTTGTACTTAACTAGGAAAAATGCCATTTCATGGTTGAGGAGGGCATAATTTTGGGCCACAAGGTATCGACTCAAGGACTGGAGGTTGACAAAGCTAAGTTGGAAACAATCGAGAAACTGCCTCCACCTAGCTCAGTAAAGGGAATCAGAAGTTTTCTGGGATATGCTGGGTTTTACAGAAGATTCATAAAGGACTTCTCTAAAATAGCAAAACCTTTGTGCAGTCTTTTAGAGAAGGACTCTATTTTTAATTTTGATGAGGAATGTAAGTCGGCTTTTGAGTTGTTAAAGAAGAAGTTAACTACATCCCCCGTGATCGTCGCACCAGATTGGAAGATGCCTTTCGAGCTGATGTGTGATGCAAACGACTATGCGGTTGGGGCTGTTTTGGGTCAACGCCGAGAGAAGGTGTTTCAGGCCATATATTATGCTAGCAAAATGCTCACGGATACTCAAATGAATTATACAACTACAGAAAAGGAATTGCTTACAGTGGTGTACGCGTTCAAAAAATTTCAGACATACTTGATCGGAACTAAGGTGATAGTCTACACGGATCATTCGGCTATTCGGTACCTAATTGCGAAAAAAGATGCTAAACCACGCGTTATCCGATGAATTCTTCTTCTTCAAGAGTTTTATCTAGAAATAAAGGATTGAAAGGGGTTGGAAAATCAAGTCACCGAGCATTTGTCTAGGCTGGAAAATCAAGGGAAGTTGAAAGAGGACAAGTATGAAATCAACGACTCATTCCCGGATGAGCAATTATTTGGGATAAATGCAGAATTTTCTTGGTATGCGGATTATGCAAATTATCTAGTGAGCAACGTTTTTCCACCTGGTCTCATAAACCAACAGAAAAAGAAGTTTCTTCATGACGTAAAATGGTACATGTGGGATGAACCTTATTTATTCAAGTAATGCGCCAACAAAATTATTAGAAGGTGTGTGCCCTACAATGAAGTGAAGAACATATTGCATGAGTGTCACTCATCTGCGTATGGCGATCATTATGGTAGTGAGAGGACAGCAGCAAAGGTGCTACAATCTGGGTTTTATTGGCCTACACTATTCAAGGACACCCACCAGTTTGTCAAAATATGTGATAGATGACAAAGGGTGGGCAACATTTCGAAAACGAATGAGTTGCCTCTACAAACAATTCTTGAATTTTAAATTTTTGATGTATGGGGCATCAATTTCATGGGGCCATTCCCTTCATCACTTAACAATCAGTACATTCTACTCGTAGTGGATTACGTATCAAAGTGGGTTGAAGCTACAGCACTCCCATCTAATGATGCCAAGGTGGTTCTTAAATTCCAATAGAAGAACATTTTCACGAGGTTTGGCACACCGAGAGCAATTATTAGTGACGAAGGTAGTCACTTTTGCAACAAATCATTTATAGCTCTATTGGCAAGGTATGGGGTCAACCACAAGGTAGCTACGACTTATCATCCCCAAACTAGTGGGTAGTCTGAGGTTTCGAACAAGGAAGTCAAGAAGATTCTAGAAAAAGTGGTGAACCCGAATTGTAAGGATTGGTCGCTCCGGTTGGATGATGCATTATGGGCATACCAGACTGCGTATAAGACACCGATCGGGATGTCACCATATCAACTACTGTACAGAAAGTCTTGTCACTTACCAGTCGAGCTACAACATAAGGCTTATTGGGCGATTCAGAAACTCAATTTTGATCAAGCAGCTGTAGGGGAAAAGCGATTACTGCAAATAAATGAGCTCGACGAATTTTGCCTTCAAGCTTACTAGAAATCCACGTTTTACAAGGAAAAGGTCAAGAAATGGCACGACAAGAAATATATGCATAGACCATTCGAGCCGGGGAAAACAGTCCTTCTATTCAACTCACGGCTTAGATTGTTCCCAGGAAAGCTTAAGTCCAGATGGTCGGGACCATTCACCATAAAAAGGGTGTTCTCTCATGGCGCCGTTGAACTTTACAGTCGGAATCCTTTAGAAACTTTCAAAGTCAACGGTCAACGATTAAAGCACTATTGGGGTGGCGAGGCCAACACCGATGTCATCGCCATCACATTGTCCGACGTACCATTAACATGAAGTAGTCAGGCTGAACGACTTAAAATCAAGCGCTAATTGGGAGGCAACCTAATCATGCATTATTTTTTTTATTTTCATTCATAATTGTTAGAATATAGTTTTATTAAGTTAATAGGTAGGTATTATATGGTAAAAATCTTGTTAATCTCTCAATCATACTCCAAGTGATCAACAATCTAATAAATTAAACATTTCATGGCTTGAAGGATGGGGAAATGGACATTTATTGGCTTAGCATGAAGAAAAGATGAGAATCAGAATCAATTAGCAGAAGGCACCCCCGCCGGGGTGGGGGTCTCCCCAAGATTTTGACAGAAGGCATGCCCGTTAGGGCGGGTCTATTTGGCCTTGCACACCCCGCCAAGGCAGGGTTCCCCCAACTCGATTAATAGAACACATGCCCGGCTGGGCGGGCTTCCCAAGCCTAATACCCCCCGCCGGGTAGGGGGTCCTGAATATGAAGTAGTTATTCGGAGTTATTTCACATCATCCATCATAACCCAACTACCTCATTCATCTCTAGTTATTCCTCCATTACATCTTCAACCCCACGATTTCACCATCCCGTTCACTACTACTCCACTACTTCTCCCCACCTCTTAAATCCACTAATTCACCCCATCACACCACCTCTATATATTGACCCCATCTCATCCTAAATTCCTCATAAAACTCTTCCACTACGTCCCACAAGTCTGCGAATTAGGGCATCCATAGAGGCTTATTGAGAGCAATTGAGTGTCAAGCACAACACTATATATTATTTAACTTCTTTCACCCAATTTGCCACATTAAATCAACAAGTTTGGGGGAAGAATTGTCTGTGCCCACCAAGTGTTCGACAGTGTGTGTGAACCAAGGTGGTCAAGGTAAGATATTGTGATTAAGGCAATTGAGAGCAAATGGCTTCGCAACCCTCATCAAAACACCAAAGAGGAGAGAGTTCAAGGCCCGCACAAACGACACAGACCTTCGATCGCCGAAAATTTGTAAGTGTCGTCGCCGCCGACTGGTATGATTATATGATGACAAAAGCTGTGACGCCCCCAAAATAGGTCCATTCCATCCAACCCATTTTGAGTCGCCAAATACATGGTATAGAAATAACTACAAATTTATTAATACATTTGTCGTGCAAAATACGACAACATATATACTGTGAGTTTAAATACAATTATTGTCTTCTAGACAATATACATACCCAAATAAATCCTCATCACAATTATTTATACATTATTTTATAAAAATGGTGAGGACTACTAAACAACTCTCTCTATAACCATCATTCCATACCCCGACTCGTACTCGCTACATTCTCGCCTCCTGAGAAGAAAAATGGAACAAAAAGGAAAAGGGTGAGCTCAACTAGCCCAGTAAAGAATATTATGACTAAGATAATATACAACAAATTATCGTTAGTCTTCAACAGGAAAAAATCTAATAGAATACAATAGACAAACCCGCTTTTAAATCAACAATCTGCAATGAAACAACAATTCATTAGAAGAGTTAAGTAGAGAATGCAAACTACTATCTTCTATATATGAATTTAAAAGTTCATCGTCGATATTTTATCCCTGTAACATCAATCAATATATATCTGGAATCAAATATTCATCTTTGCACTCTGTGCCAAAGATATTCATCGATTGGTCATGTTCATCTAAACACTGCTCATCTTTGCATTGCGGGCCAAAGATATTAATCAAGAGGTCATGTTCATCTCAACACTGCATCATCTTTGCACTACGGGCCAAAGATATTCATCAAGAAATCATTCATCTTTGCACTACAGGCCAAAGATATTCAGTAATATCATCATTTAGGACTGAGGATGATGAAAAATATTTTAAAGGAAACGAATCCAGTGAAACAAAAGAACAAATATTAAGGATTCGTATTTTAAACAATCCAAGTTCAAAAATACTTCATAAGTAATCAGAGTGGAGTAAAATTCAAGAATGATCAAAACATGGATACAATCAAAGCTAGTATCCATAATAGATATTTTGGACAAAAAGAAGAAATTTCATTTTTCGGTGAATAGTGCCGTATTCGTGAATAGTGCCGTATTCGTGAATAGTGCCATATACGTGAATAGTGCCGTATACGTGAATAGTAACTCCGACACCAAAAGATAGAAATTTCACAAAAAAACATCTTCACGCTTCGTGAATAGTACTCGTGAATAGTAACTCATGAATAGTAACTCGTGAATAATAACTCATGAATAGTAACTCATGAATAGTAACTCATGAATAGTAACCCCGACATGAAAAAGTTCCAAATTTGAAAAAAATTTCCAACCAATATTTCGACATAATGATATTGAAGATATAATATCATTTTCGAATAAAATAACATCCTTTACCTCAAAAGATCAAGACTTTAAATTTGAAACAGGATATATAGGCTATGACTTGAACTTCAACCAGTATAGCAATACTCAAACTATACTCAAAATACTCACAAGAATACGCCGATAATATAGAGAGAGAAACTTGATTTACGGTGTGATTTTCAATTCTAACCTAAGCACCCTATTTATAGAAATTGCTTAGAACACCAAAGCGTAAAATTTAATAAATTAATATTATAATTTTTCCACAACTTCATAAGCACACTAACAATCTGAATTCAGCCTCCTAATCACATGTTAAATGAGTTTCAAAATGAAAAAAATGTTTTTGTAATTAAAAATATTTTAAACTTCCAAAATCAATTATTTGAACTTGAACTTCAATAATTCATAATAAATATCCCTTTTATCGAAAAAATTGAATCTCACAAATTTTCATAGGAAACTCAATTCTCTACAACTGCGCGAAGAAAATTTTTCCAAATTCAGAATGTAAATTGGACCAAATCCACAAACGGACGATTTTACAAGCTATAATCAAATTTCATACCAATAAATGGGGTCCACCAAGACATGTTTAACATGTTTTAAACATTTATTGTAACAAAAATACTCTTCTTCCTCGTATACTCATATATCCCACATTCATTGTAAAAATATCACCAATTAATATATTATTAAAATAATATATTTAAATGAATTATTTTATTAGAAAAGATAAAATATTAATTTTCAACAATTGTCATTTTAAAAATTTTCTCCATCTATATCCACATAAAATCAATATTTTCCTCATCATATAAATCAATAATTAATTACTCACAAATAATATTACAGAATCACAAGATTGTGCAACCAGTAGTCTCAGAAAGAGAGGGCTTTCAATAAGGATCTCTCTCATCTTTGCGCCGCAATTAGGTGACCAAACCTCTCCTTAGACAGAACTTTCTAGACATTGCCAATAATTTTATCCAATAATATTATTCAGATAATATGAATTATTACTCCGATAATGGAAAATACTATGTAATGATAATTTATTGAAACAACAGTAATATAAAATATCAATGCAGCAATTATTGAATCAATAAAATAAAATACTGAATAATAATTACGTGTAATAATTATTGAGTAATGCCTTCTTACGTAAGAATCAATAATTGGTGCAATACTGTAGCTACTCGTTTAAAACGCCGCGATTAGTGTGTTTTAACCACCGGTATTCCAACAAGATAATCTGTGAATAACTACGCCAATTATTTATAAACAACTTATATTTGTCGTTTTCTTCATCCAATCGCTTTCCGTTATGGGGCCCACAAAAGATCAAGGCACGCATTTAATATTCCCCGACAAAGCATTTAACATTCCACCACCAAACGAATATTCCCCGACAATAATGAATATTTTATAACTACTTGTTTATTCGAAATATTTGCGTATTTTACCCATAACTATCCACATTAATCAAATCAACCCTTACTATTTCAAAATAATAAATAGAGGAAAATAAATTTCATTTATTAATAATTTGGGGTCTTACAACCTCCCCTCCTTATGAAATTTCGTCCTCGAAATTGACGTACGTACTTGGTGTTTCGAAAAGATGAGAATACCTCGCTTTCATTTCCGTTTCTAACTCCCAGGTCATTTCCTCAATAGCATGGTTTCTTAACTTGTGGTATAACCTCGGTACATAGGACATGTTCTTTCCTATCCAAGATCTTGACAGGTACCTCCTCGTACATTAAGTCTTCGGCTATCTCGTCCGGTTCTAACTCAATGACGTGGTTCGGGTCGTCCACATATTTATGTAACATCGATACGTGAAAAACGTTATGAACACGCGTCATACTTGGCGGTAAAACGAGTCTATAGGCCACAGTTCCTATTCGATCGAGAATTTCAAATGGATTAATAAATCGAAGGTTTGAGCTTTCCTCACCTCACCGATTCTCGCTTTTGAAATAACAACTTCTTGCACCTCCTTCAAATTCATCAGCTCCGGTGTGTAGCTTGAATAACTTTAACTTTATCGATTAAAGTCAATTATACTCGTATATCATCACTTGGTACCTAGAGTTTTCATCTCCATCTCTATTATTTGTAAATTATACGAAATTAGTCTTTGATGAGATGTACTCAGATACTTGTATACGATCTTCTACTCAACACGTCACCTACCACGTTCGCTTTTCTAGGATGGGCATGGTCGAACATGTCTTTGAAATGAGTCTCCTCTTGGGTTCTTCAAGCTCTTCCCACATTCCTTGCTCCATTCAAATTTTGTATCTCTACGAGTCAAATTGCGTTAATGGAATAGCGATTCGAGAATATCCTTCAACGAATCTCCGATAATAACCAACTAAGCCTAGAAAGCTACGTATTTTCGACATCGATTTAGGTTGTTCTCAACTATGACTCATATCCCAACCTTGGATAAGACGTTACAATGACACCTATCGCTTTACTATCGCACGAATATGGTGTCCCCTACGAGAGAGTCTCGGCCGGTGCATTCCACAAAGGAAGTCACCAGATAAAGGATCGGTACCAAATTCTATAGTTGAATTTTAACTCCTCAAGTTCAATAGAGCCATTCGATATGAGATTTTAGAAATGAGTTTTGTATAGGGTTCAAAGTCGATACAAAATTTAATATCGGACTTTGGGAGTAAGCCAAGAAATTCTTCAGAAATACATCAGAAAAATCAATAACAACAGAATATTATTCAAATCGACGTGTCTTTATTCAAATCCATAACATGGACTAAGAAAACTTGACATCCGTAATAAACGAATGACTTCATGGCTTGATATGAAAATGTTTGATTACCATGGTTTGATTGCTTGAATTGAATAATGGTTGCTTAGGAATATGAAAATTAACAACCTTACGAAAGTAATCAATTTCGGCATGATGAGTAGTTAACCTTAAAATCACATCAAAAGCAAATATCTCTATAGAAATAAGGTTAATGTGTAATGTAATAGTGCCAACTGAATCAAGCAAGATTTCTAAACAACGGATGTAATGAAAGTTTCTCCTAACTGAGTCTCCATAAATAGGTCAAAGTCTAATTTCTCCGTAGTCAAGTTCAAACGTTGAGCGTAAAGCAAGAGAGATAAAAGAATGGGTAGAACCCAGATTCTAGTAAGGTATAAACTTCGCAAGAATTTATAATTAACTAACCCGTGCTAACTTCGTTCGTGTTCCTCGCATTTTGACCGGCCACGACAAACGCTCTTCCAGAATCGTTGACTTTGACTTCTTTGGGACGATCTTTTGAGTCACCATTCCTACCGGATCTGGGTTCGATATCGCATAATCTCGAAGCGATATGTCCTTCTTTTCCACAATTATAGCATACCTTAAACTGCTTGGGGCGGCCAATGATATGTCCCTCTTTCCGCAAGATTTGTAACATACGACGTAGGTGGTCTTTTCTCCTCCTTGGAACCGATTTACTCGGCACCGACGTCTTCACATGGTCGTTGTTGAATCTCCTCTTTTAAAATCTCCTCCCGACTCGCTTCTTCTATTTTCATGGCCACGATTACCACCAGAGTGGTTACCGCCTTTGTCCATATTCTTCTTTCTCCGATGGTTATCGTTATTCTGATGACTGTTATCTTCGGTATGATCCTGGTTATGGTCCCTCGGTTGAATGTACTCATTATCTCGCTCTAACAATTGAGCCCTGTTGACAACATCTTAATAGAAAGAAAATTTATGAGAAATGAGATACTGACGTATGCTGGGTTTCAAACCTCTCAGAAACATCCGCGTCATACGTTCCTCATTCTCCGCCAAATGAGGTGCAAACTTGGATAACTCCATGAACTTCGCCTCAGATTGGGACACCGCCATGTTATTCTCGCTCCGATCTAATAAACTCCACTTCCTTCATATGACGAATACTTTCAGGAAGTACTTGTCATTGAACTGTTTTTAAAACATCTCCATGACATGCCGAAAGTGCAATTTGGATGGGTACGCTTCACGTGATTCCAACCAAGAATCGCCTCATTTGAACATAAAAGTAGCGAATGGAACTTTCGTTCCTCCGCATCCCAAGACATCGAATATCTTGGTAATTTGTTTGACCCAGCGTCTCGCCTTTAATCGGATCCGGCTTTCCCCTGCACTCGGTGGTCCCAACTCTTTGAACTCGCTGGTTGTGACCACCCGTGAATTGCTATCATTTCCTCCTCAGATTTTGAACACGAGTCTCCTCGTCCCGATTTTGCATGAACCGCAAAAAGCTTCTAAATATCCCCTCGCTCATCATCTCGCTTTCGATGGTGTTGTTCATGGGAGGTACATTATTACGGTCATTGCACACATTCTACTCGTTGGTAAGTACAGGCATCTCCACGATCTCATTTACTCCACGGTTAATATTCTCAGTCGACATTCTCAAATACTGTCATAAAAAAAGGGTTAATTAAGGAGATCAATATATCACATAATATCCCTATATACTGACCAACTAACAAATAAGCTTAGATAGGACACACTAGCTAAGGATTTACTCGTCTCTCTCCTCCTAGTTCTATTCCCTGATCTCCGCTAGAGATCATATCCCTAACCTCTAATACCAACTGTTACGCCCCCAAAATAGGTCCATTCCATCCAACCCATTTTGAGTCGCCAAATATATGGTACAGAAATAACTACAACTTTATTAATACATTTGTCGTACAAAATACGACAACACATATACTGTGAGTTTAAATACAATTATTGTCTTCTAGACAATATACATACCCAAATAAATCCTCATCACAATTATTTATACATTATTTTATAAAAATGGTGAGAACTACTAAACAACTCTCTCTATAACCATCATTCCATACCCCACTGCATCGCTACATTCTCGCCTCCCCGAGAAGAAAAATGGAACAAAAAGGAAAAGGGTGAGCTCAACTAGCCCAAGTAAAGAATATTATGACTAAGATAATATACAACAAATTATCGTTAGTCTTCAACAGGAAAAATCTAATAGAATACAATAGACAAACCGCTTTTAAATCAACAATCGCAGCGGAAACAACAATTCATTAGAAGAGTTAAGTAGAGAATGCAAACTACTATCTTCTATATATGAATTTAAAAGTTCATCGTCGATATTTTATCCTCGTAACATCAATCAATATATATCCGGAATCAAATATTCATCTTTGCACTATGTGCCAAAGATATTCATCATTGGTCATGTTCATCTAAACACTGCTCATCTTTGCATTTGCGGCCAAAGATATTAATCGAAGAGTTCATGTTCATCTCAACACTGCTCATCTTTCGCACTACGGTCCAAAGATATTCATCAAGAAATCATTCATCTTTGCACACTCTGAGCCAAAGATATTCAAAGAATATCATCATTTAGGACCGAGGATGATGAAAAATATTTTAAAGAAAACGAATCCGGTGAAACAAAAGAACAAATATTAAGGATTCAGATTTTAAACAATCCAAGTTCACAAATACTTCATAAGTAATCGAGAGGAGTAAAATTCAAGAATGATCAAAACATGGATACAATCAAAGCTAGTATCCATAATAGATATTTTGGACAAAAAGAAGAAATTTTATTTTTCTAATTGAATAGTGCCAGATTCGTGAATAGTGTCATATACGTGAATAGTATCGTATACGTGAATAGTAACTCCGACACCAAAAGATAGAAATTTCACAAAAAAACATCTTCACGCTTCGTGAATAGTACTCGTGAATAGTAACTCGAGAATAGTAACTCATGAATAGTAACTCGTGAATAATAACTCCTAAATAGTAACCCCGATATGAAAAAGTTCCAAATTTGATAAAAATTTCCAACCAATATTTTGGCATAATGATATTGAAAAAATAATATCATTTTCGAATAAAATAACATCCCTTACCTCGAAAGATCAATACTTCTAGCTGAAACACCGGATATAGGCTATGACTTGAACTTGCACCGTATAGCAATACTCAAACTATACTCAAAATACTCACAAGAATACGCTCGATAATATAGAGAGAGAAAACTTGATTTCGGTGTGATTTTCATTCTAACCTAAGCACCTATTTATAGAAATTGCTTAGAACACCAAAGCGAAAATTTAATAAATTAATATTATAATTTTTCCACAACTTCATACGCACACTAACAATCTGAATTCAGCCTCCTAATCACATGTTAAATGAGTTTCAAAAATGAAAAAACGTTTTTGTAATTAAAATATTTTAAACTTCCAAAATCAATTATTTCGGAACTTCGGAACTTCAATAATTCATAATAAATAGCCCTTTTATCAAAAAATTCGAATCTCGCGAGTTTTTATAGGAAATTCAATTCTCTACAACTTTACAGAAGAAAGTTTTTCCAAATTCCAAACAAAAATTGACCAAAATCCACAAACGGACGATTTTACAAGCTATAATCAAATTTCAGTCAATAAATGGGGTCCACCGACATGTTTAACATGTTTTAAACATTTATTGTAACAAAAATACTCTTCCTCCTCGTATACTCATATATCCAACATTAATTATAAAAATATCACCGTTAATATATTATTAAAATAATATATTTAAATGAATTATTTTATCAGAAAAAGATAAAATATTAATTTTCAACAATTGTCATTTGAAAAAATTTCTCCATCTATATCCACATAAAATCAATATTTTCCTCATCATATAAATCAATAATTAATTACTCACAAATAATATTACAGAATCACAAGATCGGGCAACTGTGCCGTTCCTCAGAAAGAGGGGCTTTCAATAAGGATCTCTCCTCATCTTGTGGCCGCAATTAGGTGACCAAACCTCTCCTTAGTAGCAGAACTTTCTAGACATTGCCAATAATGTTATCCAATAATATTATTCAGATAATATGAATTATTGTCGATAATGGAAAATACTATGTAATGACAATTTATTGAAACAACGGTAATATAAAATATCAATGCAAGAATTATTGAATCATAAAATAAAATATCGAAAAGTAATTATCGTAACAATTATTGAGTAATGCCTTCACGTAAGAATCAATAATTGGTGCATCTTAGTGTCTTCATCGTTCAATAACGCGTATTAGTGTGTTTTAACCACCGGGTATTCCAACAAGATAATCTGGTAACAACTAAGTCGTTATTTATTAACAACTTATATTTGTCATTTTCTTCATCCAATTGCTTTCCGTTATGGGGCCCACAAAAAGTCTGCTGGCATCGCATTTAATATTCCCGACAAGCATTTAACATTCCACCACCAAACGAATATTCCCCGACAATAATGAATATTTTATAACCACTTGCTTAATCGAAATATTTGCGTATTTTACCCATAACTATCCACATTAATCAAATCAACCCTTACTATTTCAAAATAATAAATAGAGGAAAATAAATTTCATTTATTAATAATTTGGGGTCTTACAGCCCTTACACCGGAGCGGGGGTTAGCACCGGATCACGTTGATGGGGAGATGATGCAGCAAATCTATCAGAAAGGTTGGAATAAATTCACCAAAGAACCGGAACCTGCCATGGTCAACATAGTCAAGGAGTTCTATGCAAACGCCGAGGACAAAGCCCCCTTCAACGCTTATGTGCGGGGTCGCTTGGTCCCATTCAGTGCCGATGCGATCAACACCTTTTACCAATTGCGTGTGCCTCGACAATGCCAATATGCCCACCTACGTGATTTTGATCCGGACTATGAAGCAATACTCAAGGAAATGACTAAACAGGGAACAACATGGATCAAAGGTCAGAAGGGAGGCACAGTGTTCCATAGCAAAGATCTCAGTCAGTTTGAAAAAATTTGGTATGCATTCCTATGTGCTAAACTGTATCCGTCTCAACAAACCTCATACGTGACCAAAGAGAAGTCGTTACTACTATACGCGATTTTGCAAGACTTCATCATTGACGTTGGGGCCATTATTTGTTTTTCCATCCGTCGGTGCTTACGAGGAAACTTTTCACTCATATGTGGGTTGTGTCGCCAAGCGGGTGTGAGATGGTCTGACGATGAGCCCACACAGATGTCGGTTGCGTTGCTAGACTCCAGAATGATAGCACGGTATTCAGTATGGGCCGGGGGCGATTCCCATCCTCGAGGACTGGGTTTTATTTTTCCATCGGCTTTGGAGGACGAAGTTGATGCTGCAAACATGTTAGAGGATGAGGCTATGGGAGATCAAGGAACCGAGCAAGTACCATAGGCCGAGGCATTATCTAGTCCTCAGTTCCTTGACTTTCAACGTCAAATGGATGCACAGAACAAGGCAGCACATCGAGAGATGCAGCGACTCGCATTGAGGCAAGACCACATATTTGATGCTATGAACACGTCATTTGCTTCACTCAACATGACACTTCAGAGCTTCAATCCAGCTGCACACTTCCCATATCAGTCACCCATGCCAATGTCGGGGTTTCCACCAAGTGATTCAGAAGAGGAAGATCAACCACCACATCCCTAGACTTAGGCGATTGCAGAGAAGTCCTCACACACTAAATTATGATTATTCATCCAATGAGGGTATTTTATTACTTATGTTTAGGGGATTTAAATTCTTTCTTGCATGCATATGGTATTAGTTAGGCTTACATTTGTCATTACATTCTAGTTGTGCATTTTAGTCAGGAATTATGATGTTGCATACATATAAGTCCCATAGTTGCATGATAGCTTAGGTTATTTTTGTTATTGCATTTCTTTTAATTTTGTTATTAATGCATTTTGTTATGTTAAAAAAATATTTAGATAAATATTGTGTTTGCATATGTCCAGCAGTGTTGTAGTTCATGTTATTTGTGGGCCAATGATGAGATTCAGAATAAGTTAACCAATACAGCATTGGTTATTAGAACTATGATACAATTTCAGTTATGAATCGAATCTTGCGCTTGTTTGAAATTGGTAGAAAAAGGTTAGCACAATAATAACATCTTTGTTGACTGGTTATGTGATGCCCCCAAAATAGGTATACATCACCCATCTTGAGTCGCCAAATATATGGTATAAAATTCAAATACAACTTAATTATACAACAGTCGTGTAAAATACAACAAAACATATGCTGTGAGTTTTAATACAAATATTGTCATCTAGACAATATCCACACTCAATTGAGTCCTCAATTACAGTTATTATCACACTATTTAACAGAATAGTGAGGACTACTAATACTATTATCTGGATCGTCACTCCGTTCCCCGACTAGTCCCTGCTACGTTCTCATTTCCTGAAGAGAACAATGAAAGTAAAAGGGTGAGCTCAACTAGCCCAATAAGAAATATTATGACTAAGATAATACAGAATAAATTATCGTTAGCCTTCAACAGTGTTAAACTGATACAATATAACAAACATCAAGTTTAATTGAAGTGGAACAAACAATCCATTAAAAGAGTCAAGTAGAGAATAAAATCTACTATCTTTTATGATTTAAAAGGTTTTTCATCACTTTTATCGCTGGGACTTAGCTTAATAAATATAATCCATATCATCCCTACACTACGGCCAATGATATTCATTAGTATCACAACCACAAATTATCTATGCACTATGGGCCAAGGATATTCGTGTATTCATCAATGGTTATGATCATGCCAACAATTTGTCCATCAATGCTTTCTGTGCCAATGAGGACTTTTACCACATCATTTGTAACATTACGGTCATGATTATACCGAATAATCCCTGGTCATAATCATACCAAGTCCATCTATATACTACAGGCCACAGATGACTTTCAACATAATATAAACATGAGGATGATGACAATGATATAAGAATTCAATAAAACAAGTTCAAGAATCAATTTATCCAGGAACTAATAACGTCTAAATTGTCAACATGATACTTCTTTGTAGGGTAAAATTCAAGAATGCTCAGAAGAATATTTCCATGAAAAGATACTGGACGAAGCGCAAATATCCAGGATATTCTACTAATTTCATGGAGTATAGAAGTCAAAACTTTAACCAACTGAGTATAATAAATAATTGAATAACAAAAGAAATCACCAGGCATACGATAGACCGCACAAACATGTTATTCCAACAGAATAATAAATAACGGAACCAGGTCATGCGTAAACGCACAGACAGGATATTCCAACAAAATAATAAATAACGGAGCCAGGTCAGGCGAAATTCGCACCTACAGGATGTTCTAGCAGAATAATAAATAACGGAACTAGGTCATGCGTAAACGCACAGACATGATGTTCCAACAGAATAATAAAGAATGGAATAACAAAAAAATGTCACCATGTATGCGGTACTTCGCATAGATAGGTTATTCCAACATAATGATAAAGAATGGAATAACAGAAGAAGTTCACCAAGTATAGGTTAGATCGCATATACAGGTTATTCCAACAGAATAAAAAAAATGGAATAACAGAAGTTCTCTTAATGAATACGAAAGAAATAATACCCCTTACCTTAGAACAACTTGATATAGGAGTAGTGAAGTAGTAGAATACTTTTCTTCTTTCTCTCTATAGTTTCTCTCTCTAGAGTTTTAGTGAATTCATAAGAAATAATGAAGGAATGAGCTTTTATTTATAAGAGAATGGACTGAATAGTAACTAATTCCTGAACGGTCCAGATTGATTTACTTTTAAATGGACGGTCCAGATTGGTTTACTATAAAATATTCTAATAAAACAAAATCTTTTAAATAAAATATAATATATTCTATTTATAATCTAATAAAATGAATAACTTTATAAAAGTATTCTGTTTTATATAAAAAGATTTTATTATGCAAAACACTATGCAAGTACTTATACAAACATTATGCATAATAAAATATAATATATTCTATTTATAGTCTAATAAAACGAATAATTTTATAAAAGTATTATGTTTTATATAAAAAGCTTTTCTGTTTTATTACATTAATAATACTAATAAAACAAAACTTCATCATCTTCATTCTTATAATTCACACTATTGATCGACCAAGTTGTTCCCAGGAAAGAGGGGGCTTTCTAATAACGATTTCTCCCCTATTGGTAGCGCAATTAGGTGACCAAACCTCTTAGCGTAACTTCTAGATAATCGTTAATATTGCAAATAATAATATTAATAACTTCGTCGTCTCAATTATTGATTTAATAATATATAAAATATCGATAATAATTGAATAAATTAATGTGAGATACTATGCAACAATTATTGAAGCAATAATTGAACTAAACTGAGTGACTTCTCACGTAAGCATCAATAATTAATACCGTGTGCTACTATGCAACCACGCGTATTCCTGTACTTTTAACACTAGGTGTTTCAACAGTTAACGATAAAACTTTCGTCGTTATTTTTATAAAATATTTTTGTCGTTTACTCAATCCGACAATAATTCCATTGTGGGGTACACCAATGATTGTGCCGTCGTACGAATATTCCCTATTAAAACGAATATTCCCCGACCAATTGAATATTATATAACAACTTGCGTACTTTGCAAAATTTATAACTATTACCCACAACTATAACATTATATCAAATTCATTCCATAATATTCAAAAATGATAATTATAGAAAATTCATCTTTATTCATACATGTTGGGGTCTTACAATCTCCCCTTCTTATGAAATTTTGCCCTCGAAATTAGGGTACGTACCTAGTATGTCGAAGAGGTAAGGATACATTGATTTCATTTCAGATTCTAACTCCCAGGTCATTTCCTCAACATCGTGGTTCCTCCATAAAACTTTGACTTGAGGTATAACCTTGGAACGTAGAATATGTTCCTTCTTATCCAAGATTTGAACAGGAACCTCTGCATAAGTTAAATCTTCCGCTATTTCATTCAGTTCTAACTCAATAATGTGGTTCGGGTCTTTCACATATTTACGTAACATGGATATATGAAAAACGTTATGAACACGAGACATACTTGGTGGTAAAGCGAGTCTATAGGCTATAGTCCCTACTCGATCAAGGATTAAAAATGGGCCAATGAATCGAGGATTGAGCTTTCCTCTCTTTCCAAATATCGTAACTCCTTTCCATGGAGCAACACGTAACAACACATGATCTCCAATATCGAATTCCAAGTCCTTTCGATGAAGATAAGCATAACTCTTTTTTCGGTCTTGTGAGGTTTTTATACGTTGTCGGATTATTTGAATCTATTTTGTAGTCATACGTACCAACTTCGGTCCCAACAACGTTGGTTCACCCACCTCATCCCAGCATACTGAAGAAACACACTTTCTTCCATACAATGCTTCGAATGGAGCCATGTCAATACTTGTTTGATAACTGTTGTTGTAAGAAAACTCCACCAATGGTAAGAACTTGTCCCAACTTCCCTTGAAGTCAAGGACACAGAGTCTTAATAAATCTTCAAGAGTTTGAATAGTCCTCTCTGATTGTCCTCCGTCTGAGGATGATATTCCAAACTAAATCGTAAATCAGTGACCATAGCTTTTTGTAAACTAACCCAAAATTGTGAAGTGGATCTTGGGTCTCGATCAAAAACTATGGATACTGGCATACCATGCAGTCTTACAATCTCGTTTATGTACATACGAGCAAGACGTTCAAATGTATAAGTTTCTCGTATTTGTAAGAAATGAGCAGACTTGGTCAATCTATCAACAATGACCCAAATTGTATCGATGCCTTGAGAAACCTTGGGAAGACCAGTAACGAAATCCATGGTAATGTGCTCCCACTTCCATTCTAAAATTTCAAGTGGTTGCAATGGACCTTTTGGTACTTAATACTCTGCCTTGACTCATTCACAAGTTAGACACCTTGAGATAAATAGTGCTATCTCTCTCTTCATATTGCTCCACCAAAATGTATGACGAAGATCACGATACATTTTGGTACTCCCAGGATGGATTGCAAATGGTGTGTTGTGCGCCTCCATCATGATTTTATACTTTAAATCAGGGTCGTTAGGAACACAAAGTCTGGAGTTGACTCAAAGTATTCCTTCTTCATCAATTCTTGCTTCCGGCATAGCACCTTCTTATACTTTCTTCCTCATATGCATCAACTCCAGGTCTGTAGCTTGAGCAGCTTTAACTTTATCGATTAAAGTCGGTTCTACTCGTATATTCGCTATCATCACGTGGGACCCTGGAGTCTTTATCTCTATCTCCATCCTTTGCAAGTCATAAAAAATGGGCCTCTGCATTGACAATATCGCACTCGTACCTGCATATGATCATCTACTCAATGCGTCAGCTACCACATTTGCTTTTCCAGGATGGAATTGGATGGTATGATCATAATATTTCAATAGTTCAAGCCAACGTCGCTGTCGCATGTTGAGTTATTTTTGAGTGAAGAAATATTTGAGGCTTTTATGATCCGTAAAGATCTCCACTTTCTCCCCATACAAGTAATGCCTCCCGATTTTAAGTGCGAAGACAACAGCTGCCAACTCTAGATCATAAGTAGGATAATTCCTCTCATATTCTTTGAGTTGTCGAGAGGCATAGGATATGACTTTCCCATGTTGCATGAGAACACATCCTAACCCTTTGCCTGAAGCATCACTGTAGATGACAAATCCCTCCGAGCCAGATGGTATTGTTAGAAATGGTGCTGAAATGACTCTCCTCTTGAGTTCTTGAAAACTCTTTTCACATTCCTCGCTCTAATTGAATTTTGTACCTTTTCAAGTCAGCTGAGTTAATGAAGTAGCAATTTGAGAAAACCCTTCTATGAATCTCCGATAATAACCAGCTAAGCTGAGAAAGCTACGTACTTCGCTCACTGGCTTAGGTTTCTCCCAGCTTTGAATTTCTTCAATCTTTGTCGAGTTAACAGATATTCTATGATTTGATATCACGTGCCCAAGGAATGTAACTTCCTCAAGCCAGAACTCATATTGTTAGATGACAAATCCCTCCGAGCCAGATGGTATTGTTAGAATATGTGCTGAAATGAGTCTTCTCTTGAGTTCTTGAAAACTCTTCTCACATTCCTCATCCCAACCGAATTTTATATCTTTCCGAGTCAGCTAAGTTAAGGGAGTAACAATTTGAGAAAACCCTTCTACGAATCTCCGATAATAACCAGCTAAGCTGAGAAAGCTACGTTCTTCGGTCACTAATTTAGGTTGCTCCCAGCTTTGAATAGCTTTAATCTTTGCTGGGTCAAAAGATATTCCATGACTTGATACCACGTGCCCAAGGAATGCTACTTCCTCAAGCTAGAACTCACATTTCTTCAACTTGGCATAAAGCTTATATTCACGAAGCTTTTGGAGTATCAGCCTCAAGTGTTGCTTCTGATCTTCACGGCTTTTGGAATAAATAAGGATGTCATCAATAAAGATGACCACAAAGTGATCCAAATATTCCTTGAATACTCGGTTCATCATATCCATGAAGGCAGCAAAAGAATTAGTCAATCCAAAAGACATGACTAGGAATTCATAATGCCCATACCGAGTTCTAAAAGTCGTCTTTGGAATGTCATCGGTTCTAATCTTCAATTGGTGATATCTGGAACGAATATCAGTCTTTGAAAAAAAATTGGCGCCTTGCAACTGGTCAAACAGGTCATCAATGCGAGGCAATGGATATCTATTTTTGATAGTGACATGGTTCAACTCCCGATAATCAATACAAAGTCGCATACTCCCATATATCTTCTTCACGAATAGAACAGGAGCACCCCAAGAAGACGTACTAGGACGAATGAAACTGATGTCTAACAATTCCTGCAGTTGGGTCTTTAACTCTTGAAGTTCAATAGGAGTCATTCGATATGGGGCTTTGGGAATGGGTTTTGTACCGGGCTCAAGGTCGATACAAAATTTAATTTCATGTTCTGGGGGTAGGCCAGAAAGTTCTTCAGGGAATACGTCAGGAAATTCATTAACAATAGAAATATCATTCAAAACTGACGTATTTTTGTTTAGATCCGTGACATGAGCTAAGAAAGCTTGACATCTGTTTTTCAATAAACGAATAGATTTATGGCTTGAGATGATAGTGATTGATTTTAATGGTTTGGTTGCTTGAATTCGCATAATAGGTTGGTTAGGAATATGAAAGCTAACGACCTTACGAAAACAATCAATTTTTGCTTGATGAGTAGTTAACCAATCAATCCCTAGAATTACGTCAAATGCAAGTATTTTCACTGAAATAAGATCGACAGGTAATGTGAGGGTACCGATTTGAACCAAACAAGACTTATAAACAATGGATGTAATGAAGGTTTCTCCCAGCGGAGTTTCAACAGATAAGTCAAAGTCCAATTTGTCCGGAGTCAAATTTAAACATTGAGCGCAAGTAGGAGATTAAAAGAATGGGTAGAAGCGGTATCAAATAAGGTATAAACTTCGCTAGAGTTTATGATAAGCTTACCCGTGATGACCTCGTTCGGGTTCCTTGCTTTCTGGGAGGTCACGACAAATGCTCTCCCTTGCACTACTGGCTTTGACTTTTCTGGGATGTCCTTTGGTGCCTCCATCCTAGCTAAACTTGTCTTCGGTGAATGACAAAATCGGGCTAGGTGACCTTCTCTTCCACAATTATAACATGCTTTGGATGACATCGCACAGTTTGGACTGATGTGTCCCTCCCCTCCGCATTTGAAGCATATGATAGGTGGTCGTTCTCCTTCCTTAACAACGGGTGTTAGTGCTGACGTCTTTCCATCATTCTTGAATCTCCTCTTCTTGAAATGTCCATTCTTATTGTTTTGTTTATGATTACCACCGAAGTGGTTACCATTTTTGACATGTTGATTCCCTCCACGCTTATTGTCACCGATTCGATGATCGTATATCACTAGTATTATCATTTTTTTATTTGCTCTCTTTTGGTTGGGTTGACTCATTATCGCGCTCCAATAACTGAGCCCTATTAACAACATCCGAATACAAACACGGTTTATGAGAGATAAGATATTGATGTATCTCGTGTTTCAAACCTCTTAGAAACATTCGCGTCATTCCTCCTCATTATCAACCAAATGGGTATAAACCGGGACAACTCGGCAAACTTGGCTTCAGATCTTTGCGACACGGTCATGTTGTTTTGCTCCAGCTTGATGAATTCTACCTCTTTCATGTGAAGAATACTTTCGGGAAAGTACTTGTCGTTGAACAGTTCTTGGAACTTCTCCCAAGAAATCTTCAGTGCGGCAGGTTGAGTACGCTTTACAGGTTCCCACCAGTAATCTGCCTCTGCCAGCAACATGAAGGTGGCAAAGGGAACCTTTTCCTCCTCGGAGCATCCCAAGACATCAAATATCTTGTTGATCTACTTTATCAACATCTCCGCCTTAAGTGGTTTTGGCTCTCCAAAAAACATCGGTGGTCCCAGTTCCTTGAACTACCTAGCGGTGACCGTTCGAGAGTTGCCAGTGTTTCCACCAGCATTTTGGACAGGAGCCGCTCTTTCCTAATGTTGCATGAATTGCATAAAGCCTCTGAATATTCCATCGTTCATCATCTAGTCCGTATTGTTGTTTGCCTGAGGATTGTCGCCTTCCTGATGCACATTATCCTGATTATTGATCTGTGGAAACTCAACGATCTTTTGTGCTCCATTGATGTTCTCAACATTCTCGGATGCCATTTTCAAATACTGCCACAAAACAAAGGTTAATTGACATGCAATATATTCTCCCTATACTCTGACCGACCAATTAAATGCCAAATAAACTTAGGTAGGTCATACTAGCGAAGGAATTCCCCGTCTCTCCCCTCCTAGTTTTTGTCTCACATCTCAGCCAGGGATCATATCCCTAAGCTTTGATACCAACTGTGACTCCCCCAAAATAGGTATACATCACCCATCTTGAGTCGCCAAATACATGGTATAAAATTCAAATACAACTTAATTATACAACAGTCGTGTAAAATACGACAAAACATATGCTGTGAGTTTTAATACAAATATTGTCATCTAGACAATATCCACACTCAATTGAGTCATTATTACATTTATTATCACACTATTTAACAGAATAGTGAGGACTACTAATACTATTATCTGGACCGTCACTCCGTTCCCCGACTAGTCCCTGCTACGTTCTCATGTCCTGAAGAGAACAATGAAAGTAAAAGGGTGAGCTCAACTAGCCCAGTAAGAAATATTATGACTATGATAATACAGAATAAATTATCGTTAGCCTTCAATAGTGTTAAACTGATACAATATAACAAACATCAAGTTTATCTACTATCTTTTATGATTTAAAAGGTTTTTCATCACTTTTATCGCTGGGACTCAGCTTAATAAATATAATCCACATCATCCCTGCACTACAACCAAGGATATTCATTAGTATCACAACCACAAATTATCCATGCACTACGGGCCTAGGATATTCGTGTATTCATCAATGGTCATGATCATGCCAACAACTGTCCATCAATGCACTACGGGCCAATGAAGACTTTTACCACAACATTTGTAACATTACGGTCATGATTATACCAAATAATCCATAGTCATAATCATACCAAGTCCATCTATGCACTACAGGCCATAGTTGTCTTTCAACATAATATAAACATGAGGATGATGACAATGATATAAGAATTCAATAAAACAAGTTTAAGAATTAATTTATCCAGGAACTAATAACGTCCAAATTGTCAACATGATACTTCTTTGTAGAGTAAAATTGAAGAATGCTCAGAAGAATATTTCCATGAAAAGATACTGGATGAAGCGCAAATATCAAGGATATTCTACTAATTTCATGGAGTATAGAAGTCAAAACTTTAACCAACTGAGTATAATAAAGAATGGAATAACAAAAGAAATCTCCAGTTATGCGATAGACCGCACAGACAGGTTATTCCAACAGAATAATAAATAACGGAACCAGGTCATGCGTAAACGCACAGACAGGATATTCCAACAAAATAATAAATAACGGAACTGGTCAAAAGTAAATTACAGACTTGCATGCGGGATGTTCTAGCAGAATAATAAATAACGGAACCAGGTCATGCGTAAACACATAGACATGATGTTCCAACAGAATAATAAAGAATGGAATAACAGAAGAATTTCACCATGTATGCGCTACTTCGCATAGACAGGTTTTTCTAACATAATGATAAAGAATGGAATAATAGAAGAATTTCACCAAATATAGGGTAGATCATGTATACAAAAGTTATTCCAATGAGAATAAAAAATGTAATATGAAGTTCTCTCCATGAATACGAAAGAAAAAATACCCTTACCTTAGAAACAATTTGGATATAGGAGTAGTGAAGTAATGTGAATACTTTTCTTCTTTCTCTCTATAGTTTTTCTCTCTAGAGTTTCGGTGAATTCGTAAGAAATAATGAAGGAATGAGCTTCTATTTATAGGAGAATGGACCTGAATAGTAACTACTTCTGAAAGCGGTCAGATTGATTTACTTTTTAAGCTAGATGGTCCAGATTGGTTTACTATAAAATATTCTAATAAAACAAAATATTTTAAATACAATATAATATATTCTATTTATAATCTAATAAAAGCGAATAACTTTATAAAAGTATTACATTTTTATATAAAACAATTTTACTATGCAAAACACTATATAAAAAAGTAATAAAATATAATATATTCTATTTATAGTCTAATAAAACGAATAACTTTATAAAATATTCATTTTTATATAAAAAGCTTTTTTACATTTTATTACATTAATAATACTAATAAAACAAAACTTCATCATCATTATTATAATTCACACTATTAATCGAATTATGTCATTTCCTGTGAAAGAGGGGCTTTCAATAAGGATTTCTCCCTATTAGCCGCAATTAGGTGACCAAACCTCTCTTGGCGAACTTCTAGACATCGTTAATATTGCAAATAATAATATTAATAACTTCGTCGTCTCAATTATTGATTTAATAATATATAAAATATCGACAATAATTGAATCAATTAACGCAAGATACTATGCAACAATTGAAAGTAGTATGCACACAAGCCAATCATGTTTGATGATAAAGCATATACTTTGTAACAATCTTATTCATTTATTAATAAAAAGTATTAATTTATTAAAGGCTTTTAATTATCTACATGATGTTTGTTTTATAATATGTGATAAACCCATAGTTTTAAGCAATGCTTTTAGAATAATGATGATGATCATTCTAATGAGATCTAAATTCTTAGAAAGCTTAAAACTAAAATAGTTCCCAATCATTGGATTACTAAATTGGGGATTAGTGAATCCGGATAGATTGGTACATACGTTGCTTGCTCATTGGATGAGGATGATTGATCTCATGATCATTTGTGTGGAGACACTAAAGCAAGTATGTAGGTGCTTATTAGAGAATAAGTTCATCGAATTGGCTCGCTAAGGAATACCTAATGGAGTTTTATTTGCTGTCAATAGGAATTCTGTAGTGATAGTAGTACAAGTAATCCTTGGACTTGAGATCATCATAGTATCTTGTGTATGATGAGTTATACTTTGACTTATTCCTTAAGACCCTTAGGGTATATCAAAGGGTATGCTAGGGTATAATAAGTTGTACATGGAGATAATGTATGATCAATAAAGAATCTACCACTTCTAATAAAAGAAGAGAATTGTCCTATGTGATTCGATAAATGACAACCCAAAGAGTCCTTGGTTAAGGCGTAATGAAATTAGAAAGGAGTTTCTAATTTGCATTATTTGGAGTTGTGCATTTAAGAATCGAAATACATATAATTAAATAAAATAAGACTTGATGGTAATTCCATGTCTTATATTTAATTGGGACATGTATGGTGGAAGGATTGAATTGTACGCAGTAACTATTTACTCAAAGGTTCTTTAATGATTAATGTTGAAATCTATATTATCCGAAAAGTCGTTGAACGCTAGGAGGCTTATCCCTATTGTAGAATAAATATTATTTAAATAAATTAATTGTTTAATTTATTTATTTAAATAAGATTAGAATTGTTCTAATTGATTTATTCACAACCGGTTTAATATGGAGAACCTAAAGGGTCACACCATAAAAGGAAGAATAATTATTTAAGAAGTTAATGGCATAATCGTAATAATATGTTAAGTATATTTAATTTAATCTATGGTGATAGAATAAATTAAATAGCTTAATAGTTATTATTTAATATTTTAGAAATATTAAATATAAATTAATAAGAGGAGTCTTATTAATATTATTACAATTATTATTATTTTAATTTCTAAAAGAGTTTAGGAATTAATTTAATATAAGTACTCTCATTTATTCCTAATTGGATTAGGAAGGAAAATTAATTAAAGGAGTTTAATTAATTATCCCTAATAAGATTAGGGAGCTTAATTAATTAAACGAATTTAATTAATTAAATAAAACCCAATTCCTTAATTGTTAAGGTGGGTTGCCCACATCTATAAATAAGAGGAGTCTTATTATGGGTGGTGGGGTTGTTAATTTTTTTAACATACTGACATAATTCCAATTGTTGGGAGAGTACACCCTTTCTATAGAGATAGAAAAACTAGGGTTTAGCCAACCACCCTTTTCTTGAATCATTATAATTCCTTGGTGGATCACCTCTAGAGGCCAAACATATGGGTGGCTAACGTTGATCAAAGGAATGAACAAAACCCCGGTGGATTCAAGTTGAACGCGAAAGGATTTGGAGGTGAACTTGTACCTGAGGAAGCTCGATCTTCAAGGGTATGTTTTTATTCTTTATCTTTTCGTTTAATTAATAATTGTGCATAAAGGGTGATCCGGGTATATGGTTTGTAAATTTTTTAAACTCTGATTTTACACGCTTCCGCATTATTTTGCAATTTGATTGCGCACATGATTATTACAAACCTAACAGTGGCATCAGAGCCAAACCTTTATGCAAATTATTAATTATTTTAATTTGATATGTATATTGATATGAGTTTAGAACAATTTATTTGGGCATAATTTTATTGTATAAAATTTATTAAAAAAAAAAAAAAAAATTCTATTTAACATAACTTAGGACTTTGTTGCATGAAAAGGATATATTTTAATTACGAGATTTTTTTTAAGGCCACGGTTGTTAACTTTTTTTTTTAAAGGGATACATGGGTCATTTTAAAAAGGATGGCTAATAACAATTCAAATGAATTCGGCCACCAGCAGGAACATACCAGGCCACGGTTTTTTTTATTATTATTATTTTAAAATCAACCACCTTTATTATTTGAAAATTAATGAAGGAACGTCCCTGATATCATGCCTCTTGGTCAACGGAAATTAAGTTGCCTTATATATATATATATATATATATATATATATATATATATATATATATATATTATACGGTATAATATTTATATAATATAAATATATATATATATTAATTATATACGGATATTATATATATATATATATTATACTGATTAATATAATATATATATATATATTAATTATTTTATAATTAAAATAAAAGTTTATTTTAATTTTAAAATAAAAGGTTTATTTTAATATTAAAATAAAAGGTTTATTTTAATTTTAAAATTAGAATTTCATGCTAACTAATTAGAGTTGGAATTGGATTCCATGATAACTAATTGGAGTTGAAATTGATCTTTCCTTAAATAAAGGGGTTTATTTAGATATGAAATAGATTTCATATTATTCAAAATAAAAGAGTTTATTTGTGAATAGGAAAGAAAATCCGTATTTCCTTAAATAAAGGAGTTTATTTAAATATGGAATAAGATTTCATATTATTCAAAATAAAGGAGTTTATTTGTGAATATGAAAGATAATCCGTGTTTCCTTTAATTTTTTTTTTTTTACATGGAATTGGATTCCATAATTAATTAAAATAAAAGAGTTTATTTTAATTAAAGATTTTTTTTTATTACATGGAATTGGATTCCATAATTAATTAAAATAAAGGAGTTTATTTTGATTAAAGATTTTGATTAAAATAAAATAGTTTATTTTATTCAAAATTAGATAAATTAAAATAAAATAGTTTTATTTTGATTTAAATTTGGATTAAAATAAAGGAGTTTATTTTGATTCAAAAATAGATTTTATACTAACTAAATTTGCCCATTAAATGATATCAATATATATATTAAATGTTTATTATTCATGAGATGAATGTTATTTATTGATGCATATGGTGATGTGTATGATAATAAATGGGATTGATTATGGACTATTGACCAATGCGATTGGATTTTATTTTAGTTGGATGCATGAATGTATGGGTTTTATTAAATGGGTCTCACAGTATCGTCCTCTCTAATTTTTTCCGAATGTAAATTCTATCTCCTCCTATGTACTTCCTCTCGATCACGATCAAGGTTTCTATTTATTTTAAAATAGTTATGTAATAGGAATAGTTAGAATTAAATTTTGAAAAATTGGAGATCAAGGAGCAAGGAGCGCTTGAAGACCCGTTTGTAATGGAGCCCGGGTTTAAATGTAATAGTTATATTTAAATATTATTTCTTGCACCCCTAGGGTTTGACCTTTTGGTTCACTTGGTGGCTCTAGTGAACCAAACTAGAATAAAAGTCCATAATCAATCCGAGTAGAATATAGTATTCTATATGTGCATGCTTATACTATATATATTATATATTATGCAAACATGCTTCGCATGTTAATTAATATGACGCGTATTTTATATATATATTTGCATGCGCGCTAAACAAGATGAGACAAATTAAAAACAAACCCCTCAATTTTTATATTAAGTCCTAAGCGTTCAAAGATATTTGGAATATCGAACGTCGCCTTCTAGCATGATAAAATTAATAGAGTATTAAATATTTAATATGAGTTTGTTGTGTCACCACAAGGCAAGTATTAAGTATTTAAGATGTTAATTTATCACATTTGATGCTTATAAAGAAAATTGAACAATATTGTTTTGTTGTTGTGTCACCACAAGGATGATATTTTTCTTTTTGAATATATGGAGTGCTAGGTGGGACTTAACTTGGATAATTTTGATTCGGATGTGCCACCACTGATCAAAATAATCTAAGAGGCAAAATACAAGGAGTCGTGATAGTTGATGTAATTGACAAAAGTTGTCTACCTATTTATTTATATATAGTTTGTTGTGTCACCACAAGGCTATATACATTTGAAATGGGATCCTTATTCTCACTAGCTAATCTTTAATCAGATTTTTGCCGAACTATATAAGCGAGGTAATATAGTTTGAAGAAAATAGTGGGAGATACCAATTTAAAACAAGACCTAAATTATTTTGGTAATTAATAAAAGAATGTATGTTAAAATGTTGTTAATTACAAATTCATTTACGTAATTTTACAATGTCTAAATTACTATCATCATGAAGCATATTAGATGCTAAGTTAATCGTAATCAATTAAACGGATTGGTTAAGGAAATTGAGAAAAGTTCTCATGGCTGAAAATCTATCTTATGTCCTTAATACGCTTATCCCTACAATGGTTGCAGACAATGCCTCTGAGGAAGAGATTGCTACTTTTAGAAAGTGGCAAGATGATGCACAGTTGGCTCAATGCATCATGCTCGCATCCATGAGTAACGAGCTTCGTCAAACATGAAACTATGGATGCTCCTACTATATTCCTGCACATTAAGTAGTTGATGGTGAGGAAAGTAGGAGTGATAGATATTAGATATCTAAGGAGCTCTTCCGATCTAGAATGACTAATGGCACTATAGTATGCATAAAAAGTTCTTAACATAATCAATTTGATTGATCAATTAGGACAAACTGGTTTTGTCATGGATGGAGAGTTGAGCCAAGATTTGATCTTGCACTCACTCCCGGACTCCTTTCTAATTGTTGTGAATTTTTCATATGAACAAGCTAGATATCGGCCCTCATTGATTTGCTTAACATATTGAAAAATGTTGAGAGTCACTTTCCAACCAAGAAAGACCAAGTCTTACTGGTAGGGGCCAAAGGATCTTCTGAAAAGAAGAACGATCCAAGAAGGTATATAGAAAGGCAAAAACAAAGGATAATAAGAAAAAACTGATACGGATAGCAAAGGAGTTTGCTTCCACTACAATAAGCCTGGACACTGGAAAGAAACTGCGAGAAGCATCTTGCAGAGGCTAACCAAAGAAGCTTAGTGAAGTTTCGATTACAATACAGTTTTTGTTCATGATTGAAATAAATTTTTCTTTAAGTCAAGGTTCTACTTGGGTATTGGATACCGACTTTGGTTATCATAAATATAGATTTATGAAGGGACCAAGGTAAGTAGAAAGTTAAACAAAGATAAGTAATCCTATATGTGGAAAATGAAGCAAAAGTTGTTTGATTAGCTATAGAAACTTATAGTTTAGAAATGCCTACTGGGCAAATCTATTAAGTCAATAAGTTGTTATTCAGTATTCAGTTCTTGTTAAAAATATTATTTCCATTTTATTGTTGGACAATGAAATCTTTGGTATTATAATTAAGAACAATTGTTGTTCTATTTATAATAATAATATTTTGTATAGAATCGAATATTACTTAATAAATTTAGTATACTTGACTTACATGAAAATAATTTTGCATATTGAACAAACTAGTATAAGAAAAGGAGATGATTATTCAAAGAGTTGAATGTATGTATTTGTTGAAATACAAGTGTGAATTATTTGAAAGGTTCAAAGAATTCAGAAGTGAAACAAATTGGAAAAGTATTAAGATTCTTTGATTAGATCAAGGAATAAATACTTGTGCAATAAGTTTCTAGATCATCTCAAATGGTTTTCTCATAATGGACACATCATGATACGCAATAATTGATTGATGTATCTGAATGAAAAATCGTACCTTGTTGGACATGGTGCGGTCCATAATGATTTTACCGATATTCCAGTATCCCTCTAGGATCATGTCCTAGAAATGGCTACATATCTACGAAAAGGTAACCTCAAAATTCGGCCCCAAAACTCCATAAAAGTTATGGACAGGGAGGATTCCTAATCTTAAGTATGTTAAGATAAGGGGTTGTCCAACTTATGTGAAAAGGTTTCAAAAGGATAAGCTTGGGACAAGATTTGACAAGTGTAGATTTATGGGACATCCTAAAGTAAGTTTAGGGTATATGCTCTATAATCCTCGCTTTAAAAGGTGTTTGTCATGAACACACTACCTTCTAAGATAAAGGTGTTTATCATTGAAGGGCTAGTGGGAGGATAATAGATCTTCAAGAGTTTAAGAACCACAAAACACTATAAGTCAAATATGAGGAACTCTGTAGATAGACCTATTGTACCACAAATCAATCAGAATCTGAATAGTACCAAGATACCAGGAGGTATGGATTCATCATAGATAATGATGATGAGGTACACATCATAAAAGATTATGATCCGATTACATACGATGAGGTAAGAGTTCTAGTGTGTACAAAAGGGACAAGGGGAGCGCCGTGACATTCCTAATATTATATGTTGATATACTACGGATAAGGAATGACATACCAATGCTACAATCAAGTAAAATAAAGTTGTCTAAACATTCCTCCATGAATGATTTGGAAGAGTATCTTAATTGGGGATATAAATCTATATAGATAGATTTAAGACGATGCTCGACTTTAACCCAAGGAACGATATTCATTTGATGCTAAAGTCGTTTAGCATGGCAAACTCCAAGAGATGTCTCATGTCGATGAGCTATGGAGTGTATCTCTCCTAATAGTCCCCACAGACTCTCTCGAAAAAGAGAGGTCGCATGAGTGACTATCATGTATGCAATGAAATATACGAGACCGATGTTGATCACCATATTCGGAGAAGTTCACTATGAGTTAGTGAAAACATCTTAAAGTGCTTAACCTAAGCACTAAGGATGTGATCATATTCATGGTGGGTCTAAATTAAAACTAGAGGGCTTAATGACTCAAGTTTTTCGTATGCACTCAAGACGACAGAAAAATCCACTTTAAGGTAAAGGGCTACCTTGAACAAAGGTGCGTTGAATTGGAAAGGTTCCAAACAAAGAAAGAGTTCTTTGGTTTAGTGATAAAGACAAAGTATATAGCTATAAATGAAGTCGCAAGTTGATTGTTTGGATGATAAGTTCATTACAGAACTAGGAATAGTTCCTAAGTCTCATCTTGGATCTAAACATGTGTTGTGGCACTTTCATTTGATTATTAGTATCATTGAAAGATGGGAAATCACTATAGAGATAGTGGACTCTCATGAACAACATTACATATCCATTAATTAAAGCTTATCCAACAAACAGGATAATCGTCACTTAGAGAAGAAGAGTATGAGATACCATGACGATTGGCTTTAGTGCAAGTGGGAGATTGAAAGTAGTATGCACACAAGCCAATCAAGTTTGATGATAAAGCATATACTTTGTAACAATCTTATTCATTTATTAATAAAAAGTATTAATTTATTAAAGGCTTTTAATTATCTACATGATGCTGTTTTATAATATGTGATAAACCCATAGTTTTAAGCAATGCTTTTAGAATAATGATGATGATCATTCTAATGAGATCTAAATTCTTAGAAAGCTTAAAACTAAAATAGTTCCCAATCATTGGATTACTAAATTGGGGATTAGTGAATCCGGATAGATTGGTACATACGTTTGCTTTGCTCATTGGATGAGGATGATTGATCTCATGATCATTTGTGTGGAGACACTAAAGCAAGTATGTAGGTGCTTATTAGAGAATAAGTTCAATTGAACGTGGCTCGCTAAGGAATACCTAATGGAGTTTTATTTGCACTGTCAATAGGAATTCTGTAGTGATAGTAGTACAAGTAATCCTTGGACTTGAGATCATCATAGTATCTTGTGTATGATGAGTTATACTTTGACTTATTCCTTAAGACCCTTAGGGTATATCAAAGGGTGCTTGGGTATAATAAGTTGTACATGGAGATAATGTATGATCAATAAAGAATCTACCACTTCTAATAAAAGAAGAGAATTGTCTATGTGATTCGATAAATGACAACCCAAAGAGTCCTTGGTTAAAGCGTAATGAAATTAGAAAGGAGTTTCTAATTTGCATTATTTGGAGTTGTGCATTTAAGAATCGAAATACATATAATTAAATAAAATAAGACTTGACAAGTAATTCCATGTCTTATATTTAATTGGGACATTGTATGGTGGAAGGATTGAATTGTACGGTAACTATTTACTCAAAGGTTCTTTAATGATTAATGTTGAAATCTATATTATCCGGAAAGTCGTTGAACGCTAGTGGGAGGCTTATCCCTATTGTAGAATAAATATTATTTAAATAAATTAATTGTTTAATTTATTTATTTAAATAAGATTAGAATTGTTCTAATTGATTTATTCACAATGGGTTTAATATGGAGAACCTAAAGGGTCACACCATAAAAGGAAGAATAATTATTTAAGAAGTTAATGGCATAATCGTAATAATATGTTAAGTATATTTAATTTAATCTATGGTGATAGAATAAATTAAATAGCTTAATATTTATTATTTAATATTTTAGAAATATTAAATATAAATTAATAAGAGGAGTCTTATTAATATTATTATAATTATTATTATTTTAATTTCTAAAAGAGTTTAGGAATTAATTTAATATAAGTACTCTCATTTATTCCTAATTGGATTAGGAAGGAAAATTAATTAAAGGAGTTTAATTAATTATCCCTAATAAGATTAGGGAGCTTAATTAATTAAAAGAATTTAATTAATTAAATAAAACCCAATTCCTTAATTGTTAAGGTGGGTTGCCCACATCTATAAATAAGAGGAGTCTTATTATGGGTGGTGGGGTTGTTGACTTTTTCAACATACCGACATAATTCCAATTGTTGGGAGAGTACACCCTTTTCTATAGAGATAGAAAAACTAGGGTTTAGCCAACCACCCTTTTCTTGAATCATTATAATTCCTTGGTGGATCACCTCTAGAGGCCAAACATATGGGTGGCTCACGTTGATCAAAGGAAGGAACAAAACCCCGGTGGATTCAAGTTGAACGCGAAAGGATTTGGAGGTGAACTTGTACCTGAGGAAGCTCGATCTTCAAGGGTATGTTTTTATTCTTTATCTTTTCGTTTAATTAATAATTGTGCATAAAGGGTGATCCGGGTATATGGTTTGTAAATTTTTTAAACTCTGATTTTACACGCTTCCGCATTATTTTGCAATTTGATTGCGCACATGAATATTACAAGCCTAACAACAATTACTGAAGCAATAATTGAACAAAACTAAGTGACTTCTCATGTAAGCATCAATAACCAATACCGTGTGCTACTATGCAACCACGCAGATTCTCGCATGACTTTTAACACCGTGTTTCAATGATTAACGATAAAACTTCCGCCGTTATTTTTATAAAATATTTTTGTCGTTTACTCAATCCGACAATAATTCCGTTGTGGGGTCCACCAATGATTGTGCCGTCGTACGAATATTCCCTGTTAAAACGAATATTCCCCGACCAATCGAATATTATATAACAACTTGCGTACTTTGCAAAATTTATAACTATTATCCACAACTATAACATTATATCAAATTCATTCCATAATATTCAAAAATGATAATTATAGAAAATTCATCTTTATTCATAAAAGTTGGGGTCTTACAGGTTAGTTCAAATTGATACATAAATAATTTCTAAAGGATAATGCTAGGGTAAATGAGAAAACGACAAGGATAGGCAGTAAAGACGAAAATTAGGCAACAACCTAAGTTTGGGGTATTATATGTGGGGTCTATAAGCTTTATCTCTAAAAAAAGAAAAAAAAAGAGATTATATATCATGACTAGTCTTATTTCAGGGCCTTTGTTACTTGAGCAAGTACTCCCGAGAGGATTGTCTTTACACCTAGCGCCCTAAGGTCTTTTATTGTCTGGGAGTTGTTGGTCAAAATCTCGCTAAGGGGTAGCACAGTTCAGCGTTGAACCTCTTACACCAGGTTCGAACTACGTAGACTTGATCTCATCTTCAATAGGAGTACGTAGGCAGCATGGTTCAGTCTAACCCCTACCAGAACAAAAATTCTTGTCACACGGTATTGGGATCAATCTTCAATCCACCACATTTCATCGGCTTCAGACCAAGGGGATTGAATTAGCCAACCTCTCCTCACAAATAGGAGATTCGGTGACCATCTAAGCTGCAGTTGTGCCTCAAAGAGCAACACCAATCCATAAGAGATGAAATTAACTAGGCTTCTCAAAAAAAGAAGTACTGGCGACCATCTGTGGTGCAGTCAATCTCAGAGAGGAAAAGCCACACTCCTCTCCATATTTCCATACAAATATCAGTCCCAAGACACCAAAGATGGTAGGGATACATACAGATCAATGATTAGTTATGAGAGATCCTGTGATGGCTCAATGTCCACATATCAAGGATAAGTTCATAATGCACCAAGATCAAAAAGCCCTAAAGAAACAGGCAAACATCAAGCAAGTATCAAGGCATAACTAAAAGGGAAGTAAATCAAAATATATTTCTTTGCCATATATATTACTGTTTGATATATACATCTGTGTTATACATGACAAAATGGCTAAGCTAGTCTATGCAAGAACATACAAAGCTATCTACAGATCTGTGTGTATGCAGACTATCAGATCTAACATAGCATCCCTCTCTGAAGTAGGAGGTAAAGTTGTAAGCTCCTGCCCAATGGTATCTACACGAGCTAGCAGATCAGAGGCTAACTGCATGGTGACATGATGCTCATCAATGTATGCACTCAAATCGGCAAGGATGCCTATCGTAAGGGATCTCACTGAGGTATTGTCAGCAATGGCCACATCCCTAGCAGATAGGGCGGCATCCCGCTCCACAATTAATGCATCCCTGGCTGATCTAGCCTCATCCCTCTCTAATAGAGCGGCGTCTCTCCCGTCAAGAGCTGTCAACATCGCGGCCCTAGCCTGATCTCTATCATAGATCATCAGATGTAAGCACTGCTACAGATGATGTGCTGAATACTAAATAACAGTGGCACTAGGGGTGGGAGAATCCATCACAAATGCTGGCAGCCCAGTAGTCAAGTCCCCATCGATGGGAATGTCAGCCTCCTCCATAGGCTCCTCATCGTCAGAATCAATATCCTGCACTATGGATACTACCATAATTGATGCAGTCTTTCTCCATCCATCTTTGAATATTCTCTGAGAATAACCTGGGATGATCGACAAAAACTCGCCTAGCTCTCGCTGATCCCAACAGGCATACAACCTGGATCTGTCCACTAATGATAAGTGGCGAGAAGCGAAACGCTGAATCACTGCCCCCTCAAATGGGTGGAAATCCTAAAACTAGTCAAACTGACACATCACGACCAGTGGGTGGTAGGTGATCATCCCTCTCAAACCAGATAGAGGTAGATAATCCATGCCCGGAGCATGAGTAATGAAGCTGTAGGGTGAGCTAAGCCCTGTACATGGCAATATAGCGAATGGATCTCAGATCCCTGCCAGAAAAGCTGACCAAGATGTAGCATTTGTACACTCCGTAGGCTGAAAAGAGTACGACATGGCTATATCATGGGTGAAATAATATCCATGCCGTTTGAATGTGCCAATCAGTCCCAAGTGTGACATAAACCACATGTATAAAGATTTAACCGAATCGCGCTTATAAACACTCTCACGGATAAGTGCAAAGAATATGTGGCTGACCTCAGAGGCTCTGCCATAATCATTGGTATGATGGTGTGACCCTCCCGGAGAGCTCTCACTGCCATAATGATGCCGATGTCTAACTCATCCATATACAATGTCATGTAGACGTATGACAATACGCACAACAGTAGTACATCTACTCTGGCCAAACGCCACTGATCCTCCGGTGTGGTGAAATCCCCGGAATGTCGTGCATAACTATCCTCATAGCTAAATCTATCAAACAGAAAATGCTAGGATATCACGTGGCCGGATGTAATCTCATCCTGTACCACTCTACGCCTCAATCCGGTGAGGGTCATGAACTGTCTATTCATGTCTCTGATCACCATGTGCATGCAAGGTCTGTCCAACGGCAGCATCGTCAACCTTGCATACTCCTCCAAAGTAGGAGTCAACTCTCGGGTCCTAAATTGAAAGATTTGTCTCTCTGGTACCCAATGCTCTAGCATACCATCTATGAACCTTGTGGGAACCTGAAACATCAACAAGGTTATAGTGTGCTGCAGCAAATCATCTACGGTCAACCTGTCTGGTGGTGACATACTATCATACCATGAGCGCATACCAGATGCCACCAAAAATGGTGGGGTATGATCAATACGGCTAACTGTCGAAAAAGACATCTATATGGGCCGTGTCATAAGACCATCCAAGGGTCAATGTTGAGTATCTCTAGACATACATACATATGCATAACATAATAACATGCATGATACAATTGTTTGCAATATGATATAGGGAATGAAAAACTGTACATACATTCCTAAGTATATCATCATCTAATACATCTCTGTACAGCTAAAATACAGGGAAATTTGGTGAAGCTACCCAACATCTCAATAGAGGCCTATCAAAAGATATAGCGAGAATGGGGCGAAGCTACCAGCAGCTAATAGGTTCGGCCACCAAAAACTCAATCGAAGGTCTTGATACATCTTAGTACTACCAGGATGAATCGAAAACCTCGAACTGTGAGCCTTTTGTAATACCTGCTCCTTTAATTCTATATCATTCGGAACCCAAATTCTTCCTTCAAATCTTAATAATCCCTCATTATCAAGACTGTACTTAGTATCTATTTCATTGGTTAGCCGCTCCTTTACCCTATCACCCTCATCAGTTTTGAGCTGCAGGTCCTTGACTCTTTCTACAATAGTAGATTGAATCTCTGTTGCAAACAACATCTGTTTTGATTCTATCGACCACTTCACTTCTATTTCCATCCTAGCCATCTCTGTTATTAACTTATTTTGAGCCGTTAACATAGATAACTTCTCCCGACCCTTCATACTTAAGGCGTCGACAACTACATTGGCTTTTCCAGGGTGATACATGATTTCACAGTCGTAATCCTTTATCAACTCCAGCCATCTCCTCTGTCTCATATTCAACTCCTTTTGTGTGAAGATATATTTTAGACTCTTAAGGTCTGTGTATATCTCACATTTTTTTTCGTAAAGATAATGTCTCCATATCTTTAAGGCAAAAACTACTGCGGCTAGTTCTAGATCATGAGTAAGGTAAACTTTCTCATAATCCTTCAACTGTGTTAATACATACGTGTTAGGTAAAATCTATATACACACAACACGTAAGTATACGTGGTTAACAAGTAATAAAGTGATGAGTATAATATCGTTCCCACAGAGATCAACTAGCAATAATCTTAACTTACAATTACCAATTTTCTATTAATCCTAATTTTATTAAACTATTCAACTCAATGATTATATTTAAAGATTCTAAATTAAAGAATAATTGAACTACCACAAAATAATCACAAATATCAAAATCTGGAATTTCAAATAATTAATGGAGAATTAGACTTATGATTTCACCTTAAGCTTCACTCTGATTTTCACACCTTTATTCCAATTCAAATCACTATTCCAGTTTATTAATCAAGAACACAAATGTAGTATTAACCACCTCTCGATGCACTAATACTGTATTAACTTAAATCCATAATTAAGATAGAAACAAGTTAAACACCTTAATCAACTAACTCACTATATCTCTATGTGAATTACAATTAAAGAAGGATTAAGATTAAGTATTCTATCCGATTACATGCGATGTCAAGCATATCTCTACCTTAATATTCATCAAGATTCTGCTATTCACAGAATTCATGAACACATGCTATATTAATTAAGTCTAGATTTGAATATCCTCTCTCGATTCCATACAAATCCACAAAGAATTGTTGATTAGGCAATTCATAAATTTAAGCTCAAATCAATATAGATAAACTGGAAATAGACTATTGAAATGGAAATCAAATTTTACAAAATCATCGATTCACTCAAAGATCCATCATAAGACTAAAAAGTGAATTAGTTCATCATAAATGAAATAAACACTAAATAAATCATAGAAAACATTCTTTCAATGACAAATAATAGCCTAAGATGAAAAATATTGAAAAACACCCTTCACGTAGCCTAAAATTGCAATCATCTTGAAAATATCCACGAAATACTCCTCCAATGCTTGCTAAGAAAAACTTAGATTAATCTTCGTAATATGCCTTGTGTGTTGTTGAATTCGTTGTTAATTGAGTAGTAGATGTCCAACACACAAGTCCTAGCCGAAATTCCATCTCTCTAGAGTTCCATTGCCATGCAATAAGTTAGAATCCATGCCCAAGAAGAGTTTCAATTTTAACAAAAGACTACAGAATTCGACACCCATCGCTCAAGTGGGTGTAAGATAAAACAATGAAGCCCGTGAATCTACATTTATGCTAACTGCTAATGAAGACCCCCCACCCCGGCGAGGGTATATAGTACAAACAGGCCCACCCCGACGGGTATCTATTCTGCTAAATAGTTTGTTGAACTTCATGGCTTCTTCCAAATTTTCATCATTTGACTCCAAATCATCCCAATTGACTTCAAATATATGTTAAATGCCACAACAACCATCCTACACATAAAATAACATAAAACAAGTGCAGACGAACATGAACACAAAAAATTTAGCAACAAATAAGCATAAAATGGACACTGATTCACGTATATAAAATCCACTTATCAAAATCCCCCAAACTTAAACCGCGCTAGTCCTCGAGCACAAAAAAACTACATGTTATGCAATGCAATGAGATGAAATGAATATGATCTAACTTATATGCTTTCGAATCCATCAGTATTGCAGAATCAAGATTATCTTAACGGCCTCAGCGAAAATAAGCAACTATACAATATCAACTATCAAAACGAATTTACAATTCCACCTTAATCCTCAAATCTCAAGCCATCATCGCTGATATATAGTGTGTGTGTGTGTGTGTGTGTGTGTGATCAACATCCATGATAACTGCTACAGATTCAAATTCAATACATAACAAATTTCTTAGAAGGAATCATACAATGCAAACTTAAAAATTTCAAAAATAGACAACTCCAACTAAAACTAAGTAATTACTAATCCCAGGGGTTCACACAGGATACTTATACTTTATTTATATATATATTTTTTTTCTTTTTTTTTCTTACGGGGGCTTTTTGCACTTTTCTCGTTTTATTCAATTTATATATACATATATATTGTAAGACATCGAAATTTTTTTAAATAAAAAGGAATTTCCTTTATTTATTATTTTGAAATAGTAAGGGTGGATTTGATTAATATGGTTAGTTATGGGTAAAATGCTAAATATTTTAAATAAGCAAGTGGTGATAAAATATTCATTATCGTTGGGGAATATTCGTTTGGTCGTGGAATATTAAATGATCGTCGGAAATATTCAGACGACATTGCCTTGATTTTTATGGGCCCATAATGTAAAAGCGATTGGATGAAGAAAACGACAAATATAACTTGTTTATAAATAATCATGAAGTAGTTATTCACAGTTAATCATCGTTGGAATACCCCGGTGGTTAAAACACACTAATACGCGTTGTTGAATAAAGTAGCACACGATATTGCACAAATTATTGATTCTTACGTAAGAAGACACTACTCAATAATTATTACGAGTAATTCTTATTCAAAGATTTTATTTTATTGATTCAATAATTCTTTCGCATTAATATTTTATATTACCGTTGTTTCAATAAATTGTCATTTACGGTATTTTCCATTATCTGAGACAATAATTCATATTATCCGAATAATATTATTAGAAAACATTATTGGCAATGTCTAGAAAGTAATCGTCTTCGAGGTAAGGATGTTATTTTCTTCTCAAATGATATTATTTCTTCAATATCATTATTTGAAATATTGGTTGAAACTTTTTATCAAATTTGGAACTTTTCCATGTTTCGGGTTACTATTCATGAGTTACTATTCACGAGTTACTATTCATGAGTTACTATTCACGAGTTACTATTCATTTAGTACTATTCATGAAGCGTGAAGATATTTTTTGGGAAATTTCTATCTTTTGGTGTGTTGAGTTACTATTCACGATACTCAAGACTATTCACGATCAAGACTATTCAATAGAAAAATAAAATTTCTTCTTTTTATCCAAAATATCTATTTCGGATACTAGCTTTGATTGTATCCATGTTTTGATCATTCTTGAATTTTACACCTATGATTATTTTTGAGGTATTTTTGGGACGTGGATAAAACAAAGTACGAATCCTTAATCCTTAATCCTTGTCATTTTGTTTCAATGGATTCATTTCTTTAAAAATATTTTTCATCATCTTCAGGTCTTAAATGATGATATTATTGAATATCTTTGGCTCAGTAGTGCAAAGATGAATGATTTCTCAAGAATATCTTTGGTAGTAGTGCAAAGATGAACAGTGTTTAGATGAACATGACTAATCGATGACTATCTTTTGGGCCTCGTAGTGCAAAGATGAATATTTGATTCCGTATGTATATTGATTGATGTTACTGAGGATAAAATATCGACGATGAACTTTTAAATTCATATATAGAAGATAGTAGTTTGCATTCTCTACTTAACTCTTCTAATGAATTATTATTTCAACAATGAATATTGATTTAAAATTTGTTGTCTATTGTATTCTATTAGATTATTCCTGTTGAAGACTAACGATAATTTGTTGTATATTATCTTAGTCATAATATTCTTCTTGGGCTAGTTGAGCTCACCCTTTTCCTTGTTGTTCCATTTTTCTTCTCGGGAGGCGAGAATGTAGCGAGTACTAGTCGTGGGTATGGAATGAAGGTTCTAGAGAGTTGTTTAGTAGTCCTCACCATTTTTTGTAAAATAATGTATCAATAATTATGATGGGGATTTATTTGCGTGTGGATATTGTCTAGATGGCAATATCTCGTATTTAAACTCACGTTTATATGTTGTAATAATAAAGTTGTAGTTATTTTCGCACCATGTATTTGGCGACTCGAGAATGGGTTGGATGGAATGGACCTATTTTGGGGGCATCACGGTTGGTATCGAGCTTAGGGATATGATCTCTGGCGGAGATCGGGGAATAGAACTAGGAGGGAGAGACGAGTAAATCCTTCGCTAGTGTGTCCTACCTAAGCTTATTTGTTAGTTGGTCAAGATATAGGGATATTATGTGATATATTGATTTCCTTAATTAACCCTTGTTTTATGACGGTGATTTGAGAATGTCGAATGAGAATATTAACAAAGTGGAGTAAATGAGACCGTGGAGATGCTCAGATTTTACCAACGAGGAGAACGTGCAATGGGGTGGCAATGTAACTCCTATGAACAACACCAATCGAAAGCGAGATGATGAACGAGGGATGTTTAGAAGATTTTTGCATTTCATGCAAAATCGCACGAGGAGACTCGTGTTCAAAATACGAGAGAAATGATAGCAATTCACGGGTGGTCACAACCAAGCGGTTAAAGAGTTGGGACCACGAGTGCGGGGAAAGCCGGATCCGATTAAAGCGAGACGTGGGTCAAACAAATTACCAAGATATTCGATGTCTTGGGATGCACGGAGGAATGAAAGTTTCATTCGCTACTTTTATGTTCCGTGGCGAAAGTGACATTGGTGGGAATCATGAAGCGTACCCATCCGGTACACTCAAAGATGTCATGGTAGACATTTCAGAAAGCAGTTCAATGACAAGTACTTCCTCGAAAGTATTCGCTATATGAAGGAAGTGGTGTTTATTAGATCGAGCGTAATAACATGGCGGTGTCCCGAAGACGAGGCGTAAGTTCGTGGAGTTATCCGTGTTTGCACCTCATTTGGTGGAGAATGAGGAACGATGACGCGGATGTTTCGAGAGGTTTGAAACCCAGATACGCCAAGATCTCATTCTCATAAATTTTCTCTATTCAGGATGTTGTCAACAGGCTCATTGTTAGAGCGAGATAACGAGTACGCTTAACCGAGGGACCATAACAGAGGATCATACCCAAGATAGTAGTCAACAAAATAACGATAACGATAATGGAGAAAGAAAGAAGAATACACAGACAAAGGCGGTAACCACTCCGGTGGTAATCGTGGGCCATGAAAATAGAAGCGAGTCGGGAGGAGATTTTAAAAGAGGAGATTCAACAACCACCATGTGAAGGCGCGGCATGAGTAGCAACGGGTTCCAAGGAGGGAAAGACCATCGGTCAGTATGTTACAAATGCGGAAAGAGGGACATATCACCAAAGCCGCCCACAAAAGTTTAAGGTATGCTATAATTGTGGAAAAGAAGGACATATCGCTTCGAGTTAGACGATATCGAAACCCGATCCAATGGGAATGGTGACTCAAAAGGATGACCCAGAAAAGTCAAAGTCAACGGTTCTTGGAAGAGCGTTTGTCGTGATCGGTCAAAATGCGAGGAACCCGAACGAAGTTAGCATCAAGTTAGTTAATTATAAATTCTTGTGAAGTTTATACCTTACTAGATACCTGGTTCTACCCATTCTTTTATCTCTTTGCTTGCGCGCCAACGTTTGAACTTGACTACGGAGAAATTAGACTTTGACCTATTTATGGAGACTCGTTAGGAGAAACTTTCATTACATCCGTTGTTTAAAAATCTTGCTTGATTCAGTTGGCACTATCACATTACCGTTAACCTTATTTTTATAGAGATATTTGCTTTTGATGTGATTTTAAGGTTAACTACTCATCATGCCGAAATTGATTACTTTCGTAAGGTTGTTAGTTTTCATATTCCTAAGCAACCTGTTATTCGAATTCAAGCAATCAAACCATTGTAGTCAAACATTTTCATATCAAGCCATGAAGTCATTCGCTTATTACGGATGTCAAGTTTTCTTAGTCCATGTTATGGATTTGAATAAAGACACGCCGATTTGAATAATATTCTGTTGTTATTAATTTTTCCCGACGTATTTCTGAAGAATTTCTTGGTTTACTCCCAAAACTCGATATTAAATATTGTATCGACTTTGAACCCCAGACAAAACTCATTTCTAAAATCTCACATCGAATGGCTCCTATTGAACTTCGAGGAGTTAAAAATTCAACTATAGAATTTGGTACCTAAGCCTTTATCCGGTGACTTCCTTTCCGGAATGCACGAAGCCGAACTCTCCGTGGGGGACGCCATATTCGCATGCGATAGTAAAGCGATAGGTGTCATTGTAACGTCTTATCCAAGGTTGGGATATGAGTCACGGTTGAGAACAACCTAAGTCGGTAATCGAAATCACGTAGCTTTCTTAGGCTTAGTTGGTTATTATCGGAGATTCGTTGAAGGATATTCTCGAATCGCTATTCCATTAACGCAGCTGACTCGTAGAGATACAAAATTCGAATGGAGCGAAGAATGTGGGAAGAGCTTCGAAGAACTCAAGAGGAGACTCGTTTCAGCACATGTTCTGACTATACCGTCTTAGAAAAGCGATCGTGGTAGCTGACGTGTTGAGTAGAAGATCGTATACGAGTACGAGTACGATATTGTCAAAGACTCATTTCGTATAACTTACAAATATTAGAGATGGAGAGGAAAACTCTAGGTACCCACGTGATGATATACGAGTATAATAGACTTTAATCGATAAAGTTAAAGTTGTTCAAGCTACACACCGGAGCTGATGAATTTGAAGAAGGAGGTGTAAGAAGTTGTTATTTCAAAAGCGAGAATCGGTGAGGTGAGGAAAGCTCAAACCTTCGATTTATTAATCCATTTGAAATTCTCGATCGAATAGAAGCGTGGCCTATAGACTGCTTTTATCGCCAGTAGTACGACGCGTGTTCATAACGTTTTTTCACGATCGATGTTACGTAAATATGTGGACGACCCGAACCACGTCATTAAGTTAGAACCGGACGAGATAGACGAAGACTTAACGTACGAGGAGGTACCTGTCAAGATCTTGTAGAGGAAAGAACATGTCCTATGTACCGAGGTTATACCACAAGTTAAAGTTTTGTGGAGAAACCATGCTATTGAGAAAATGACCTGGGAGTTGGAAACGGAAATGAAAGCGAGGTAATCTCATCTTTTCGAAACACCAGGTAGTACGTCAATTTCGAGGACGAAATTTCATAAGGAGGGGAGGTTGTAAGACCCCGAAATTTTTTTAAATAAAAAGGAATTTCCTTTATTTATTATTTTGAAATAGTAAGGGTGGATTTGATTAATGTGGTTAGTTATGGGTAAATGCATAAATATTTTAAATAAGCAAGTGGTGATAAAATATTCATTATCGCTTGGGAATATTCGTTTGGTCGTGGAATATTCGTGATTTTTCGGGAAATATTAAATACGACTGCCGTAGTTGAGTCTTTTTGTGGGCCCATAATGTAAAAGCGATTGGATGAAGAAAACGACAAATATAACTTGTTTATAAATAACGGCGTAGTTATTACAATTATCTTGTTGGAATACCGGTGGGTTAAAACACACTAATACGCGTTGTTGAACAAGAAGACACTCAGATTGCACAAATTATTGATTCTTACGTAAGAAGACACTACTCAATAATTGTTCTGAAGAAATTATTATTCAAAGATTTTATTTTATTGATTCAATAATTCTTTGCATTAATATTTTATATTATTGTTGTTTCATTAAATTGTCATTACACAAAAGATTTTCCATTATCGAGACAATAATTCATATTATCTGAATAATATTATTAGAAAACATTATTGGCAATGTCTAGAAAGTACTTGTCTTTTCGAGGTAAGGGATGTTATTTTCTTCTCAAATGATATTATTTCTTCAATATCATTATCTTTGAAATATTGGTTGAAACTTTTTATCAAATTTGGAACTTTTCCATGTGGGGTTACTATTCATGAGTTACTATTCACGAAGTTACTCATTCATGAGTTACTATTCACGAAGTTACTATTCATTTAGTACTATTCATGAAGCGTGAAGATATTTTTTGGGAAATTTCTATCTTTTGGTGTTTGAGTTACTATTCACGATATACAAGACTATTCACGTATCTGACACTATTCACCAAAAAATAAAATTTCTTCTTTTTATCCAAAATATCTATTCGGATACTAGCTTTGATTGTATCCATGTTTTGATCATTCTTGAATTTTACACCCTATGATTTTTTTGAGGTATTTTTGGACGTGGATAAAACAAAGTACGAATCCTTAATCCTTAATCCTTGTCATTTTGTTTCTTCGGATTCATTTCTTTAAAAATATTTTTCATCATCTTGGGTCTTAAATGATGATATTATTGAATATCTTTGGCCTGTAGTGCAAAGATGAATGATTTGAAGAAGAATATCTTTGGTCAGTAAAAAAGATGAGCAGTGTTTAGATGAACATGACTAATCGATGACTATCTTTGGCTGTGAGTGCAAAAGATGAATATTTGATTCCGGATGTATATTGATTGATGTTACAGGATAAAATATCGACGATGAACTTTTAAATTCATATATAGAAGATAGTAGTTTGCATTCTCTACTTAACTCTTCTAATGAATTATTATTTCCACTGCGAATATTGATTTAAAATTTGTTGTCTATTGTATTCTATTAGATTATTCACATTGAAGACTAACGATAATTTGTTGTATATTATCTTAGTCATAATATTCTTTCTTGGGCTAGTTGAGCTCACCTTTTCCTTGTTGTTCCATTTTTCTTCTCGGGAGGCGAGAATGTAGCGAGTACTAGTCGGGGTATGGAATGAAGGTTCTAGAGAGAGTTGTTTAGTAGTCCTCACCATTTTGTAAAATAATGTATCAATAATTATGATGGGGATTTATTTGCGTGTGGATATTGTCTAGATGGCAATATCTCGTATTTAAACTCACGATTTATATGTTGTAATAATAAAGTTGTAGTTATTTCTGTACCATGTATTTGGCGACTCGGAATGGGTTGGATGGAATGGACCTATTTTGGGGGCATCACATATATATATAAATATGACTGTGCAATGTCTCATCCCATTAGGCTGACAGTGCTACCCCTTAGCGAGCTTTCAACCAACGACTCCCAAACCATAAAAGACCTTAGGGCGCTAGGTGTAAAGACAATCCCCTCGGACGTACTTGCTCAAGTAACAAAGGCCCCGAAACAAGACTAGTCACGATATATAATTTTTTTTAGATATATATATAAAGCTTATATACCCTATATATCATCCCCCAAACTTAGGTTCTTACCTAATTTTCGCATTTACTATCTACCCTTGTCATTTTCTCATTCACTCTAGCATTATCCTTTAGAGACTATTTATGTATCAATTTGAACTGACCAGTCAACAAAGATGTTATTAAACGTGCTAACCTTTTCTATACCAGTTTTAAACGAGCTCAAGATTCGATTCATAACAGAAATTGCATCAAAGTTCTAGTACTCGATGCTGTATTGGTTAACTTATTATCAATCTCATCATTGGCCCACAAATAATATGAACTACAACATTGTTGGACTTATGCAAACACAATATTTAACTAACTAATTTTTTTTATATAGCTAACAAAATACACTATTTACAAAAATGCACTATTTACCACTAAAAACAATGCAATGACAATAATAACCTAAACTACTATGTATGCACCTAAGTTATCATGCAGTAATGAAATTAAAATGACAAAATGCAACCTAAGTACTACATATGCATGCAAACATGAATTTAAATCCCCCAAAATTAAGTAATACAATGTCCTCATTGGGTGATTAATCAAAATTAAGTACGTGAGGACTTCCCTACTATCATTTAAGTCTGAGGAGGTGGTTGTTGTTCTTTTTCATCTAAATCACTTGGTGGAAACCTCGACATTGGCATGGGCTGCTGATATGGAAATTGAGCCACCGCGTTAAAGCTTTGAAGGGTTGTGTTGAGTGAGGAGAAAGATGCGTTAATAGAATCAAACATGTGATCTTGCCACATTTCCAATCGTCGCATTTCCCGACGTGCTGCTTTGTTGTGCGCATTCATTTGATTTTGGAAATCAAGGAACTAAGGACTGAATATGGCCTCGGTCTGCGTTACCTACTCAGCCCCTTTATCTCCCATAGCTTCATCATCATCCTTCGATGCCTCTGTAGCATCAGCTTCGTCTTTCGTAGCCGACGAAAAAATGAAGCCTAGACCCCGCGGATGTGACTCGCCTCCTGCCTATACAAAATATCGCGCTATCATTTTAGAATCAAGCAACGCGAGCGGCATTTGTGTGGGATCGTCGTCGGACCATCTCACCCCTACATTACGACACAACCCACATATGAGTGATGGGTGTGGCATGCCGCCCAAAAAATTTCCACGTAAACACCGGCGGATAGAGAAACAGATAATGGCCCCGACATCGATAATGAAATCTTTCATAATTGCGTACAACAGTAATGCCTTCTCTTTGGTGACGTCCGAGGTGTGTTGGGACGTAAGCAATTTAGCACATAGGAATGTGTACCATATTTTTCCGTACCAACTAAGGTCCTTGCTATGGAACACCATGCCTCCCTTCCGACCATTGATGCAAGATGTTCCCGGCTTTGTCATCTCTGTGATTATCGCATCATAGTCCAGATCAGAATCTCGTAGGTGAGCATAGTGGTAGTGGCGAGGTACCCGCAGTTGATAGTAGGTGTTGATTGCATCGACACTGAGTGGAACCAAGTGGCCTCGAACAAACGCGTGGAATGGTTCTTTATCCGCGGGGTTTGCATAAAATTCTTTGACAATGTTTACCACAGCGGGATCATCTCCCCATCGCTAGGATCTGGTGCTAACCCCCGCTCCGGTGTAAGGGCTTTGGTGAGCATATAATCATACCGGTCGGCGGCGACAGTACTCGCGAATTTCTGGCGATCAAAAGTCCTGGTTAGTTGTGAAGACCTTGAACTATCTCCCCTTTGACATTTCGAAGTTTGTTGCAAAGACATGTTCTCTCTATTGCTTGACTCACAATACATTTCCCCTCCAAACTTGGTTGATACCCACTGACAAACACTTAGTGTGCACAACTAATTAACCCCCACACTTGTCAATTTGGCCCTCAATTATGGTGACTTAAGTTGAGTAACATAAAAATAGTGATATGTTTGCCTCTCAATTGCTCATAAATATCCTCTATGAATGCTCTAATTCAGACTTTGATGAGTGTAATTGAAGAGTGTTATAATGAATATGGGATGAGATGTGGTAATATATAGAGGTGGTGTAAGGGGGTTAATTGGTGGATTGAAGAGGTGGGGATATTTAATTGAGCATTGGAAATCGTGGGTGTAGTGGGTAGTGATCGAAGGTTATGGGGAGATTTAATTGAGGGAGAAGTTATGGGAGTTGTGGAGTCTAGCATATGTAACTTCCGAAATAAAATCAGTTGAGTTCCAGGACCCCCGCCCCGGTGGGGGTACTAGGCTTAGAAGGTCGTCCCCGGCGGGCATGGCTACTGTTATCTGGCATTGAGAACCCCCGCCCCGGCGGGGGTTGTAGTACAAACTGGGCCCACCTCCGAAGGGCATGTACGCTGTCAAAATCCCCAGTTTTCTCAAACTTGCTTCATTGTAACTCACTTAATGATCCTTTGTCCTTCCTACACGATATAAAACATGAGAATTCGTGAGTTGTTGATAACATAATATATTATGGAGAGATTACTGAGACTTTTATTGTATTCTACTACCTAGTAATTTAATAAAAACTATATTTTAACAAATATGAATGAAAAATATGATAAATAAACTGAAGATTGGGTTGCCTCCCAATTAGCGCTTGATTTTAAGTCGTTCAACCTGACTACTTCTTGTTTCATCCCGGATCGGTTGGGTCAACTGCGGCCTGATGATTATTTATCGCGCAACACCAACATTGTTGTATTGCATGCCCGTTCACTTGCAACTTGGATAATGGATTAGACTTTCTATCCTCAATTAATTCCTTAAGACCACTATCCTCTTTGCAATCCTTGAACTTGACACGTGTAGATTTCTCAAGCAGTTCGTACTCTTCCTTGTCAGTCAGGATTGGGTTTTCTTTGAACACCTTTACCTTACTACCTGATCAAACACTTTCATAATCAGTTCTCTATTAGGCATGTCAATCAATGTTCGTCCAGTCGCCAGGAATGATCTTCCCAAGATGATAGGGATGTTTTTATCTTCTTCAAAATCTAGTACCACAAAATTGGCTGGAAAGATTAGTGAATCAACTTTGACCAATATGTCTTCAACTATTCCTAAAGGGTATGTTATTGATCTATTGGCTAGTTGTGGACTAATATTAGTTGGTTTTTCTTCCTTTAACCCCAGCTTTCGGTAAATGGACAGTGGCATAAGATTTATACTCGCTCCTAAATCGCATAGAGCTCTTCCCAAATCTTGATTACCAATTGCACAAGGATATATAAAACTTGTCGGATCTTTAAATTTAGGAGGGAGCTTTTTCTGTAGTATTGCACTGTATTCCTCGGTCAACACCACTGTTTCGAAGTCGTTGAGCTTATGTTTCTTCGACAGTATATCTTTAATAAATTTAATGTACTTCGGCATCTGCTCAAGTGCTTCGGCAAATGGAATATTAATGTGTAATTGTTTGAATATATCCATAAACTTTGAAAACTGGTTCTTTAACTTGTCACTTTCTGGCCTTCGAGGAAATGGCACAGATGGTGTAACATTCATTTGTTTATCTTCCTTTGCTTTTTTCACCAACTTCTCTGTAAATTTCTTTTATAATTCCATTTCTTCCTCCTCATATTTATCTTCTTTACTAGCTTTATTATCCAAGTTAGAAGCCAACTCCATACTGCTCCTAAGCGTAATAGCATTACACTGCTCATGATTTCCCTTTGGATTTCTTTCGGTGTCACTCGGTAAGGTCCCTTGTGGCCTGTTATTTAATGCTAAGGCAATTTTCCCCATCTGATTTTCCAAGTTCTTGATGGCCATTGCTTAATTTTTCATTGCTGCCTCATTGCTAGTTATTTACTTTGACACCAATTCCTCGAAATCTGATTTTCTTTCTTGATGTTGAACCGGTTGTTGGTGATTCTGAAAACCTGGGGGATATGACAGTCATGGAGCTTGATGTTACTGGTTGTTGCTCCACGAAAAATTTGGATGATTCCTATTCCCTTGATTGTATGTATTCTGGTACATATTCTGAGGATTCCTGTTGTAACTACCTATGAACTGGACGGATGATGGATTAATTGCGCACTGATCTATTGAGTGCTCTCCTGTGCACAACTCACATATAACTGCCACTTGTTGTGCTTGTTGTGCCTGTACCCCTGTCATAGCATCCAACTTCTTTGAAAGTGCTAAAATCTGTGGTTGTATAACTGTCACACCATCCACTTCTAACACCCCAGCTGCCTTTGCTTGTGTCATTCTAGCTGTGGGCCACTGGTAGTTATTAGCCGCAATGGTTTCAATCAAATCGTAAGCTTCCTCATAACTCTTTGCCATGAATGCTCCGCCCGACGCTGCATCAATACTCGTTTTGAGATTCCTATGTAATTTGTTATAAAAGGTGTTCATTTGCAGCCACTTGGGCAATCCATGATGTGGGCATTTTCTGAGCAATTATTTGTATCTCTCTCATGCCTCATATAACGACTCCCCATGTTGCTGTTCAAACATATTATCTCGTTCCTCATTGATAAGTGTATTTTATATACACGATTTAATATTCAATTCATGCTTATTTGTTGCTAAATTCTTGCGATCATGTTCACTTTTACTTGTTTTATGTTATTTCATGTGTAGAATGGTGGTTGTGGCATTCAATTGACATTTGGAGCTATTTGGTATGCTTTGAAGTAAATTAGAGCAAATTTGGAAGAACTTGTGGAATTCATCAACTCATTTAGTTAGAAGACGGGCCATGTATGAACTCTCTTTACTATACACACACCCGTAGGTGAGGTCATGAAATCTAGTTAGAATAAGCAAAGCACGGTGGCTATTTTATATCAGTATTACCACGAAAGTGGGGGTCTTAAGATTAGACAGAGGGATGCCGGCCAAGTGGCTTATGTAGGTCGTGAACCCCGCCAAGATGGGGTGGAAAATCCGAGTGTCCTGTTATGTTTGCAATTCCTCTTGGGCACGAATTTTAGCTATTTGCATGGCAATATAACTATATTTGATAGAGAATTTAGCTGGGACTTATGTGTTCGACTTGATATACTAAAGGAACAACAACTTCAAGAAAAGAGAAGGAGGAGAGACATATTACGAAGATTTACGTTTAGTTTTTGATAGCAAGTGTGGAGGAGTATTTCGAGGAGTTTTTCAAGATAACTGCAATTCTAGTCTACGTGAAGGGTGTTTTTCAATATTCTTCGTGTTAGATTATTATTTGTAATTGGAAGAATGATTTCTATGATTTATTCAGTGTTTATTTCATTTATTATGAACTAATTCACTTTTTAGGCTTGTGATCGATCCTTAAGTGAATCGATGGTTTTGTAAACTTTGATTTCCAATTTAATAAGCTATCTCCAGTTTATCTATGTTGATTTGCGCTTGAATCTATGAATTGCCTGATCAACAATTCTTTGTGGAGTTGGATGGAATCGAGAGAGGATATTCAAATCTAGACCTAGTTGATATAGCATGTGTTCAGGATTTTGTTAGTAGCTTAAATTTGATGAGTGTTAAGGTAGAGATATGCTTGACACCGCATGTAATCAGATAGATAACTTATTCTTCAACCTTCTTCAATTGTAATTCACATAGAGATATAGTGGGTTAGTTGATTAAGGTGTTTAACGGATTTCTATCTTAATTGTGGATTGATGTTAATACGGTATTAGTGCATTGAGAGGTGGTTAATACTACGTTCGTGTTCTTGATTAATAAACTGGGATAGTGCGTTGAATTGGGATAAAGGTGTTAAAATCAAAGTGAAGCTTAGGGTGAAATCATAAGTCTAATCCTCCATTAATTGTTTGAAATTTCAGATTTTGATATTCGTGGTTATTTTGTGCTAGTTTAATTATTCTTAATTTTAGTTGCCTTAATTTAAATTATTGAGTTGATTTGTTTAATAAAATTAGGGTTAATAGAAGATTGGTAATTATAAGTTAAGGTTATTGCTAATTAGTCTCTGTGGGAATGATACTCTACTCATCACTCTATTACTTGTTGACCACGTATACTTGCGTGTTGTGCGTAATTAGATTTTACCCAACACTCATCTTTGCAGTTTTCGCCGGTGGGAAGAATTTGGCGAGGAATTTCTGAGCTAAGTCTTCCCACGTAGTTATCGAACCCGGTGGTAGAGAGTGTAACCAACTCTTCGCCTTGTCCCGTAGAGTGAATGGGAACAATCGAAGTCTCACTGCATCATCCGACACCCCATTATACATAAAGGTGTCGCAAATCTCCAGAAAGTTGACTAGATGTTCATTCAGATCGTCACTTGCCAATCCCCAGACTGAACTGAATTTTGAATCATTTGAATCGTCCCAGGCTTAATTTCAAATGTATTTGCAGCTATCGCGGGCCTGGTGATACTTGACTGCAGTTCAGTCAACTTGAGTGTGGCGAAGTCCCTTAATGCTTTATGATCTTCGGTTGCCATTTCCTCTTCTTTCTCAGATGTTTCAAATTCTTGCCTCGTTTCCTTGATCCACTTACTTAACCTCTAAAACATTTTCTCTATGTCGTCCTCAAAAGGCAGCAAGTCTGGATTTTTGGACCGAGTTTGCATAAACTGCTTCAAACACCTTAATTAAGAGGAACAAAACAAAAATAAAAAATGTTTAAGTAAAACTGGATTAATTAAATTGATATTGTAAAAAAAATTTATTAAGATCTATACTAAATTAATCCCCGACAATGGCGCCAAAAACTTGTTGGGTACAATCTATATACTCACAACAGGCAAGTATACGTGGTCAACAAGTAATAAAGTGATAAGTAGAGTATCGTTCCCACAGAGATCAACTAGCAATAATCTTAACTTACAATTACCAATTTTCTATTAATCCTAATTTTATTAAACTATTCAACTCAATGATTATATTTAATGATTCTAAATTAAAGAATAATTGAACTACCACAAAACAATCACAAATATCAAAATGTGGAATTTCAAATAATTAATGAAGAATTAGACTTATGATTTCACCTTAAGCTTCACTCTGATTTCTACACCTTTATTCCAATTTAAATCACTATTCCAGTTTATTAATCAAGAACAGGAATGTAGTATTAACCACCTCTCGATGCACTAATACTGTATTAACTTAAATCCACAATTAAGATAGAAACAAGTTAAACACCTTAATCAACTAACTCACTATATCCATATGTGAATTACAATTAAAGAAGGTTTAAGATTATGTTTTCTATCCGATTACATGCGATGTCAAGCATATCTCTACCTTAACATTAATCAAGATTCTGTTATTCACAAAATTCATGAACACATGCTATATTAATTAAGTCTAGATTTGAATATCCTCTCTCGATTCCATACAAATCCACAAAGAATTGTTGATCAGGCAATTCATAAATTCAAGCTAAAATCAATATAGATAAACTAGAAATAGACTATTGAAATGGAAATCAAAGTTTACAAAATCATCGATTCACTCAAAGATCCATTATAAGCCTAAAAAGTGAATTAGTTCATCATAAACGAAATAAACACAAAATAAATCATAGAAAACATTCTTTCAATTACAAATAATAGCCTAAGATGAAGAATATTGAAAAACACCCTTTACGTAGCCTAAAATTGCAATCGTCTTGAAAATCTCCACCAAATACTCCTCCAAATGCTTGCTAAGAATAACTAAGATTAATCTTTGTAATATGCCTTGTGTGTTGTTGAATTCGTTGTTAATTGAATAGTAGATGTCCTGCACACAAGTCCCAGCAGAAATTCCATCTCTCTAGAGTTCCATTGCCATCTAATAAGCTAGAATCCATGCCTAAGAAGAGTTTCAATTTTAACAAAAGATCGCAAAGATTCGACACCCCCTACTTCCTACCGGCTACCTTTCTCGCTTCTGCTAATGAAGACCCCTCGCCTCAAGTGGGTATATAAGATAAAACAGTTCGCCCAATGGCATCTATTCTGCTAAATAGTTTGCTGAACTTCATGGCTTCTACCAAATTTTCATCATTTGACTCCAAATCATCCAAATTAACTTCAAATATACGTTAAATGCCACAACAACCATCCTACACATAAAATAACATAACACAAATGAAGACGAACATGAACACAAGAATTTAGCAATAAATAAGCATGAAATAGACACTGATTCACGTATATAAAATCCACTTATCAATACGCAATGACCTTGCCATGATGTATGAGCACGGAACCAAGTCCTCTATGCGAAGCATCGCTATAAACTACGAAATTTCATGTGTCATCAGGTAATTACAAAACAGGTGCTTCACTCAATTTCTTCTTCAGTTCTTGAAAATTGTCCTCACACTTATCAGTCCATGAGTATTTCACTGTCTTCCTTATCAAGTTAGTCAACGGAGTAGTTACCTTTGAAAAATCCTGGATGAATCTCCGATAGTAACCCGCTAACCCTAGGAAACTATGCACTTCAGTCGGCATCTTCGGTTGTTCCCAATTCATCACGGCTTCCACCTTCGCTGGATCTACTGAAATCCCCTCATGGTCAATGACATGACCTAAAAACAGTACCTTCTCTAACCAAAATTCACATTTAGTGAACTTCGCAAACAACTTCTCCTTCCTTAGTGTCTCCAACACTAATCTTAGGTGCTCAGCATGATTTTCTGCCATCTTAGAATAGACTAGAATATCATCAATAAACACTATGATGAACTTGTCCAAATATTGTTTAAACACTCTGTTCATCATATCCATAAATGCAGCTGGTGCATTAGTCAACCCAAATGACATCACCAGAAACTCGTAATGACCATAACGAGTCCTAAATGTTGTCTTTGGTACATCCTCCTTCCTAACCTTCAACTGGTGATACCCCGTTCTTAAATCTATTTTAGAAAAATACTTAGCCCCTTTCAAATGATCAAAGAGATCATCGATCCTGGGCAATGGGTATTTATTCTTTATCGTTAACTTGTTCAACTCTCTATAGTTGATACACAGTCTTAATGATCCATCCTTCTTTTTGACAAATAGTACCGGTGCTCCCCACGGTGAAACACTCGGTTGTATGTACTTCCTATCTAACAATTCTTGTAACTGCACCATTAACTCATTCATCTCCACTGGCGCCATATGATACGCTACCTTGGAAACTGGTGCCGCTCCTGGCACGATGTCTATTACAAACTCAGTCTCCCTATCCGGTGGAAGACTCGACAATTCATTCAAAAATACATTGGCAAATTCTTTAAATATAAGTATTTGTTCCATGGTTGCTACCACTCTCTAGGTATCAACAACATGACACAGATAACCTACACACCCCTTCCTTAATAATTTCTTAGTTTGTGTCATGGTTTGACAACACAAACGTCCCGGCGATCTATTCCCGTAAAATACTACCTAAGGTTATCTTAATGTTTTAATATTCACACATTTATTCTGACAATCTATAATTGCCCCATGGTTTACTAACTAATCCATTCCGAGAATTACATCGAATTCTCCTAACTTTATTGGTATCAAATCTACCGATAATTTACAGCCCCGTATGTTTACACAACAACTCTTATGAACATCTTCAATAGGAATTATTTCTTCGTTTGCTACCTTAATATTTAAAGGTATAGGCTACTTTTCAGGAAGTAATCCTAATCGTCTAGCAAAATCACATGCTATAAACGAACAAGTAGCACCCGAGTCAAATAGCACGTAAGAATTTATGTCATTAATCGGAATAATACCTGCGATGACGTCCCCTGATGTAATTGCATCTTGGGCTATCATGTTAACGGTACGGCCCATCGGCCTACCCGGCTGCGCTAGACCACCAATAGCTAACTTACCGCTATTAGTGCCCCTATTCTCGTCTGTCCCCTTCTTCGGGCAGTTCTTTGCCATGTTGTTAGTTGAACCACACACAAAGCATCCATGGTTCTTCTTCAGACTTAGACAGTTAGGCGAGATGTGCCCTTCCTGTCCACAGTTGTAGCATATGGCCTTCCCCTTGAGACAAACTCCTAAATGAGTCTTCCCACAGGTCTTGCAGGCCTCCATCCTCCTCTTTGGGTCTCCTTGCTTCCCTATAGTATTCCCAGAGTTGAACGCCTTCCTCTTCTATCCCTCACCACTTCCACTGGCTCCTTCTAATTTCACTCCCCCATCCACTTGCCCTTTATTCTTCTTATCTTTGTGGTACTGGCTCAACGCCTCGCTACCACCCTCGGCGATTATCGCCTTCTCTAAAATGGTCCCAAACGATGTAATCTGGAACATAGAAATACAGTTATAGAGTCAAGGTTTCAAGCCCTGCTCGAACCGTTGCGCCTTCCTAACCTCGGTGTCCACTTGGTGTGGAGCGAACCTCGCAAGTTCATTAAACTTGGCGGGGTATTGGGGAACTGACATGTTCCCTTATTTTAACTCGAGAAACCACATCTCCATTCTTCCCTGCATGCTCGTGGGAAAGTAGTTCTCGAAGAATATCTCCTTGAACCTCACCCACGCCAGATTCTCTATCTCGGCCCTAGCGTGATTAGCTTCCCACCAAAAGTTGGCCTCTCCCTTCATCATATAGGTTGCAAAGGCAACCTTCTGAGCCTCTTCGACATTTGCTATCACAAATGCGTTCTCGATTTCTTTCACCCACGTTTAAGATTGGATAGGGTCCGTAGTTCCTTTGAACTCTGGCGGACCCACGCTCTTAAAATCCTTAAAGGTAGTAGCTTGTGCTACTCCCGAATTTATAGGGATATTAGCCCTAGTTCTATTAAATGCGGCTGTTAAAAGATTAACAAACTCCTACATAGGATTAACCAGACCTCCCTCCGGTTGATTTACATTAGCTCCTTGGTCTCGTTGTACTCTTCTCGGTGGCATTTTACTATTACAACAAACAACACATTACGTTATTATTCATTGCTTATTAGTTGGTTATTATTCGATATTAAACAATAACTTCAACATCCATTGCTCAGTTATTCCATAAAAAGGCTTATATTCATTCATTCATTATAGTATAATACTACATCGGTTACATTACACAGCCGAAGCTGATTACATTACTTTCCCGCTATTGCTTTCCAAAAAATAGGATTTACAAAAGACTACCCTTTGGTATACAAAAGAGGGTTTTACGTCACTACTAGATACAAAATATTTACATATCTAAACTAATCTAGCTACTACTAAATCACATATGCCTTAAGGCATTATCGAAATTGCCTTGGCAAGACTGTCAATAATATCACGGTTGATAGTATGACGTGTCTTCCCTGCCTCTATGGGTAACCAGCTACCTGCAACTGGAAGTCTGCATGAGAACTCCTATGAATATAGGACATTCTCCCAATTTTCTGTTTTTTGGTCTTTAGCTCCTCCTTGAGCTCCAAGACCTCATGTTTCAGCTTATGGACCTTGTCCTTAGCCAAAACGCTTTCATCGTGCCCCAGCTCCCACTTGGACTCCACATCCGTCTTATCCTTTATAATAGCCTGGAGATCTGCTTTCAGCTCCTTAACGTCCTGACAGTAACGAATATTTCTATCCAACGCTGACATAAATAATGACATCATTGACTCCCTAGGAGCCATCTCTGCTGCTATTGCTACCGGGTTGAAGGACACTACCTCCACCTCCTCTTCTATTATGTCGTCAAACACGAACATGAGATCGGGATCCTCTGAGTCTCCAAACTCAATGACAACTATCTCTGGTTCTTTTGCTATAGGGTTCAGTATAACCTCTATTTGGTTAAACGATTCTTCACTAACTGCTTGTACATCTAACTGCATTCCATTTACTCCTGACATCTACACAAAACAATTAAGTTGATTAGTACACATCAGTAGAATAATAAAAACATATAACATATACATAATGCAATTTTTATAAGGTTATTTTCTTCTTTTACTTTTTTGACTTCTCTTAAGATTATAACTTAAGGTTTTTAATTCTCCCTTAACTTTTATAATCTAATGCTTTGATACCAACCTGTGACGCCCCTAAATCAAGGTATCTTTCCACCCGACATATGGTGCTACATGGTACTACCATTCATACATACATTCAATTGAAAAGTCTAAAAGGAACGAATATGTCTTCTATATATTCAAAATAATATTAACATTCCCCTGGTTCTTTATAACCATTACATTTATTTTTGTCATAATATCAAATATATTACAAGCATTCACTCAATACTATTACATAAGTATTCTACGGGTTCATCTTTGCCTTGCACTTATCCTTGCCGGAGCCTTCGGTCCGTTCGATCTTATTTATGTTCATATGGTTCAAGCAAGAGTGAGCATGACTAGCTCAGCAAGTATGTTAATTCTAATAAACAACATGCTTGAAACATAGGAATCATATATCTTCGATAACTGAACAATAGTTATGAAGTACTATCGATAATTCAAAATAGCACTTCTTTTCCTTTAAAACGCATTTTACGATAACAATATTCAGTAAAACATCAATTCCGGTCCAAGACCTTTAGCATTTCATAAGTTCTTTTGAAAAGGACATCCTGACAATAAGTCAGTAAGTTCGACATTTCTTACGAGCACGTCTAGGTGATCAGCCTATAGTACTCTATGTTGATCAACACTACATTCATTAAACATATGTAAGTTTACGTTGTGGCAACCTCACGTGCATGTCATTTGACAACAAAATATTTTTAGCATACTCAGTCTTCGTTTGAAAACCACACCAATATAACTTGGTAAACATTGACCATGCTTTGACAGAAACATAATATAAGTCTAGCCGAAAGAATTGGCTTTGAATTCATCATACAATACTTCATGTGTAAGAATACATGAATTACAAAGCTTTTCCAGATTGAACTGGAACAAGGGTGAGAATACTTGCCTTTAGCATATGCTACAGTTATAACATGTTCTCGCTTAGTCTTTAAGTTTCTATAGTAAATGATAACATCACATAACACATTAGGTAATGAATGAACATACATGATTCCTAATGAATCTTTCCTTTCTTCTCAATCTAATTATGACTTAGATTTGTTATTATTGGTTCCGGCTTTTCGTTATGTCGTTCTTACATTCACATGCAATTGACTTACTTTAACCTTAATTGATCATACTTAAAGTTCAACAATGTCTTAATAATGTTTTATTATGCTTATTAAGTTTGTATTACTTCATTTTCTTTCTCTTTTTTTTTCATAAACATTCATCCCTATGCAAACCCTAAGATCTGGCGTCATGCGCTGACTTCCTCTTTCTTCACCAAGATCATACAAGCAAAAGCTAGAGAAGCTAAGACCGGACTTCAAGGCCACAAAGACGAGTCCTCTTTGTTCTCGTCAGTGTCGTCTTTGCGGCGCCAAACTTCAAAGATATCTCACTGACCATATTGGCACTGCGCAATACGTGACTCCTTTGCCTTGGCCTGATCAGCCTTGTTGCAAGATTTTCAAAGACCGTAAAAATTTTTAACAAAAAACTTTTTATGTGAGATTCCCGAGCTCATAACTTCTTCGTTATAAGTTCGAATTGGCTCGTTCAAAAGCCTATGGTTCACAAATTACATACTCTACGCGTTCATGTAAGAATTTTCTCTATTTGACTTCGTTTGCTAAAAATTCACCTATTAGTTCATTTTTAACAAAAACGGTAAACATTCATGAACGTTCAATGCTTCTTTCTTCGTTCTAAGTCGGAATTCGGTCATTTTTGAGTTCGCAACTCTATAATGCCAAATATGACTTATCTCCATTGAAAACCAACGTTTCTGAGTTCAAACACAAAATTCAACTTTCATTCTGAGAATTTCACGAATTCGACGATTATCGTCCAATCGTGTGAATTCTGGTATAACTTCATTACTAATGATTTGATCATCATTCAAAAGAGATTCAATTCATTCGATAGACATTTCAACTTACATATTATAATAACTTATTTTCAAGTTAGGTTTTGGCTTATTCTTTATAAGTTCATAACTTAACAACTTATAAACTACAAGTTTCCATTCCTTATGACTTATTATTGATTTAAGTCCTTTTATCAACATTCTCACATCTTATCAAACATACTAACTTCATATGGCAATCATATGTCAAGTTCATCATAAGTTCTTCATAAGTTTATAACTTATTTAGGTTCTAGTTACTTATTTATGACTTATTCAGCTTAAGTCCATTGCTTATTCAATTCTTATATGTTCTTAGCATACATGCTTATTAAACTACACTTCTCTTATCACCCTACAAAGATAGAGATGAAGATTATTAGACAAGAGTCTTACCCTTGATGAACTAGTCTTCTTCTTCTTGAAAATCTAACAAAGAATGTTTTGACTTAAAAGTGCTTATTCTCTCTAACCAATAAGTTGATTTGCTTGGATGAAAATTAACAAACAACAAATGAAAATCCGAGCCTTCTATTTATAGGAAAGTCAAAGTGAGGGCATTATGGTCAATAGCACATCTCACCTCCTTAAGTCACCACCTTACTATTCATTACTTGCTAAGCACAACACTTATCCTATACTTGGTCATTACATAAAGTTCTTGGCCATCACATAAAGTTCATTCCCACCAAGATAACCCACATCAACATGGGTTGCTCCATGGATCATGTTTTACCCATTGGATCATTACATTGGACTTAAGTTAATTAACTTAGCTTATTCATTTTGGGCTTGCATTAAGTTACTTTGGTCTTTTGATTAATAAACACTTAGGTTTGTACATCCAATTCTTATTAGACTCTACCAATTTGTTAACAATCCTACAAGTATTACTTAATTGGCTAAAAGCCTTATTACATATACTATACGTATAATTCTCGTATTCTAGCTCGTATATTAATTCGTAATATACGTTATTCCCTTCTCCATACATACTCATATAATACTTCGTATTATACTTGTATTCAATACCTCATACAATACTTATGTATCATACGATCAATACACTCTCTTTTTAACGCTTAATATTCCTAACGTTCTCTAATTAAGTCCGCTTGCGAAATATTGCGTTTTCTATACTTAGATTATTATTTCATAATATATCTCATCTTGATATTATAACGTTACGTATTTCTTAGAAGTTCAAAAATAATTTCTAAGTGGAAATCGATGAATAGTATTTTTCGAAAAATTTCTCGAAAAACTTTTATTTTTGTCTTGGAAATTCAAACACTTTAATTCATTCATGTAGTTAAAATACTACGATGTTCCAACGTTTCTATGTTATAGAACGACATTCATCTTACTAACACACAATAATAATAAATAATATTATTTTATTCATTATTAAAAGTATTTACAAGAGGTTCGATTTTCTGGGGCGTTACAATCGGTCTGCGGATGATACATGGTACTCATTCGTAGTTGTGTCCCCATTCTTTCTTGAAGACTCTTCCAGAAGTTTGACGTGAATCGTGGATCTCTATTTGATACAATAGATACCGGCACCCCATGCCTCGAGATAATTTTCTTAACATACAATTTGGCTAACTGGTCCAAACTATACTTAATCTTAATTGGCAAAAAGTGAGCTGACTTAGTAAGACGATCTACTATCACCCATATGGCGTCGTACCCTTTCTGCGTTGCCGGAAGTCCCACCACAAAGTCCATTGTGATGTGCTCCCATTTCCATTTTGGAATCTCTAATGGTTGTAATAACCCGCTTGATCGTTGGTTCTCTGCCTTGACTCTCTGACAAGTTAGGCATCTATTTACGCATTCCGCAACCTCTCTCTTAATGTTTAGCCACCAGAAGTGGTGACGCAAATCTTGGTACATCTTCGTGCTTCTTGGGTGTATCGAATATCTTATCATGTGCACTTCTTGCAAAATCTCTTCTCTCAGTTCTGGTACTAACGGTACCCAAATTCGTCCTTCATATCTTAGCAGTCCAGTGGTATCAATCTTAAATTTTAATTCATCACCTTCAGTCAATCGCTTCTTGATGTTAATGCAATCTTCGTCCTTTTCTTGTGCCTCTTTAACCTTATCCAATAAGGTCGGACTCATTGTCACTGTAAAATATTTGTTCATTGGTCTCTACCGAATACTTAATCTCCAAATCTAGTCGTTCAAAATCTTTCACCAATTCTTCTTGAATGGTCAACTTCAATAACTTCTCTCTGCCTTTTTTGCTCAAGGTATCTGCCACTACATTTGCTTTGCCTGGATGGTACAGAATCTCACAATCATAATCTTTGATCAATTCTAGCCATTGGCGCTGCCTCATGTTTAACTCTCTCTGCGTGAAGATATACTTTAGACTCTTGTGGTCCGTATATATCTCACACTTCTCGCCATACAAATAATGCCTCTAAATTTTCAAGGTAAAAACTACCACTGCTAACTCCAGATCATGAGTTGGATATCCCTTCCCATAATCTTTTTTAGGCGACGTGAAGAAGCTGTGAATGACTTCTGCCAGTGTTGCATCAAGACACAAAGAAAGACCCTTGTATGACGCATCACTATACACTATAAACCCTCTTGTGTTGTCCGGTAAGGCTAACACAGGTTCTTGACTAAGCCTCTTCTTCAATTCTAGGAAACTTTCTTCACACTTCTCCGTCCAAATTGTAAGACCCCGAAATTTTTTAAATAAAAAGGAATTTCCTTTATTTATTATTTTGAAATAGTAAGGGTGGATTTGATTAATGTGGTTAGTTATGGGTAAAATGCGTAAATATTTGAATAATAAGCAAGTGGTGATAAAATATTCATTATCGTCGGGAATATTCGTTTTGGTCGTGGAATATTAGATCTTGTCAAGGAATATTTAAATGCGACCTGGTATATGATCTTTTGTGGGCCCATAACGGAAAGCGATTGGATGAAGAAAACGACAAATATAAGTTGTTTATAAATAGCTGGCGTAGTTATTGTTATTATCTTGTTGGAATACCCGGTGGTTAAAACACACTAATACGCGTTGTTGAACAAAGAAGATACGGTATTGCACCAATTATTGATTCTTAAGTAAGAAGGCACTACTTAATAATTGTTACAAGAATTACTATTCAAAGATTTTATTTTATTGATTCAATAATTGTTGCGTTGATATTTTATATTGTTGTTGTTTCAATAATTGTCATTACACAAGATATTTTTATTATCGAAGCTAATAATTCATATTATCTGAATAATATTATTAGATAACATTATTGGCAATGTCTAGAAAGTTACATCTAAGGAGAGGTTTGGTCACCTAATTGCGCGCCAAGAAGGAAAAATTCTTATTAGAAAGCCCCTCTTTCACGGAACTACTGGTCACAAGATCTTGTGATTCTGTAATATTATTTGTGAATAATTAATTATTGATTTATATGATGAGGAAAATATTGATTTTATGTGGATATAGATGGAGAAAATTTTTAAAATGACAATTGTTGAAAATTAATATTTTATCATTTTTCGATAAAATAATTCATTTAAATATATTATTTTAATAATATATTAACGGTGATATTTTTATAATGAATGTGTGATATATGAGTATATGAGGAGGAAGAGTATTTTGTGGCATTAAATGATTAACACATGTTTTGTGTGTCGGGTGGACCCCATTTCTTGACTAAAATTTGATTATAACTGTAAAATTGTCCGTATGTGGGATTTTTGGCCAATTTCTGCTTGGAATTTGGAAAACTTTCTTCGCAAAGTTGTAGAGAATTGAATTTCCTATAAAAAGATGTGAGATTCAAATTTTCTGATAAAATGGCTATTTATTATGAATTATTGAAGTTCTGAAGTTCCGAAATAATTGATTTTTGGAAGTTTTATTTATTTTATTAATAAAAAACGATTTTTATATGTTGTGGGCATATTTAACATGTGCATGGTGGCTGAATTCAGATTCAAGATGTGGGAGTATGAATTTTGTTTATATATAATATTATTATATTCAATTTTCTACTTTGGTGTTCTAAGCAATTTCTATAAATAGGTGCTTAGGTTAGAATTGAAAATCACAATTTAAATGAAGTTTTTCTCTCTATATTATCGAGCGTATTCTTGTGAGTATTTTGAGTATACTTTGAGTATTGCTATACGGTGTGCAAGTTCAAGTCATAGCCTATATCCTGTTTCAACTAGAAATCTTGTCTTTCGAGGTAAGGGATGTTATTTTCTTCTCAAATGATATTATTTCTTCAATATCATTATGCTGAAATATTGGTTGGAACTTTTTATCAAATTTGGAACTTTTTCATGTCGGGGTTACTATTCATGAGTTACTATTCACGGGTTACTATTCATGAGTTACTATTTATGAGTTACTATTCACGAGTTACTATTCACGAGTACTATTCATGAAGCGTGAAGATGTTTTTTTTGGGAAATTTCTATCTTTTGGTGTCGGAGTTACTATTTACGTATACGGCACTATTCACCGAAAAATAAAATTTCTTCTTTTTGTCCAAAATATCTATTCTGGATACTAACTTTGATTGTATCCATGTTTTGATCATTCTTGAATTTTACACCACTATTATTATTTTTGAGGTATTTTTGGACGTGGATAAAACAAAGTACGAATCCTTAATCCTTAGTCCTTGTCATTTTGTTTCATTGGATTCGTTTTTTAAAAATATTTTCATCATCCTCGACCTTAAATGATGATATTATTGAATATCTTTCGCCCAGTAGTGCAAAGATGAATGATTTCTGAAGAATACCTTTGGCCTTAGTGCAAAGATGAACAGTGTTTAGATGAACATGACTAATCGATGAATATCTTTGGCTGTAGAGTAAAAGATGAATATTTGATTCGGATGTATATTGATTGATGTTGTTGGGGATAAAAGATAGGCGATGAACTTTTAAATTCATACATAGAAGATAGTAGTTTGCATTCTCTACTTAACTCTTCTAATGAATTATTATTTCATTGCGAATATTGATTTAAAATTTGTTGTCTATTGTATTCTATTAGATTTTTCCTGTTGAAGACTAACGGTAATTTGTTGTATATTATCTTAGTCATAATATTCTTTCTTTGGGCTAGTTGAGCTCACCCTTTTCCTTTTTGTTCCATTTTTCTTCTTAGGAGGCGAGAATATAAGCGAGTAATTAGTCTGGGGTATGGAATGAAGGTTTTAGAAAGGATTGTTTAGTAGTCCTCACCATTTTGTAAAATAATGTATCAATAAATGTGATGAGGATTTATTTGAGTATAGATATTGTCTAGAAGATAATATTTGTATTCAAACTCACAGTTTCTTGTTGTAATAATAAAGTTGTAGTTGTTTACGTACTCATGTATTTGGCGCACTCGAGAATGGGTTGGATGGAATGGACCTATTTTGGGGGCGCCACGGTTGGTATCGAGCTTAGGGATATGATCTCTGGTGAGATCGGGGAATAGAACTAGAGGGAGAGACGAGTAAATCCTTCGCTAGTGTGTCCTACCTAAGCTTATTTGTTAGTTGGTCAAGATATAGGGATATTATGTGATATATTGATTTCCTTAATTAACCCTTGTTTTATGACAAGATTTGAGAATGTCGATCGAGAATATTAATAAATGGAGTAAATGAGATCGTGGAGATGCTCAGATTTTACCAACGAGGAGAACATGCAACAGTCGGGAAATGCCTCTATGAACAACAATTAATCGAGCAAATGATGAATGAGGGATGTTTAGAAGCTTTTTGCGATTCATGCAAAATCGCATTTGAGGAGACTCGTGTTCAAAAATACAGGAGTAAATGATAGCAATTCACTGTGGTCACAACCAAGCGCCTTCAAAGAGTTGGGACCACTGCACTGGGAAAGCCGGATCCGATTAAAGGCGAGACGTGGGTCAAACAAATTACCAAGATATTCGATGTCTTGGGATGCACGGAGGAACAGAAAGTTCCATTCGCTACTTTTATGTTAAAGTGGCGAGGCAGACATCGGTGGGAATCGTGAAGCGTACTCCATCTAGCCGCACTCAAAGATGTCATGGGAGACGCTTTTCAAAAACAATTCAATGACAAGTACTTCCCCGAAAGTATTGAAGTATATGAAGGAAGTGGAGTTTATTAGATGGAGCAGTAATAACATGACGGTGTCCCAAAGACGAGGCGTAAGTTCGGAGTTATCCAGGTTTGCACCTCATTTGGTGGAGAATGAGGAACGTATGACACGGATGTTTCTAAGAGGTTTGAAACCCGGCATACGTCAGTATCTCATTTCTCATAAATTTTCTCTCTATTCAGATGTTGTCAACAGGGCTCAGTTGTTAGAGCGAGATAACGAGTACGTTCAACCGAGGGACCATAACCAGGATTATCCCGAAGATAGCAGTCATCAGAATAACGATAACCAGCAGAGAAAGAAGAATACAGACAAAGGCGGTAACCACTCTGGTGGTAATCGTGGCCATGAAAATAGAAGAAGCGAGTCGGGAGGAGATTTTAAAAAGAGGAGATTCAACAACGACCATGTGAAGATGTCGTCACCAAGAAGAATCGGTTCCAAGGAGGAGAAAGACCATTGGTCGTCGATGTTACAAATGCGGAAAGAGGGACATATCAGCCCAAACTGCCCACAACAGTTTAAGGTACGCTATAATTGTGGAAAAGAAGGATATATCGCTCGAGATTGTACGATATCGAAACCCAGTCCAGCGTGAATGGTGACTCAAAAGGATGTCCCAGAAAAGTCAAAGTCAACGGTTCCTGGAAGAGCGTTTGTCGTGACCGGTCAAAATGCGAGGAACCTGAACAAAGTTAGCATGGGTTAGTTAATTATAAATTCTTGCGAAGTTTATACCTTATTAGATACCGGTTCTACCCATTCTTTTATCTCTCTTGCTTGCGCTCAACGTTTGAACTTGACTACGGAGAAATTAAACTTTGACCTATCTGTGGAGACTCCATTAGGAGAAACTTTCATTACATCCGTTGTTTAAAAATCTTGCTTGATTCAGGTTGGCACTATCACATTACCTGTTAACCTTATTTCTATAGAGATATTTGCTTTTGATGTGATTTTAAGGTTAACTACTCATCATGCCGAAATTGATTACTTTCTTAAGGTTGTTAGTTTTCATATTCCTAAGCAACCTGTTATTCGAATTCAAGCAATCAAACCATTGTAGTCAAACATTTTCATATCAAGCCATGAAGTCATTCGTTTATTACGGATGTTAAGTTTTCTTAGTCCATGTTATGGATTTGAATAAAGACACGTCAGATTTGAATAATATTCCTGTTGTTATTTATTTTTCCTGACGTATTTCCTGAAGAATTTCTTGGCTTACTCCCAAAGCCCGATATTAAATTTTGTATAGAATTTGAACCCCAGACAAAACTCATTTCTAAAATCTCATATCGAATGGCTCTATTGAACTTCGTGGAGTTAAAAATTCAACTATAGAATTTGGTACCGAGCCTTTATCCGGTGACTTCCTTTGTGGAATGCACCGAAGCCGAGACTCTCGTAGGGGACACCATATTAAATGCGATAGTAAACCGATAGGTGTCATTGTAACGCTTATCCAAGGTTGGGATATGAGTCACGATTGAGAACAACCTAAGTCGGTAATCAAAATACGTAGCTTTCAGGCTTAGTTGGTTATTAGCGGAGATTCGTTGAAGGATATTCTCGAATCGCTATTCCATTAACGATTGACTCGTAGAGATACAAAATTCGAATGGAGCAAGGAATGTGGGAAGAGCTTCAAAGAACTCAAGAGGAGACTCATTTCAAACACATGTTACGACCATGCCATCCTGGAAAAGCGAACGTGGTAGGCGACGTGTTGAGTAGAAGATCGTGATACAAGCACGAAAACGATATTGTCAAAGACTCATTTCAGATAATTTACAAATAATAGAGATGGAGATGAAAACTCTAGTTACCCACGTGATGATATACGAGTATAATCGACTTTAATCGATAAAGTTAAAGTCGCTCAAGCTACACACCGAGTGATGAATTTGAAGAAGGAGGTGCAAGAAGTTGTTATTTCAAAAGCAGAGAGAATCGGTGAGGTGAGGAAAGCTCAAACCTTCGATTTATTAATCCATTTAAAATTCTCGATCGAATAGGGCGTGGCCTATAGACTCATTTTATCGCCAAGTACGACGCGTGTTCATAACGTTTTCACGTATCGATGTTACGTAAATATGTGGACGAATTCAACCACGTCATTGAGTTAGAAGCCGGGACGAGATAGACGAAGACTTAACGTCGAGGAGGTACTGTCAAGATCTTGTAGAGGAAAGAACATGTCCTATGTACCGAGGTTATACCACAAGTTAAAGTTTTGTGGAGAAACCATGCTATTGAGGAAATGACCTGGGAGTTGAAAACGGAAATGAAAGCGAGGTAATCTCATCTTTTGAAACACGAGTACGCGACGTCAATTTCGAGGACGAAATTTCATAAGGAGGGGAGGTTGTAAGACCCCGAAATTTTTTAAATAAAAAGGAATTTCCTTTATTTATTATTTTGAAATAGTAAGGGTGGATTTGATTAATGTGGTTAGTTATGGGTAAAATGCGCAAATATTTCGATTAAGCAAGTGGTGATAAAATATTCATTATCGTCTTGGGAATATTCGTTTGGTCGTGGAATATTCAGATCGTCAGGAATATTCGAATATTAATCTGCCCTTTGATCTTTTGTGGGCTCATAACATGCGGAAAGCGATTGGATGAAGAAAACGACAAATATAAGTTGTTTATAAATAACTGGCGTAGTTGTTACCATTAATCTTTGTTGGAATACCGGTGGTTAAAACACACTAATACGGCGTTATTGAGCAAGTAGCACCAGATTGCACCAATTATTGATTCTTAAGTAAGAAGGCACTACTCAATAATTGTTACGATGAATTACTATTCAAGATTTTATTTTATTGATTCAATAATTGTTGCGTTGATATTTTATATTCTTCATTGTTTCAATAATTGTCATTTACGCATTATTTTTATTATCGAAGCAATAATTCATATTATCTGAATAATATTATTAGAAAACATTATTGGCAATGTCTAGAAAGTTCTATATAAGGAGAGGTTTGGTCACCTAATTGCGCGCCAGTAAGGAAAAATTCTTATTGGAAAGCCCCCTCTTTCCAGGAACTACTTTGGTCACAAGATCTTTGTGATTCTGTAATATTATTTGTGAATAATTAATTATTGATTTATATGATGAGGAAAATATTGATTTTATGTGGATATAGATGGAGAAAATTTTTAAAATGACAATTGTTGAAAATTAATATTTTATCATTTTCTGATAAAATAATTCATTTAAATATATTATTTTAATAATATATTAATGGTGATATTTTTATAATGAATGTGTGATATATGAGTATATGAGGAGGAAGAGTATTTTTGTGGCATTAAATGATTAACACATGTTTTGTGTGTCGGTGGACCCCATTTCTTGACTGAAATTTGATTATAGCTTTGTAAAATTGTCCGGTATGTGGATTTGGTCAATTTTTGTTTGAATTTGGAAAACTTTCTTCTCAAGAAAGTTGTAGAAAATTGAATTTCCTATAAAAAAGACGCGAGATTCAAATTTTTCGATAAAATGGCTATTTATTATGAATTATTGAAGTTCAAGTTCAAATAATTGATTTTTAGAAGTTTTATTTATTTTATTAATAAAATGATTTTTTATATGTTGTGGGCATATTTAACATGTGCATGGTATTTGAATTCAGATTCAAGATGTGGGCATATGAATTTTGTTTATATATAATATTATTATATTCAATTTTCTACTTTGGTGTTCTAAGCAATTTCTATAAATAGGGTGCTTAGGTTAGAATTGAAAATCACACGTAAACTCAAGTTTTCTCTCTATATTATCGGCGTATTCTTGTGAGTATTTTGAGTATACTTTGAGTATTGCTATACGGTGCAAGTTCAAGTCATAGCCTATATCCTGTTTCAACTAGAATCTTTGCTCTTTCGAGGTAAGGGATGTTATTTTCTTCTCAAATGATATTATTTCTTCAATATCATTATCTTTGAAATATTGGTTGGAACTTTTTATCAAATTTGGAACTTTTTTCATGTCTGGGGTTACTATTTATGAGTTACTATTCACGAGTTACTATTCATGAGTTACTATTCACTTAGTATTATTCATGAAGCGTGAAGATATTTTTTGTGGAATTTCTATCTTTTGGTGTTTGAGTTACTATTCACGATATCAAGACTATTCACGATACTCTGACTATTCACGAATACTTGCACTATTCATAGAAAAATGAAAATGTGGGCGTATGAATTTTGTTTATATATAATATTATTATATTCAATTTTCTACTTTGGTGTTCTAAGCAATTTCCTATAAATAGGGTGCTTAGGTTAGAATTGAAAATCACACTTAAACTGAAGTTTTCTCTCTATATTATCGGCGTATTCTTGTGAGTATTTTGAGTATACTTTGAGTATTGCTATACGGTGCAAGTTCAAGTCATAGCTTTATATCCGGTGTTTCAACTAAGCATTGTCTTTCGAGGTAAGGGATGTTATTTTCTTCTCAAATGATATTATTTCTTCAATATCATTATGCTGAAATATTAGTTGGAACTTTTTATCAAATTTGGAACTTTTTCATGTCGGGGTTACTATTCATGAGTTACTATTCACGAGTTACTATTCACGAGTACTATTCATGAAGCGTGAAGATGTTTTTTTGGGAAATTTCTATCTTTTGGTGTCGGAGTTACTATTCACGTATACGGCACTATTCACCGAAAAATAAAATTTCTTCTTTTTGTCCAAAATATCTATTCGGATACTAGCTTTGATTGTATCCATGTTTTGATCATTCATGAATTTTACACCACTACTATGATTATTTTGAGGTATTTTTGGACGTGGATAAAACAAAGCACGAATCCTTAATCCTTAGTCCTTGTCATTTTTGTTTCTTTGGATTCATTTTTTAAAAATATTTTTCATCATCTTGATCTTAAATGATGATATTATTGAATATCTTTGGCCCTGTAGTGCAAAGATGAATGATTCTGAAGAATATCTTTGGCCTTAGTGCAAAGATGAGCAGTGTTTAGATGAACATGATTAAGTGATGAATATCTTTGGCTCTGTAGTGCAAAGATGAATATTTGATTCCGGATGTATATTGATTGATGTTACAAGGATAAAAGATAGAGCGATGAACTTTTAAATTCATACATAGAAGATAGTAGTTTGCATTCTCTACTTAACTCTTCTAATGAATTATTATTTCATTGCTAATATTGATTTAAAATTTGTTGTCTATTGTATTCTATTAGATTTTTCCCTGTTGAAGACTAACGGTAATTTGTTGTATATTATCTTAGTCATAATATTCTTTCTTCGGGCTAGTTGAGCTCACCCTTTTCCTTTTTGTTCCATTTTTCTTCTCGGAGGCGAGAATATAGCGAAAGCATTAGTCGGGGTATGGAATGAAGGTTTTAGAAAGGATTGTTTAGTAGTCCTCACCATTTTTGTAAAATAATGTATCAATAAATGTGATGAGGATTTATTTGAGTATAGATATTGTCTAGAAGATAATATTTGTATTCAAACTCACAGTTTTACTGTTGTAATAATAAAGTTGTAGTTGTTTCTGTACCATGTATTTGGCGACTCAGAATGGGTTGGATGGAATGGACCTATTTTGGGGGCGTCACACAAATGAACTTAACTGTCTTTCTGGTAAGATTGGTCAACGGTGATGCTAATTTCGAAAAAGCCTGAATAAATCTTCGATAATATCCCGCCAATCCTAAGAAACTCCTAATATATGTCGGCGTCTTTGGCTGCTCCCAATTGATAACCGCTTCTACCTTCACTGGATCCACCAAAACACCATTCTTGTCGATTATGTGTCCTAAAAAATGCACTCTCTGCAACCAAAACTCGCATTTGGAGAATTTTGCATACAGCTTCTCCCTCCTTAATGTCTCCAACACTATCCAAAGATGCCCGACGTGTTCTTCCTCCATCTCTGAATACACTAGAATGTCATCGATGAATACGACAACAAACTTATCCAAATATAGTTTGAACACTCTGTTCATTAAATCCATAAATGCTGATGGCGCGTTCGTTAATCCGAATGACATTACCAGGAACTCAAAGTGTCCATGCCGAGTTTTGAATGTCATCTTTGGAATATCCTTTGTCCTCACTTTCAATTGGTGATAACCGATCCTCAAGTCAATCTTTGAAAAGTACTTTGCCCCCTTCAACTGATCAAATAAATCGTCTATCCTGGGAAAAGGATACTTGTTCTTAATGGTGACCTTGTTCAACTCTCGGTAGTCGATACAAAGTCTTAGCGACCCATCTTTCTTCTTTATGAATAAGACTAGTGTTCTGTTGCCTCTTTTATAGTTCTAATAAAAGAGCTCTAACTCATGCAAGCATACATGTGTCAACAAGTAATACAGAGTAAGTAGAGTATCGATCCCACAGAGAAAGTTGTTAAACTTAAACTATCATGCATCAATTAACTCACCATATCTATATGCTTAGACTAATGACTAAAAGTGTTGAATTAAACTAATTGTGAATACAAACTAAAAATAAGAATACAAATGGAATAAATATAATCTGGAAATAATGGGACCCTAACTTCATTTAATACTTCATCTAATCGCCACTATCATGCAAGAAGTGTTCACATAACATAGGAAAATAGCCAAGAGCACGAATGGAGTTATAACCATTTTTCAATGCACTATAACCTACTTACACAACATCTACAGATGTTAGACTCCATGTAATCACCAATACAACCAAAATCACTATATGTCTATGTGAAATTGCAATTATATTGATTTTAAGCACAAGCCCTTATTCTAGCTCATACAGTGAAACAATATATGTCTATCTGATTCATAAAATACGCAAGCCATATACAACAGCCCCATATTCGCATGCTATCATGACTACAATCCATACATGTATGTTCATTGTCAATTCCATACAAATATTGAGATGAATGGTGATCAAGCATTCGTACATGTAAAACAGTCATGACAGATATTCCATATGATATGCAAAACAACCCTAGCATTTAAATGTGCAACCAACTACATATTAAAATCCATTAGAATCCCATAATGGAGTTTAGTTCATGACTGAACCAAAAGCCATTATGGGATCAACGCTAAACATGATCAATAAGCAACAATTGAAATAAGAAAGATAGAACGATCAAACCCAATCGCTGAATAAAAAACAATGATAAATGCTTAAATCCTCATAGAAATCCAGTAGATAATAATGAAAATCCACAATGACAGAGAATCCCAAGAAGAATTGGAGAAATAGACATTTTGGCTTCATTGTTCGTTGGAATCTCTCCCAAGGTGTAAACCCTAGTTACTATGATGAAAATACTATAAAAATTATCAACTGTACGTCTGACACCAGTCAGAATCATTTTTAAAACCAATTACACTTCATTTAATTAAAATTAAAATAAAACAAAATAGCAAAGATCGATCGCCAGCTGCCACCACCCGCCTCTCTCAAAGATATCTCTCTCGCAAAGCGCGAGACTTGCAGAATGTCTTGCCCTGTCCAACTGAGTCCTTGCGTGGGCGCGCGTTTCCTACACTGCTCCAAACAGAAAAATTATAGCCTAAAGCAAGGCTCATGTATAGTCATGCAACATAGACTATTTCAACATAATGACACAAACTGAGGTTCAACAATGGGTTTATTGCTTTATTGCTACTCACGAGGGCGATTTACACACTTTCCCGCGGTGTTTATTGCTATTTTTCTTTTCTTTCTCTCTTTTTCTTTTTTCTTTTTTTTTTGACATATGACAATGCAATGTCTCAATCCATTAAGAACACTGCTACCCCTTAGCAAGCTTTCAACCAACGACTCCTAGACCATGAAAGACCTTAGGGCGCTAGGTGTAGAGACAATCCCCTTGGGTGTACTTACTCAAGTAGCTAGGGCCCCAAATTAAGACTAGCCACGTTATTGCTATTCGTTTTTTTTTATACATAGCATACCCATGTTTTCCCAAAATTTGTATGTCAATGTTTTATACAGTCTAAGAACACTTTCCAAATGTTTCTCTTTTTTAAAACTACATGTTCTATCAAGCAGTGCAACACGTACTTCTTAAACCTACAAGTAATTGTGAACACGTTTGTGCAAACCGAAAGAATTTAAACATCAACATGAATCTGATCGTGTAAAATATTATATCTCAGTTCATGTTATCCAAAATATTCTAAAATCCTTCACAATTCACTATCATCATTGGCTAGGCAAAAATTTCTATTAAGCAAAATTTTGTGTGAGACATTCAACTAAAACATACTAACACAATCAATAATGAATAAAAATTAAAAAATTTCTGCAAAAATTTATTTAACACATAAACATGTAAAATTAACAAAACATGCAACAATTAAATAAAACTAAAATACTATGCTATGACCCCCAATACCCCCAAACTTAAAATATTCAATGTCCCCATTGAATGAAGGTAAAGGGTACAAAAAACTCTACTAATGACTGGCTTTACCACCCTCCTCGGGTGGTGAATCTGGTGGTGGATATGGCACTGCGGTTCCAAACTGAGGCCACTCTAGCATTGTTCCTTGCTGCGCGAAGGCTTCGGCCAAGGCCCTTGTGAGTCCCATAGCAAACGTTCCAAGATTGTCATACATGGTGTCGACTTTGCGCTCCAACCTTCGGAGCTGTCGATCGCTAGGAACGGTATGTGCTCAGATGGATGGGCCTGCCTCATCTGTCTGAGGGGGCTGCTGCGATGGCCTGGGAAAGTGGGCCTTAAAATGAATCCTCATCCGTGCGGGTGTGGCTCACCGCCTGCCCAGTCCTCAAATTTTACAATGGTGGCATGGGTGATGTCCTGGCTTGGATATTGCATTTGTTCGTTGCCCCAATTGCACCCCTGATGCGCACATAGCATGGCTACCACTGAAGCATATGGAATGCTCCCAGTGGTAGTTCCCTTCAGATACTTCATAATATTTTGATGAATCAAATAACGTACATCAATGTACTCGCCAGTAATTATGTTCCAGAGTATTATGGCCCTTTCCACCGTGATCTCATGCTGATGCGATGAAGGTAATAGCTTGGCACAAATGAACAGATTCCACGCCTTGGCATATCGATTTAGTGCGGCTGCTAGGAATTTGTGAGGCTGGGTTGTGCCAACTTTGTAAGTCCACTTCGTACCTGGCATGTACAACTCAGCGATAATAAGCTCCAAGTTCGTTTCCAGATGTGCTGATGTGATCCAATTGGCCGCCCCTGTTGGTGGTCTTGCGGTGATTCTCTGGACGGTTCTGATGGTGAAAGGTCTGTAGTCTATCTCGACACCACGAACCATAGTGGTATCGTTCATGGTGACTTTGGCATTGGCGTAAAATTCTCGGACTACGCTCATCAGAATGGGCGTGGGAGATGTAGTCAATCCACCCAAGCCTCGTTCCTGGATCATGGCACACAGCTGTCCATCTTGGCCTTCTGGTTTGAATCCTCTTTCCTTGATGAATGTTTTTGCTATGATTCGGTAGTACTTCTGTTGGGCTTCCAAACATAAGAACTTGGTGTGGTCGACATTGTCCTCCTCGTGACTGTCGGAGGAGGATGAGGAAGATGAAGATGGCTGAGCTCTCTTCGGAACCATTTGCAGATAATTGAGCAAGAATGTAGATGAACTTACTGAGAATGAATGAGAATTTTAGATGTACTAATCTCGCAACTTGTTTCTGCCAACCCAATTAGGAGCCCTAACTTTATAGAGTAGATGAGAGCATTGGGTAGAGCTTTGAACATGGAGAGAATCATGGTGATTTGATGGAGAGATATACGGCTTCAATATGTAACTGATAGAGAGATAGAGACATGAGTTATGGAGACGGAGAGAGTTTCACGTCAGTTATTATCACAAATGAGAGTCCAAATGGTCCACAACTCTAATTTAAAATGTTCAGATCTGCGCTTTGATTTGGTGCACGCATGCACGCGCGCGAGAGTGTGTAATGGGTTGGTAGCAGCGAGACTTGCGTAATGTTTGTCGTTCGATTAACTTCGGCTACATGGCGCCGCATGAAGTTTATATTGCATGGGCATGACGGCCGCGTATGAAGCTTGATGTCTGCATTGATTAAGTTTCACTCCACTCTACCTATCAGGGATGATTTCCAATAATGGTCCCTGCATACATATTAAAGCTCATTGTTAAGACATAAATTATCGGCTGCATAGCGCTGCCATCTTATAAATATTCACAACGCAATTCTTGCTACGCACTTAAGCAAGAAGATCTAATAGCTTGGTAAAAATGAATGAGATATAGCTAACTAAAATAATTCAAAATTGAATAACTAAAAAAAATCAATGGTGGTAGAAATAATGGGTTGCCTCCCATCCAGCGCTAAGTTATAGTCAATTAGCTTGACTGTCTCTGCATCTCACGTCACATCAAGAATTGAGGTGCCCTCCTTGTTGTCTTCCATACCCCAAAATTTAATGACTTCTGCTTTCATCAACGACTCTTCCTTCAACTCTGAACTTTTGCCCGTTACACACCTCATCGGTTCATAATTCCTCGGTTTCTGTACCTTCTCCTGTAGGTCCCGGTCCACCAAGTCAACTAAAAAGCATTCTTCTTCATCTGTTGGGAACTTCATTGCTTTAAAGACATTGAATGTGACCTCCTGATCATGTACACACATAGTGAGTTCCCCTTTTTGCACATCTATCGAAGCTCTGCCTGTGGCTAAAAATGGTCTTCCCAGTATGATCGGTATACTCTTGTCATCTTCAAAATCCAGGATGATAAAGTCAGCTGGAAAAATGAACTTGTCCACCTTAACCAACACATCCTCAATAATTCCCCGTGGATACGTGATGGATCTGTTAGCTAGCTGTAGTGATATGTTTGTCAGCCTTAGAGCCGACAATCCCAACTGGTTGAACACTGACAAGGGCATTAAATTTATACTTGCCCCAAGATCACATAAACACTTGTTAAAGTTTATCTTCCCAATTGTGCACGGAATTGTGAAGCTGCCTGGATCTTTCAACTTTGGAGGTAGTTTGCGCTGAAGCACTGCACTGCATTCCTCGGTCAAGGCTACTATTTCAAACTCATCTAGTCTTCTCTTTCTTGACAATATACTTTTCATGAACTTTGCGTAGCTTGGCATTTGTTCCAATGCCTCGGCGAATGGTATGTTGATCTGCAGCTTTTTGAACACCTCCAGAAACTTGCTAAACTGTTTGTCTTCTTTCTGCTTAATTAACCTCTGTGGATATGGTACTTGAGGGTGCATTGGTTGTTCTGGACTATTGACATTCTCTTCTGAATTTTCTTTGTCTTTCTCGTATTGTTGAGCCTCAGAATTTTCCAGATTTTTCTCCTCTTCAGTCACCTGCTCTTCCTCACGCGGCCGCGTGGCCTCCTTAGTACTATTGGGCGCGGGCGCGTGACTTGCAGAACCTATCAAGTCTTTCCCTGATCTCAATGTGATCGCTTGACACTGCTCCTTACCGTCTCTTCTAGGATTTGTCTCTGTGATACTTGGCAATGAACCCTGGGGCCTATTGTTAAGCATGCTTGCCATCTGCCCCATCTGAGTCTCAAGATTCTTGATAGCCACTGCTTGGCTTTTGATCATGACTTCAGTGTTTTCCATGTATTTCAACATCATCTCCTCCATCTTTGATTTTCTTTCTGGCTGTGGGGCAGCTGGAGTGTGATGTTGTTGTTGTTGAGAAAATCTTGGTGGAAACGATGGTTTTGGTGTAAATTGTGGCTGAGATGATTGTGATTGAAATTGATGATTCGGCTGAAACTGACTTTGTTGATTTCCTTGGTTATTCGACCAACTAAAGTTCGGATGATTTTGGTTGTTGGGGTGGTTTGTGTTCTGGAATTGACCTTGGCCCTTTCTGTAGTTACTCACATATTGTACCGACTCCGAGCTGATAGCACATTGATCCGTGGAGTGTGACCCCGCACAAATCCCACAAACGAAGGCAACTATTTTCACTTTGTTATCTGCCAAAGTATCAATTTTCTTAGCCATAGCTGCCATTTGTGCCGACAACTGAGTAATCGCATCTACCTCCAATACACCTGTAACCTTGGGCTGTGGCATCCGAGCTGTAGGATTCTGATAGTCATTTGCAGCCATAGTCTCAATAAGCATATAGGCCTCTTCATAACTCTTTGTCCATAATGCTCCTCCTACGGCTGCATCCACAATTGGTCTCGACTGCCATCCCAAACCATTATAAAAGGAGTTGATCACCATCTAATCTGGCATACCGTGATGCGGACATTTTCTGAGCATCTCTTTGTAACGCTCCCATGCCTCATATAAGGACTCGCCCTGTTGTTGCTTGAACTGAGAGATAGTCATCCTCATCTTTGCAGTCTTAGCCATTGGAAAGAACTTAGCTAAGAATTTATGTGTTAAGTCCTCCCATGTGGTTATTGACCCTGACGACAAAGAATGTAGCCAACTCCTCGCCTTATCTCTCAGTGAAAATGGGAATAGCCGAAGTCTAATGGTGTCCTCCTTCACATTGTTGTATCTGAATGAGTCACAGATCTCGATGAAGCTCAATAAGTGTTCATTCGGATCATCCGTAGCAGCACCCCCAAACTGAATCAAGTTTTGTACCATCTGAATAGTGCCTGGTTTGATTTCAAAGGTATTAGCTGCTATCGCCGGTCTGACTATGCTCGATTGTAGTCCATTTATGTTCGACATGGAATACTCCCTTAGAGCCTAATGCTTTTCTCTTTGCTCAAGTCTCGGTTCTTCCGCCATACTAACTGTAGTACTCTCAAACTGTGCTTGCAAATTTCTCTGCACACTCGCTTTCCAACCTCTTCCGTTTATGTTATCATGTGCTGGTGTCAGTTCTGAGTTGGATGACCGCATATGCATAAAAATCTACAAGTACCTGCAACGAAAAACGAAACAAAAATAGAAATAAGAAACGATCAGACTTGTCTAAGTCATACAATATAGCTTTAAACGGATGAGGATTATTTAAATTAACGCCTTTCCCTAGCAACGGCACCAAAAACTTGTTGCCTCTTTTATAGTTCTAATAAAAGACCTCTAACTCATGCAAGCATACATGTGTCAATAAGGAATACAGAGTAAGTAGAGTATCGATCCCACTGAGAAAGTTGTTAAACTTAAACTATCATGCATCAATTAACTCACCGTATCTATATGCTTAGACTAATGACTAAAAGTGTTGAATTAAACTAATTATGAATACAAACTAAAAATAAGAATACAAATGGAATAAATATAATCTAGAAATAATGGGACCCTAACTTCATTTAATACTTCATCTAATCGCCACTATCATGTAAGAAGTGTTCACATAACACAGGAAAATAGCCAAGAGCACGAAAAGAGTTATGACCATTTTTTAATGAACTATAACCTACTTACACAACATCTACAGATGTTAGACTCCATGTAATCACCAATACAACCAAAATCACTATATGTCTATGTGAAATTGCAATTATATTGATTTTAAGCACAAGCCCTTATTCTAGCTTATACGGTGAAACAGTATATGTCTATCTGGTTCACAAAATACGGAAGCCATATACAACAGCCCCATATTCGCATGTTATCATGACTATAATCCATACATGTATGTTCATTTTCAATTCCATACAAATACTGAGATGAATGGTGATCAAGCATTCGTGCATATAAAACAGTCATGACAGATATTCCATATGATATGTAAAACAACCCTAGCATTTAAATGTGCAACCAACTACATATTAAAATCCGTTAGAATCCCATAATGGAGTTTAGTTCATGACTGAACCAAAAGCTATTATGGGATCAACGCTAAACATGATCAATAAGCAATAATTGAAATAAGAAAGATAGAACGATCAAACCCAATCTCTGAATAAAACCAATGATAAACGCTTAAATCCTCATAGAAATCCAGTAGATAATAATGAAAATCGACAAGGACAGAGAATCCCAAGAAGAATTGGAGAAATAGATGATTTGGCTTCGTTGTCCATTGGAATCTCTCCCAAGGTGTAAACCTTAGTTACTATGATGAAAATACGATAAAAATTATCAAGTGTACGTCTGACACCAATCAGAATCGTTTTTAAAACCAATTACACATCATTTAATTAAAATTAAAATAAAACTAAATCACAGCATCAAAATCGCGCGCGGTCGCGCGCCTCTCCAGTATATCTCTCGCGCGGGCGCGAGACTTGCAGAATGTCTTGCCCTGTCCAGCCGAGTCCTTGCGTGGGTGCTCGTTTCCTGCACTTGTCCTACCCGCGGCCGCCCAACTTGTAGTAAGTTATCATTGTCTGGCCGTGTACTCGCGCGGGTGCGCGTTTCCATGCTCATCTTGTCGCGCGGCTCACAGTCTGTACTTTGTTTCTGGTTCTTTTATGCTGCTGCTAGTACTACTTGTTCATTCATAAATGATCTCCTTGCTCCATTGCACCTCTATGCCATGTATTCCCCCATTTATGCCTTACCTCCATTAGCCTTGTATCCTCTAATACCACCAAAATTACGCCAATTCCTGCACTTATTCACCAAAAGGAGTTTTAAGTAAATGCAATGTAAAATAACATGAAATGCAATGAAAACACAATAAAATGTACTTAAGTTGGGCATAATTCGCATGAATTGGTATTCAATAAGTAGGTAAAAATACTACTTATCATGTTCTCCACGGTGATACGCTAAGTCGAATGTATCCCTTATATAACAACTCTTGTAATTGAGCCATTAGTTTTTTCATCTCTACCGGTGCCTACGATATGGCGCTTTATATATCGGTGCTGTCCCTAGTGTCAAATCAATGACAAACTCAATCTCTCTATCTGGTGGCAATCCCGGGATCTCGTTTGGAAAGATATCAACGAAATCCCTTAAAATAGGTATTTGACTCAGTTCACTCTCGACTCGTCAAGGATCAACCACGTGAGCCAAATAACCTATACAACCCTTCCTATGCAAACTCTGCGCTTGCACCATCGTCAGACAATGAGATTGTCTTGGCGATTTACTACAATAAAATACCACCTTCGACTTATTCGGAGTCTTAAGGTGTACATACTTCTTCTTACAGTCTATAACTGTTCCGTGAACCGATAACCAATCCATTCCAAGGATTACATCGAACTCCCCCAAACGAATTGGTATCAAATCCACTTTGAGCTTAAATCCTCGCAATTCGGTATAAAAAATTCCTATGAATGTATTCTACGGGGATAATTTCCTTGTTCACTACTTCTACGTTCATAGGGACTTCTAATCTCTCACGGGGTAAGTCTAACTATTTAGCAAATTCTTCAGAAACAAAAGAGCAGGTAGCACCCGAATCAAATAACACGTATGCATCTATATCATTGATTGGAATGATACCTGACACCACGTCCTTAGACTCCACCACATCTTGTACGGTCATGTTGAACGTTCGTGTCATTGGTATGTTGGCTTGACTGGCTGACCCTCCAATGTTTAGTTCATTGTTGTTGTTGTTGCGGTTGCCGCTAGCTACATCGCCCTTTTTCTTTGGGCAGTCCTTAATTTGATGGTCCGTGGCCCCACATGAGAAACATCCTCCCTTCTGCTTATTCGGACACTGAGGAGCCATGTGCCCCGGTTGTCCACAACGATAACAAACACTCTTTCCCTTCATGCACTCCCCCGAGTGATTCCTCCCACAGTTGTTACACTTCATACTTTTCTTGGCCTCTCCTCCAGACTTAATGCCTCCAGAGGATTGGCTCTCCGTCCATTTATGCTTGTTGGGGTTGTTGCCTCCGCTGCTTCCCCCTTTATGCACTTGTTGACCTGCTTTCTTTTCTTGTTTGAATCGAACGATGGCTTCATTGCCTCCTTCGCCAATGATAGCCCTTTCCAATAGATCAGAGTAAGTCTTAATCATTAGTACGGCCACTGCTTTCTGCATCCATGGTTTCAGTCTTAATTCGAACCTTCTTTCCTTCCTGGCCTCCGTGTCAACCTGATGTGAAGCGAATCGGGCCAGCTCGTTAAATTTCGTCGCGTACTCTGCGACAGACATACTACCTTGCTTCAGTTCCAGAAACTTAACCTCCATATCCTGTTGTGTATTCTCTAAGAAGTAATTCTTGAGGAATAGCTCCTTAAATCTGTCCCAAGGAATAACTCCCTCTTCTACTCGCCCCTTATTTGTTTTCCACCAATATTTAGCTTCGCCCTTCATCATGAAAGTGGCAAAACTCGTCTTCTGTGTTTCGGCCACACGTGCGACCTCAAACACCTTCTCCATCTCTTCTATCCATGTCTGGGCTTCAATTAGGTCCAGGGTTCCTCGGAACTCCGGTGGTCTTACCAATTTAAAGTCCTTAATGTAACGCCCCCAAATTTAGGTACTTGAAACCTGAACTCGGTGCATTACGATACAATTTCTATGAGCGGAAATAATACTAATAATAATAACAATAATATAAATACCAAACTTAACTTACATTTATCAAAGTCTAATCCCAAGTACGCAACTTTTACTACATTCTTTACATGATATATAATATATATCATTATATTAATACAGTCTAACTATTACAAAAAATACCAATAATCATATTCTGTTTGCTTTCACTTGTTCTTGTCTAAACCTTCGGGTTGATCATGCCTAGCTGAAAACATTTAAATTTAAAGCAAGAATGAGCATTTGGGTGCCCAGTAAGTAATAACAATTATAAATATAATTAGCTGAAAGAATTAAATGTTTTCTTTGTACATCACTTCTACAACAAATCAATAGTTGTGAAGTAAACTGAACCGATAATAATAACATAACAATTCTATCTCAAATTTTTGAAACTACGTATTGACTATAAATAGGGTTAAGGTGACATAATATGAACATTGTTTTCAATTTTTGAATAGGTTTAGCAAAACTTCATCTACAAACCGTCATAACTTACGGGCACGAAGGTGTACATCCCATGGGCCCTGTATTGATCAATACTACATGCAAGAATGATATTATCGTTCAGTCTGTCCGCCTTGGGAGCATAAAAGGTTTCCCATGTTCGAGATGTTCATACTTAGTCTGGAATCAGAACCAAAATAATTTGATTGGATACAAAAAGGTTTTATCATATTCAACGATATTTCTAAATCTGTGTCTAGTTGGTCAAATAGCTTAGACGGCTTTTACATAATGTATACATATGGGGATCAATAGGTATATATATATATATATATATATATATATATATATATATATATATATATATATATCAACATGTGTTTATCTGATGATTATCAAGTGAGGTCACTTGTATAACCATATTTAGAAATTAACGACCACGATATATATCTGAATTATATAATATAATATCATGTTGATAAACAATGATCGGATATAATATATATAACAATAGGGTTAATAATCTGGTACAATAATAATATAAATCTGAAACTTTCTTACTCATGTTCATTGTATAAAGGAAATGCAATGGTAGGATATTTGTCTAGTCTGCTGCTTACAATACGCAACTTAGTTTTATCTTTTATACCAAAACCTATCATTAATAAGATCATTTGATCGATTAGAATAACATACTATAACACATAGCACTACTTATTGCAGTCAGCACATAACCTAATCACCTTGTCACACATATTCAACAGTCATTGAATCACCAACAAACATTAATACAGTCAAAATATCTAAGTCCAGATCAATTTCTAAAATATGTCGGTCTACCGACGGCTTTATCGGGTAATATCGAGTCTAAAACTCTATCATGTAGCTCAACATCTGTAAGTATCAGTCATATTATTTTTAAATGACTTATAATAATTTTTAAATATTTATTATAATTTATCATGAATTTTCAAACACCGGAATCATTATTAAATAATTTAAATATTCAACAATTCTATTATCATTAACATTTAATTAATATTAAACTATTAATGAAACAATTGCCAAAATATTAAAATTATTTATAATAACTTAGAATATTTTTAAAGTATTTATATACCCTTAAATGATTTTTAAAATATTTAAAATCATTTTAAATAATTACCATTAATAGTAAAATATTAATGCATTATCTATCAAATTATTAAAAGTCATTAATTATAACTTAAAATATTTTTAATTCATTTATATCCTTTTTAAATGATTTTTAAATAAATAAAATGGCTTTTAAATTATTTATTTAATATAATTATTAAATAAACTTAATATCATTAATATTAAATTAAAATCATTAATATTAAATTATTAATGAAATTATCCTTTAAATATTAAAAGTTATATATTTATAAATTAAAATATTCTTAAACACTTTATTTTCATTTAAAATGATTTTTATAATATTAAAAATCATTATTAAACTAATTTATTTAATATATTTATTAAATAACTTTAATATCATTAATATTAACTTATTCATGGGAATTCTCAAAAATATTGAAAATTAAATTTTATAATTTAAAATATTTTTAAACACTTTATTCTTATTTAAAATGATTTTCATAATATTAAAAATCATTTTTCTCTAATTTATTTAATACACTAATTATTTAAATTAAATATCATTAATATTCAAATAATTATAATTTTTAATAAAAAATATCCTAAATTATCAAAATTTATTTTTCATAATTTAAAATAATTTTTAAAACCATTTTTTGTAATTTTTATAATTTATTTTCTATTTTTAATCAAATTTTGGAAATTAATTAATTAAAATTAACTAAGTGTGACGCCCCCAAAAATAGGTATACATCACCCATCTTGAGTCACCAGATACATGGTACAAAATACAAATACAACTTAATTATATAAACGTCGTGTAAAAATACGACAAAACATAGCTGAGAGTTTTAATAAGAATATTTCATCTAGACAATATCCACACTCAAAGGAGTCCTCATTACATTTATTGTCACACTATTTAACAGAATAGTGAGGACTACTAATGCTATCATCTAGACCGTCACTCCGTTCCCCGATTCGTCCTAGCTATATTCTCATTTTCTGAAGAGAACAGTGAAAGAAAGGGTGAGCTCAACTAGCCCAGTAAGAAATATTATGACTAAGATAATGCAGAATAAATAATCATTACCCTTCAACAATGTTAAACTGATAAAATACAAAAGACATCAAGTTTAGCTACACCGGAACAAGCAATACATTAAAAGAGTCAAGTAGAGAATAAAATCTACTATCTTCTATGATTTAAAAAGTTTTTCATCAACTTAATCGCTGAGACTTAGATTAATAAATAAACCACATCATCGAATCATCCTTGCACTACGGGCCAAGGATATTCATTAAATCATCAATGGTCATGACTATACCAAATAATCCCTGGTCATAATCATATCAAAAACTGTCCATCAATGCACTACAGGCCACTGAGGATTTTTACCACATCATTCGTCACATTACGGTCATGACTATACCAAATAATCCCTAGTCATAATCACACCAAGTCCATCTATGCACGTAAGCCAAAGATGACTTTTATCACAATATAAATGTGAGAATGATGACAATGATATAAGCATTAATCAAACGAAAACAAGGATAAATATTAAAGACTTTAAATTTATCCAAATATTATCAATCACTTAATAAACTCATAATCTAATATTAATTATAAACAATTTATTTCAGTTGTTTATACTTTACCAAATAATGCATTTAATCATTCAAAAATGCCATACTCATAAGATTTCATCACCAATGATCAAATCCCTTATCAAAAATTTGCATATACCCTATATAGGATTCCCAAGCCATAAAATCTTATTTACTAATTTTTCAACACTCATATGTTCGTAACTAATCCATTTTTATGAAAAATTACCAAATCAACTTGTTATTTTTCTATCCTTTGCCCAAACATATATACATATATTTCATACACAACAAGTATTTTTTTATAATTTTTTAACTCCCTTAAGTATTTTTCAAAAATCAATTTCTAATTAATTCCTTAAGAAATTAGCTACCTCAAGTTTAACTCCGGAAATTCCCAAATCTTGGCAGGATCTTACACATGTTAACGTGAGCTTCCAGCTTAAATTCCATGGTCATCGGAAACCTAAATATTGAACTAGTCATAACTTGCTCATTTTAAGTCAAAATGAGCTCATTTTTGGACAGGAGGTACTTTATACCATATGTTTTCATATCCCAAAAGGCCGGAATTTTTCTCACAAACTAAGTGGCCGAAAATGCCCTTTTAAATTTTTGGACAGTAGCCTTTTTGGTACTTTGCAGTTTTTGACTCTTTTGCTAAAATTAGTCCATACGAAAATCTACAACACCTTTTCCAGTGATTCCACTTGGATAAGTTAGAAAACTCATAGATCTAACTCTAGAACTTGACCACACTCAAAAATTCAAAATATAATAGGAGATATTTTCAATTGAATTTCATATTCCATTTTCACCAAAATCTGATTTTCAACCCTTTGTGATTTCTAAGAAACTTTCATGTTTTCACATAATAACCAACATAAACTCATCATGACAATGACATAATAATTCAATAAAACAAGTTCAAGAATAAATTTTAAAGATTTATAAGTTCATTTATCCTGAACTCAATAATGTCCAAATTGTCAACATGATACTGCTTTGTGGAAAAAAAAATTCAAGAATGCTCAGAAGAATATTTCCACGAAAAGATACTGCATGAAGCGCAAATATCCATGATATTCCACTAATTTCAAGAAATTTAGAAGCCAAAGCTTTAACCAACTGTGTATAATAGAATATATGAAACTGCAAATGGATTTTCGCCCGCCATGCGGTAATCCACGTAGCCAGATCATTTCCATAATTTAATAAGAAATGAATACAAAGGATCATTCACTATGCATGTGATAATCCACACAGATAGGTTATTCCAACAGAATAATAAAGAATGGAATAACAAAAGGATTCACCATGCATGCGATAGATCGCACAGACAGGTTATTCCCAACAGAATAATAAATAATAGAACCAGGTCATGCGTAATCCGCACCGATAGGATATTCCAACAGAATAATAAATAATAGAATCAGGTCATGCGTAAACGCACAGACATGATATTCTGGTAAAATAATAAAGAATGGAACCAGGTCATGCGTAAACGACAGACAAGATATTCCGACAAAATAATAAAGAATGGAATAATAGAAGAATTTCACCATGTATGTAGTACTTCGCATAGACAGGTTATTCCAAGATAATAATAAGGAATGGAATAACAGAAGAATTTCACCATGTATACGGTACTTCGCATAAACAGGTTATTCCAACATAATAATGAAGAATGGAATAACAACTCTTACGAGTATTGAAAGAAAATAATTCTCTTCATGAATACGAAAGAATAATACCCCTTACCTTAGAAAGAAGAGTATTTCGACTGGTAGGGCGAGGATATACTCGAAGAAAACTTGCACTACGCTCAAAGCTTTCTTAAACTCTAAAGAAATACGCTCAAGATTATAGAAGAAGAATTCTCGAACTTCGGTGTGATTTCAATTCTAACTAAGCATTCTATTTATAGGAAAATAGAAAGGATCTTATCTTAATAAAATAATATATATATATATATATATATATATATTATTTAAAATCTAATAAAACAAATAACTTTATAAATGTATTAGGTTTTATATAAAAGGATTTTACTATGCAAAAACACTATGCAGAGCACTATGCAACACTACGCATAATAAAATATAATATATTCTATTTATAATCTAATAAAACAAATAACTTTATAAAAGTATTCATTTTTTTATATATAAAAGATTTTACTATGCAAAACACTACGCATAATAAAATATAATATATTCTATTTATAATCTAATAAAACAAATAACTTTACAAAAGTATTCTATTTTATATAAAAAGCTTTTTGCATTTTATTACATTAATAATACTAATAAAACAAAACTCATCATCATTATTATAATTGCAATATTAATCGACTGTGTCGTTCCTCAGAAAGATGGGGCTTTCCAATAAGGATTTCTCCCTATTGGCGCGAAATTAGGTGACCAAACCTCTCCTTGGCAGAACTTTTAGACATCGTTAATATTGCAAATAATAATATTAATAACTTTGTTATCTAAATTATTGATTTAATAATATACAAAATATTGACAATAATTGAATCAAATAACGTGAGATACTATGCAACAAATTACTGTAGTAATAATTGAACAAAACTGAGTGACTTCTCACATAAGCATCAATAATCAATACCATGTGCTACTATGCAACCACGAGTATTACTGTAGGTGTTTCAACAGTTAATGGTAAAAATTCCGTCGTTATTTTCATAAAAATATTTTTGTCGTTTTCTCAATCCGACAATAATTCTGTTGTGGTGTCCACCAATGATTGTACCATCGTACGAATATTCCCCGACAAAAAGAATATTCCCCGACCAATCGAATATAATACAACAACTTGCATACTTTGCAAAATCTATAAATATTACCCATAACTATAACATTATATCAAATCCATATCATAATATTCAAAAAAAATATTTTGAGAAATTTAAATCTTTATTCATAAAATTTGGGGTCACACAATCTCCCCTCCTTATGGAATTTCACCCTCAAAATTTACGTAAGTACCTGGTATGCCGAAGAGATGAGGATACCTTGACTTCATTTCAGATTCTAACTCTTGAGGTATAACCTTTGAGTGTTGAATACGATCCTTTTTATCCAAGATTTTCACACGTATCTCCTCATATGTTAAATCTTCTGTTATCTCGTCTAGTTCTAATTTAATAACGTGGTTCGGGTCATCCACATATTTACGTAACATCGATACGTGAAAAATGTTATGAACACACGACATACTTGGCGGTAAAACGAGTCTATAGGCCACAGTTTCTACTCGATCGAGGATTTCAAATGGGCCAATAAAATCGAGGGTTGAGATTTCCTCTCTTCAGCAACTCTTGCTTTTAAAATAATGCCCTCTTAAACCTTCTTCTTCGTATTCATCAGCTCTGGGTCTATAGCTGTAGCAGCTTTAACATTATCGAGTAAAGTCGGTTCTAATCATATATTCGTTATCTTTACGTAGGTTCGTATATTCGCACTTGTAAACGCATATGATCTTCTACTCAATGCGTCAGCTACCACGTTCGCTCTTCCACAATGATATTGAATGGTATGATTGTAATATTTAATAGCTCGAGCGAACGTCTTTGGCGCATTATACGTTCGTTTTGGTTGAAGAAATATGTAAGGGTTTTGTACTGGGTCAATACAAAATTCGATTCCACGCTCTGGGGTAGGTCAAGAAGTCTTTACGGAATAGGTCAGGAAATTTATTAACAATAGAAATATCATTCAAAACTGTGACTCTCATCCAAGACTTGGATAACACATGTAATGAATGTTTCTCCTAACGGAGCTTCAACATATAAGTCAAAGTCTAATTTCTTCGGAGTCAAATTTAAACGTTGAGCGCAAGCAAGAGAGATAAAATATTGGGTAGAACTGGTATCTAATAAGGTATAGACTTCGCAAGAATTTATGATTAACTAACCCGTGTTAACTTCGTTCGGGTTACTTGCTTTTTGAGAAGTCAAGAGAAACGCTCTTCCTGAAACCACCGACTTTGTTTTGTCCGTATCCGCCTTTGGTGCCACCAGTCGGTTGCACTTGATTTTCGCTCTGAGGAAAAATCGAGCTATGTGACCATCTTTTCCACAACTAAAACATACCTTGGAAGGCTGTGAACAGTTTGGACTTATGTGTCCTTCCTCTCCACATCTATAGCATCTAACCGGCGGTCGTTCTCCTCCCCTAGAATTTGTTGCTGCTGCCGACGTCTTCCCATCATCATTAAATCTTCTCTTCTTGAATTTTTCCACTTCTATTATCTTGGCCATGATTACCACCGAAGTGGTTACAATTCTTGTCATGATAATTTCCCCCACGATGGTTATCATTGTTCCAATGGTCGTTGCCACTTGTATGATTATTATCGTGTTGTTGGTCGTTACCTTTTGCTTGAGCTAAATCAACGTTCTCATGTGCTTCCTTGCTTATCTCAACATTTTTAGGTGCCATTCTCAAACACTGTCACAAAACAAGGGTTAATTAACATATCACATATTATCCCTACTCTGACCGACCAATTAAATACCAAAAAAACTTAGGTATGTCATACTAGCGAAGGAATTCTCCGTCTCTCCCCTCCTAGTTTTAGTCTCAAATCTCAGCCAGGGATCATATCCCTAAGCTTTGATACCAACTGTGATGCTCCCAAAAATAGGTATACATCACCCATCTTGAGTCACCAGATACATGGTACAAAATACAAATACAACTTAATTATACAAACGTCGTGTAAAAATACGACAAAACATAGCTGAGAGTTTTAATAAGAATATTTCATCTAGACAATATCCACACTCAAAGGAGTCCTCATTACATTTATTGTCACACTATTTAACAGAATAGTAAGGACTACTAATGCTATCATCATCGGACCGAATCACCGTTCCCAGACTCGTCCCAGTTATATTCTCATTTCAAGACAACAACGATTGAAAGAAAGGGTGAGCTCAACTAGCCCAGTAAAAAATATTATAATTAAGATAATGCAGAATAAATTATCATTAGCCTTCAACACTGTTAAATTGATAAAATACAAAAGACATCAAGTTTAACTGCAGCGGAACAAGCAATCCATTAAAAGAGTCAAGTAGAGAATAAAATCTACTATCTTCTATGATTTAAAAAGTTTTTCATCAACTTAATCATTTGAGACTCGACTTAATAAATAAACCACATCATCGAATCATCCGCTTTACTGCCAAGGATATTCATTAAATCATCAATGGTCATGACTATACCGAATAATCCTTGGTCATAATCATACCAAAAACTGTCCATCAATGCACTATACGCCACTAAGGATTTTTACCACATCATTCGTCACATTACGGTTATGACTATACCAAATAATCCCTGGTCATAATCACACCAAGTCAATCTATGCACGTAAGCCAAAGATAACTTTTATCACAATATAAACATGAGAATGATGACAATGATATAAGCATTAATCAAACGAAAACAAGGATAAATATTAAAGACTTTAAATTTATCCAAATATTATCAATCACTTAATAAACTCATAATCTAATATTAATTATAAACAATTTATTTCAATTGTTTATACTTTACCAAATAATGCATTAATCATTCAAAAATGTCATACTCATAAGATTTCATCACTAATGATCAAATCCCTTATCATAAATCTACATATACCCTATATAGGATTCCCAAGCCATAAAATCCTATTTACTAATTTTTCAACTTCACATAACTTATTTAACTCATATGTTCGTAACTAAACCATTTTCATGAAAAATCACCAAATCAACTTGTTATTTTTCTAACCTTTGCCAAAACATATATACATATATTTCATACACAACAACTATTTTTTCATAATTTTTCAACTCCCTTAAGTATTTTTCAAAAATCAATTTCTAATTAATTCCTTAAGAAATTAGCTAATTAATTTCTATTTACACATGTTAACGTGAGCTTCCAGTTTAAATTTTATGGTCATCGGAGTTATAGAACTCCAGTTATAGCGTTTTTCGTTGGAAAAACCTAAATATTGAAATAGTCATAACTTGCTCATTTTAAGTCGGAATGAGCTCATTTTTGGATAGGAGGTACTTTATACCATATATATTTTCATATCCCAAAAGGCCGGAATTTTTCTCACAAACTAAGTGGCCGAAAATGCCCTTTTAAATTTTTGGACAGTAGCCTTTTTGGTACTTTGCAGTTTTTAACTCCTTTGCTAAAATCAGTGCACACGAAAATCTACAACACCTTTTCCAGTGTCCAATTGGATAAGTTAGAAAACTCATAGTTCTAACAGTAGAACTTGACCACACTCAAAAATTCAAAATATAATAAGAGATATGGCTAATTGAATTTCATATTCCATTTTCACCAAAATTTGATTTTCAACCCTTTGTGATTTCTAAGAAACTTTCATGTTTTCACATAATAACCAACATAACTCATCATGACAATGACATAATAATTCAATAAAACAAGTTCAAGAATAAATTTTAATGATTTATAAATTAATTTATCTTGAACTTAATAATGTCCAAATTGTCAACATGATACTGCTTTGTGGATAAAAATTCAAGAATGCTAAGAAGAATATTTCCATGAAAAGATACTGGATGAAGCGCAAATATCCAGGATATTCCACTAATTTCAAGAAATATAGAAGCCAAAGCTTTAACCAACTGTGTATAATAGAATATATGACACCGCAAATGGATTTTAGCGCCATGCGGTAATCCACGTAGCTTGGATCATTTCCATAATTTAATAAGAAATGAATACAAAGGATCATTCACCATGCATGTGGTAATCCACATCGACAAGTTATTCCAATGAATAATAAAGAATGGAATAATGAAGGATTCACCGTGCATGCGATAGATCGCATGTAAGCGAGTTATTTCAATGAATAATAAATAATGGAACCAGTCATGCGTAATCCGCGACCATGACGAGGATATTCCAAATGAATAATAAATAATGGAACCAGTCATGCGTAAATGCAGAGACAAGATATTACGAATGAATATTAAAGAATGGAACCAGTCGTATGTAAACGCCTTGCAATGTGATATTAAAACGTAATAATAAAAAGAATGGAATAATAGAAGAATTTCACCATATATGTAATACTTGATGTAGAGCAGAGTTATTCCAACATAATAATAAGGAATGGAATAATGAGAAGAATTTCACCATGTATGCGGTACTTCGCATAAACAGGTTATTCCAACATAATAATGAAGAATGGAATAACAACTCTTACGAGTATTGAAAGAAAATAATTCTCTACATGAATACGAAAGAATAATACCCCTTACATTAGAAAGAATAGTATTCCGACTGGTAGGGCGAGGATATACTTGAAGAAAACTTGCACTACGCTCAAAGCTTTCTTAAATTTTAAAGAAATACGCCCAAGATTATAGAAGAAGAATTCTCTGAACTTCTGGTGTGATTTTAATTCTAACTAAGCATCCTATTTATAAGAAAATAGAAAGGATACTATGCAATAAAATAATATATATATATATATATTATTTAAAATCTAATAAAACAAATAATTTTATAAAAGTATTCTATTTTATATAAAAAGATTTTACTGTGCAAAACACTATGCAGGCACTATGCAACACTACGCATAATAAAATATAATATATTCTATTTATAATCTAATAAAACAAATAACTTTATAAAAGTATTACATTTTTATATAAAAAGATTTTACTTATATGCAAAACACTATGCATAATAAAATATAATATATTCTATTTATAATCTAATAAAACAAATAACTTTATAAAAGTATTACATTTTATATAAAAAGCTTTTCTGTTTTATTACATTAATAATACTACTAAAACAAAACTTATCATCATTATTATAATTACGACTATTAATCAATTGAGTCATTTCGTGAAAGAGGGGCTTTCAATAAGGATTTCTCCTATATGACGCCGCAATTAGGTGACCAAACCTCTCATTGGCGGAACTTTTAGACATCGTTAATATTGCAAATAATAATATTAATAACTTTGTCATCTAAATTATTGATTTAATAATATACAAAATATTGACAATAATTGAATCAAATAACGTGAGATACTATGCAACAAATTAGTGTAGCAATAATTGAACAAAACTGAGTGACTTCTCACGTAAGCATCAATAATCAATACCGTGTGCTACTATGCAACCACGCGTATTACTGTACTTTTAACACCGGGTGTTTCAACAGTTAATGGTAAAACTTCCACCGTTAATTTCATAAAAATGTTTTTGTTATTTTTTCAATCCGACAATAATTCTGTTGTGGTGTCCACCAATGATTATACCGTCGTACGGATATTCCCCGAACAATCGAATATAATACAACAACTTACATACTTTGAAAAATTTATAAATATTACCCACAACTATAACATTATATCAAATCCACACCATAATATTCAAAAAAATATTTTGAGAAATTTAAATCTTTATTCATAAAATTTTGGGTCTCACACTAAGTCTGTCGCTAAAGCCTTTGGCGACAGAAAAACGTCGCCTTAGGTGTTCTTGAGCCCAAGAACACTCACAGGTCAGTGTTCAAGGGGTCAACTTTGATCATTTATAATTTTCTGTTCATGCTTGTTCTGGGAAATCTAAGACTTCAATGGTGTAGTAAACATGTAGTACTACAATTATCTACTACCACTTTGGTCACACAATAATTTAAAAGCAAGATCTAAGCCTTTAAAACCATTGTCAGGGCTGTTCTGGGTTTTCTGGGTAACCCAGAAACCTAGATAGTTCCGTTCAGGCACTTTGTGGCTTAAAATTATAAGGGTTCTGGTTGATGTTGTAGTATTCTAATGGTTTCACATTGTAGTCTACACAACAAGGTACAAATAATGTTCATCAGAGTAGTCCAAATACATCATAATCATTATATATGTTACGGTCAAACCTTGTCAGAAAGGTTGTTCATCCCTTTTCTGGAAATTCCAGAAAATAGACATTTAGTTCGAGTAGGCTAGTTTGACCAGCCACTCCATTCGATACGTTAATAGTTTGAAGTATCTAAGACCATGGATCTAAAGTCCACATTATAGGCTACAAACTAGATACTAACACATAATCAAAACACCGAAAAAATGACAGATCTGGATGTTACAAAAGCTTATCAGATGCTGGAAAACGCTTTCTGGGTTACCCATAATTCGTCCGGTCATGCCTGGTCAATGGGTTTTAACTGTTTATAAAATGAAATCTAGACATCATCAAACCTTGATTCGAGTTGCAGAACAAAGACCACATAACATACTACCATTTTTAAACATTTAAAACACTAAAGCACATAATAGACAAGGATTAAATAGGTCTACATTCATTGTTAGACAACATCTTTAACGTTTTCCAGATTTTCAAAAACTTAAATTTCGAGCCTATAGATGTTATGGATCTGGGATTTAACAACCCAGATCACTAAATGACACAAATCACAAGTTACAACATCCAACACAAATCACAAGTTTTAGAAATTTTAGGGTTTATACCTATTTGATGTCCCATTTTTTATTCTGATCCCACTTAGTTGATCTTGTCTTGCTAAGTAATGATATTAGCTTTGGTTCTCACCCTCCCTCACTCTAAAATTTTGGATTTTAGAGAGAGAAGGGTCTAGGTTCATATGAGAAATAATGTAAGCATTTCTCTCTCTCTAATATTTATATTGTAATACAATGCAATGTATATGGCTGATCTACTAAGGCTGATTGCTGGCATATAGAGCATAAGAAAGTCTTAGGGTTGTTTACCAACTCCCATCTTGGCTAGATTTACAAGTTATGTCCAATAATGCAAGTGGGGCATGCTTGTCATTTAGCTTTTAAAATTAAGGGCAAACTAGTAACTTATCAAACCCTTAGGGTTTAACCCTAAGGTTTAGCATAATTAATTTATAGGATATCTAAATTAGGGTTTGAAAATACAACATTTTAGTTTCTTAAAAATGTAATTTAGAGTTTACTAATTATAATTAGTTTTCTAATTGCATTATACTTGAAAATTAGGTTTAGGTCTTACAAACGATAACTAAGATTGCTAATTAGGTTTAGGTCTTACAATTTACAAATTAGGATTTATAATTTAAAAATTAGGGTTTTTAGAAATTAAGATTTCTAAATATTAATTAGGGTTTCTTTAATTAATGTAAAATTCTATAATACTTAACCTTAATTGTGACGCCCTCAAAATATGTATACATCACCCATCTTGAGTCGCCAAAATACACGGTACAAAATTCAAATACAACTTAATTATACAACAGTAGTGTAAAATATGACAAAACATAATCTAAGAGTTTTAATAAGAATATTGTCATCTAGACAATATCCACACTCAATGGAGTCCTCATTACATTTATTGTCACACTATTTAACAAAATAGTGAGGACTACTAATCTTTATATCTGGGATAATCGCTCCTGGTTTCCCCACTAGTCCCGGCTACGTTCTCATTTCCTGAAGAGAACAATGAAAGAAAGGTTGAGCTCAACTAGCCCAGTAAGAAATATTCTGACTAAGATAATGCATAATAAATTATCATTAGTCTTCAACAATGTTAAACTGATAAAATACAATAGACATCAAGTTTAACTGCAACGGAATAAGCAATTTATCAGAAGAGTCAAGTAGAGCATGATATCTACTATCTTCTATGATTTAAAATGTTTTCATCAATTTTTATCGCTGAGACTCAGCTTAATAAATAAACCACATCATCGAGTCATCCCTGCACTACGGACCAAGGATATTCATTAAATCATCAATGGTCATGACTATATCGAATAATCCCTTGTCATAATCATACCAAAAACTATCCATCAATGCACTACAGGCTACTAAGGACTTTTGCCACATCATTTATAATATTACAGGTCATGATTATAACGAAAAATCCCTGGTCATAATCATACCAAGTCCATCTATGCACGTAAGCCAAAGATGACTTTCATCACAATATAAGCATGAGGATGATGACAATGACATAATAATTTAATAAAACAAGTTCAAGAATAAATTTTAAAGATTTATAAGTTAATTTATCTTGAAATCAATTACGTCCAAATTGTCAACATGATACTGCTTTGTGGAGTAAAATTCAAGAATGCTCAGAAGAATATTTTCATGAAAAGATACCGGATGAAGCGCAAATATCCAGGATAATCTACTAATTTCATGGAGTATAGAAGTTAAACCTTTAACCAAATGAGTATCATAGAATATATGAAACTGTAAAGGGTTTTTCACCCGTCATGCGGTAATCCACGTAGATAGATCATTTTCACAATTTAATAAAGAATGAATACGAAGGATTATTCATCATGCATGTGATAATCCACATAGACAAGTTATTCTAATAGAATAATAAAGAATGGAACCAGGTCATGCGTAATCCGCACAGACAGGATATTCCAACAGAATAATAAAGAATGGAATAATAGAAGAATTCACCGTAAATGCGATGAGGCCATGCAGACGAGGTTATTCCAACAGAATAATAAAGAATGGAACCAGGTCTAGCATAATCCGCACAGACAGGATATTCCAACAAAATAATAAAGAATAGAATAACAGAAGAATTTCACCATGTATGCGGTTCTTCGCATAGATAGGTTATTCTAACATAATAATAAAGAATGGAATAACAGAAGAATTTCACCATGTGTGCGGTACTTCGCATAGACATGTTATTCCAACATCATAATAAAGAATGGAATAACAATAGCTCTCTTCATGAATACGAAAGAAATAATACCCCTTACCTTATAAAGAAACTGGACACTGGAGTAAAGATGTAGCAGACTTCTCTTCTTCTTTCTCTCTATAATTTCTCTTTGTAATAATTGCTCTATAGCTTTAGTGAATTTGTGAGAAATGAAGAAAGATTCAAAATCTATTTATAGGAAAATATAGTTTCGATAATTGCACGTTTTGGGGCTCAAAATATTACAGTACAATACTTTCAACTTTTCTTTAATTTTTAATTTAGTCGTGGAAGTATTATCAAACTCGCACCACCTCCCGTAATAGTAAATAATGTGAATCAATAGTTTAATTGTTTGAATCAATAGTTATAATCATGTGAAAATATGAATTACAGTATAGTACCTCCATCTATACCTCCATTTTTAGCTTAGTCATGCAAATATTATCAATCTTGCACCAACTCCCCTAATAGTACAAGAATGTGAATCAATAGTACACACATGTGAACAAATAGTTATAATCATGGGAATTAATAGCAATTAATTGCTCATTTATCCCAAGTTAATTACCGATTGGTCAATTATAACTTCAGGACATCAATTAATATCGAAATAAATGTCGATTTCCACTAACACTAATAATTCCAACACAATGGAACTATCAATTTCATCTTTAATCAACACAAACTTATTCATCATTAATATTATAACTCACGATATTTAACAACGTGTCGTTCCCAGGAAAGAGGGGCTTTTCGATAAGGATTTCTCCTTATTGGTAGCATGATTAGATGACCAAACATCTCCTCGACAGAACTTCTAGACATTGTAAATATTACAATTTAATAATATGAATAACTTTGTCGTCTCAATTATTGATTTAATAATATATCATATAATGCGGATAATCTTTGTGACAATAATCGAATCAATAATATGAGAGATATGATCAACAATTATTGTGGCAATAATTAAGTATAAGCGAGTGACTTCTCACGTAAGCATCAATAATCAATCTGAGTGTGCTACTATGCAACCACACGTATTCTTTGTACTTTTTACTACCGGGTAGTTCAGCGGTTTAACGGTAAAACTTCCATAGTTATTTTTATAAAAGATAATTATGTCATTTTCTAACTTCGACAATACTTAGTTGTGGGGTCCACTTTGATGATTGTGTCGTCGTATGAATATTCCTGTTAAAATGAATATTCCCGGACCAATCGAATATTATATAACCACTTGCTTACTTTGCAAAATTTGTAAATATTACCCACAACTATAACATTATATCAAATCCACACCATAATATTCAAAAATATATTTTGAGAAAATTATTCTTTATTCATAAAAGTTGGGGTCTTACAACCTCCCCTTCTTATGAAATTTCATCCTCGAAATTAGGATGCGTACCTGGTATGTGGAGGAGGTGAGGATACCTTAATTTCATCTCAGATTCTAACTCCAAGGTCATTTCCTCCACATCGTGGTTTCTCCACAAAATTTTGACTTGAGGTATAACTTTAGAGCGTAGAATATGATCCTTCTTATCCAAGATTTTAACAGGTAACTTTGCATACGTTAAATCTTCCTCTATCTCGTCTGGTTCTAATTGAATAATATGGTTCGGGTCTTTCACATATTTACGTAACATAGATATGTAAAAAATGTTATGAAAACGAGACATACTTGGCGGTAAGGCGAGTCTATAAGCCACAGCTCCTACTCGATCGAGGATTAAAAATGGGCAAATGAATCGAGGATTGAGCTTTCTTCTCTTTCCAAATCTTGTAACTCCTTTCCATGGAGCAACACGTAATAACACATGATCTCCAATACTGGATTCCACGTCTTTTCGATGAAGATTAGCATAACTCTTTTGTCGATCTTGTGAGGTTTTTATACGTTGTCGGATCGTTTAAATTTTTCCGTAGTCATACATACCAAATCCGGTCCCAACAACGTTGCTTCACCCACCTCATCCCGGCATCTTTGGAGAATGACACTTTCTTCCATCTGGCGCCTCAAATGGAGCCATGCCAATACTTGCTTGATAACTATTGTTATAGGAAAACTCCACCAATGGTAAGAACTTATCCCAACTTCCCTTGAAGTCAAGGACACAGAGTCTTAATAAATCTTCAAGAGTTTGAATAGTCCTTTCCGACTGCCCATCCGTTTGAGGATGATATGCCATACTAAATCGTAAATCTGTGCCCATAGCTTTTTGCAAACTAACCCAAAATCTTGAAGTGAATCTTGGGTCTCGATCAGAAACTATGGATACTGGAATACCATGCAATCTTACGATCTCGTTTATGTACATACTAGAAAGTTGTTCAAGTGTAAAAGTTTCTTGTATCGGTAAGAAATGAGCAGACTTGGTCAATCTATCAACAATGACCCAAATCGCTTCTATGCCTTGAGAAACCTTGGGAAGACCAGCAATGAAATCCATGGTAATGTGCTCCCACTTCCATTCTAGAATTTCAAGTGGTTGCAATGTACCTTTTGGCACTTGATGCTCCGCCTTGACTCGTTGACAAGTTAGACACCTTGAGATAAACCCCGCTATCTCTCTCTTCATATTGCTCTACCAAAATGTATGTCGAAGATCACGATACATTTTGGTACTCCAAGGATGGATTGTAAACGGTGTGTTGTGCGCCTCCATCATGATTTTATACTTCAAGTCATAATTGTTAGGAACACAAAGTGTGGAGTTGACTCAAATTATTCCTTCTTTATCGATTCTTGCTTCCGGAATAGCACCTTCTTGCACTTTCTTCTTCATACGCATCAGCTCCAGGTCTATAGTTTGAGCAGCTTTAACTTTATCGATTAAAGTCAGTTCCACTCGTATATTCGCCATCATCACATGGGTCCCTGGATTCTTTAACTCTATTTCCATCCTTTCCAAGTCATACAAAATGGGTCTTTGCGTTGACAATATTGCACTCGTACCCGCATATGATCTTTTTTCGATCGTTAACTACTACGTTCGCTTTTCGAGGATGGTATTGGATGGTATGATTATAATCTTTCAACAACTCAAGTCATCGTCATTGCCACATGTTGAGTTCCTTTTGAGTGAAGAAATATTTGAGGCTTTTATGATCCGTATAGATCTCCACCTTCTCTCTGTACAGGTAATGCCTCCAAATCTTAAGCTCAAAAACGACTGCTGCCAACTCTAGATCATGAGTAGGATAATTTCTCTCATTTTCTTTGAGTTGTCGAGAGGAATAGGCTATGACTTTCCCATATTGCATGAGAACATATCTTAAACCTTCGCCTGAAGCATCACTGTAGATGACAAATCCCTCCAAGCCAGATGGTTTTGTCAGAACAGGTGCAGAAATGAGTCTCTTCTTGAGTTCTTGAAAACTCTTTTCACATTCCTCGCTCCAACCGATTTTTGTATCTTTTCGAGTCAGCTGAGTTAATGGAGTAGGGATTCGAGAAAACCCTTCTACAAATCTCCGATAATAACCAGCTAAGTCAAGAAAGCTACGTACTTCGATTACTGACTTAGGTTGCTCCCACCTTTGAATTGCTTCAATCTTTTTTGGGTCAACAGATATTCCATGATTTGATATCACGTGCCCAAGGAATGCAACTTCCTCAAGCCTTAACTCACATTTCTTCAACTTGGCATAAAGCTTGTTTTCATGAAGCTTTTGAAGTATCAGCCTCAAGTGTTGCTCATGGTCTTCACGGGTTTTGGAGTATATGAGGATGTACTCAATAAAGACGACCATAAAGTGATCAAATATTCCTTAAATACTCGGTTCATCATGTCCATGAAGTCGGTGAGGGCATTAGTCGATCAAAAGACATGAGTAGGAATTCATAATGCCGTCTTAGGAGTTACGAAAGTAGTCTTTGGAATGTTATCGGTTTTAATCTTCAATGATGATATCCAAACGAAGATCGATCTTTGAAAAGAATTTGGCTCCTTGCATTTGGTCAAAACGGTCATCAATGCGAGGCAACGGGTATTTATTTTTGATGGTGACATGATTGACTCCGATAATCAATACAAAGTCGAATACTTCAATCTTTCTTCATTACAAATAGAGCGGGAGCACCCCAAGGAGGCGTCTTGGGGCCAGAATGAAACAGATGTCTAACAATTCACTGTAGTTGGGTTTTAACTCACGAAGTTGATAGGAGCCATTCGATATAGGGCTTTGGAAATGGGTTTTGTAATGGATTCAAGGTCGATACAAAATTCAATTTCACGCTCTGGGGGTAGGCCAGGAAGTTCTTCAGGGAATACGTCAGGAAATTTATTAACAATAGAAATATCATTCAAATCTGACGTATCTTTATTTAAATCCGTGACATGGGCTAAGAAAGCTTGACATCCGTTTTTTAATAAATGAATAGCTTTATGACTTGATATGACAGTGATTGATTTTAATGGTTTGGTTGCTTGAATTCGCATAATAGGTTGGTTAGGAATATAAAAGCTAACAACCTTACGAAAATAATCGATTTTAGCATGATGAGTAGTTAACCAATCAACCACTAAAATTACATCAAATGCAAGTATTTTCAAAGAAATAAGATCGACAGGTAACATGCTGTTACCGATTTGAATCAAACAAGACTTATAAACCGTGGATGTAATGAAGGTTTCTCCCAACGGAGTTTCAACAGATAAGTCAAAGTCTAATTTCTCTAAAGTCAAATTTAAACATTGAGCGCAAGTAGGAGAAATAAAGGAATGGGTAGAACCGGTATCAAATAAAGTATAAACTTCGCTAGAGTTTATGATTAGTTTACCCGTGATCACCTCGTTCGGATTCCTCACTTTTTGGGAGGTTACGACAAACTCTCTCCCTTGAACTCTGGGTTTTGTCTTATGCAGGACACCCTTTGATGCCTCCATCCCAATTTGGACTTGACTTTGGTGCTTGCGAAAAAATCGGGCTAGGTGACCTTCTTTTCCACAATTATAACACGCTTTGGATTGCATCGATGCGGTTTGGACTTATGTGTCCTTCCCTCCACATTTGTAACATCTGATGGGGTGGTCATTCTCCTTCCTTAACAACGGTCTTTGGTCTTTGACGTCTTTTCATCCTTGTTGAATCTCCTCTTCTTGAAATGTCCACTCTTATTGTCATGGCCATGATTACTACCGAAGTAATTATCATTTCTGGCATGTTGATTCCCTCCATGTTTGTTGTCACTGCTTCGATGAATGCTACCACTGGTATTATCGACTTGTCGGTTGCTCTCTCTTGGTTGGGTTGACTCATTATCGCGCTCTAATAACTTAGCCCTATTCACAACATCTGAATACAAACACAGTTTATGAGAAATTAGGTATTGAAGTATCTCGGGTTTCAAACCACTTAGAAACATCTGTGTCATTCTCTCCTCATTATTAACCAAGTGGAACGCAAACCGAGATAACTCGACAAACTTAGCTTCGTACTGCGCCATGGTCATATTGTTTTGCTCAAGCTTGATGAACTCTACCTCCATCATGTTATGAATACTTTCAGGAAAGTACTTGTCATTGAACAGTTCTTGGAACTTCTCCCAAGACATTTTGAGTGCGGCAGGTTGAGTACGCTTTACAAATTCCTACCAGTAATCTGCCTCTGCTCGCAACATGAAGGTGGCAAAGGGAACCTTTTTCTCCTCGGAGCATCCCAAGCCATTAAATATCTCATTGATCTGCTTTATCCACGTCTCCGCCTTAAGTTGTTTTGGGTCTCCAAAAAACTCTTGTGGTCCCAGCTCCTTGAACTACTTAGCGGTGACTATCCGAGAGTTGTTAGTGTTTCCACCTGCATTTTGGACAGGAGCTGCTTTCGCCTGATGTTGCATGAATTGCATAAAGCCTTTGAACATCCCATCGTTCACCATTACATCGGTGTTATTGTTTACATTAGGATTATTGTCTTCCTATTGCACATTATCCTGGGCATTAATCTGTGGTGACTCAACGGTCTCATGTGCTTCATTGTTTATCTCAACATTTTTGGATGCCATTTTCAAAATCGCCACAAAACAAGGGTTAATTAACATATCACATATTATCCCTATACTCGTGACCAATTAAATACCAAATAAACTTAGGTAGGTCATACTAGCGAAGGAATTCCCGTCTCTCCCTCCTAGTTCTTGTCTCACATCTCGGCCGGGGATCATATCCTAAGCTTTGATACCAATTGTGACACCCCTAAAATAGGTATACATCACCCATCTTGAGTCGCCAAATACATGGTACAAAATTCAAATACAACTTAATTATATGACGATGGTGTAAAATACGACAAAACATAATCTAAGAGTTTTAATAAGAATATTGTCATCTAGACAATATCCACACTCAATGGAGTCTTCATTACATTTATTGTCACACTATTTAATGAGAATAGTGAGGGACTACTAATGTTATCATCCGGATAATCACTCCGGTTCCCCGAGCTAGTCTTGGCTACGTTCTCATTTCACGAAGACAACGGTGAAAGAAAGGGTGAGCTCAACTAGCCAAAGAAGAAATATTATGACTAAGATAATGCATAATAAATTATCATTAGTCTTCAACAATGTTAAAGCGATAAAATACAATAGACATCAAGTTTAAGCTGCGGTGAATAAACAATCCATTAGAAGAGTCAAGTAGAGCATGATATCTACTATCTTCTACGATTTAAAATGTTTTCATCAATTTTTATCGCTGAGACTCAGCTTAATAAATAAACCACATCATCGAGTCATCCCTGCACTACGGGCCAAGGATATTCATTAAATCATCAATGGTCATGACTATACAGAATAATCCCTTGTCATAATGATACCAAAAACTATCCATCAATACACTACAGGCTACTAAGGACTTTTACCACATCATTTATAACATTACAGGTCATGATTATAACGAATAATCCATGGTCATAATCATACCAAGTCCACCTATGCACGGAAGCCAAAGATGACTTTCACCACAATATAAGCATGAGGATGATGACAATGACATAATAATTTAATTAAACAAGTTCAAGAATAAATTTTAAAGATTTATAAGTTAATTTATCTTGAAATCAATTACGTCAAAATGTTCAACATGATACTGCTTTGTGGAGTAAAATTCAAGAATGCTCAGAAGAATATTTCCATGAAAAGATACTGGATGAAGCGCAAATATCTAGGATAATCTACTAATTTCATGGAGTATAGAAGTCAAACCTTTAACCAAATGAGTATCATAGAATATATGAAACTGTAAATGGTTTTTCACCCGTCATGCGGTAATCCACGTAGACAGATCATTTCCACAATTTAATAAGGAATGAATACGAAGGATTATTCATCATGCATGTGATAATCCACATGGCGAGTTATTCAGCGAGAATAATAAAGAATGGAACCGGTCGTGCATGCTTAATCCATGCATGGGATATTCAAGCGAATAATAAAGAATGGAAAAATAGAAGAATTCACCATGAATGCGATGAGGCCAGACAGACGAGTTATTCCAGCGAGAATAATAAAGAATGGAACTAGGTCTAGCATAATTAAATGCAGAATAGGATATTCCAACAGAATAATAAAGAATGGAATAACAGAAGAATTTCACCATGTATGCGGTTCTTCGCATAGATAGTTTATTCTAACATAATAATAAAGAATGGAATAACAGAAGAATTTCACCATGTATGCGGTACTTCGCATAGACATGTTATTCCAACATAATAATAAAGAATGGAATAACAATAACTCTCTTCATGAATACGAAAGAAATAATACCCCTTACCTTATAAAGAAACGGGATACTGGAGTAGAGAGGTAGCAGACTTCTCTTCTTCTTTCTCTCTATAATTTCTCTCTGTAATAATTGCTCTATAGCTTTAGTGAATTTGTGAGAAATGAATAAAGATTCGGAATCTATTTATAGGAAAATATAGTTTCGATAATTGCATGTTTTGGGGCTCGAAATATTACAGTACAATACCTTCAACTTTTCTTTCATTTTTAATTTAGTCGTGGAAGTATTATCAAACTCGCACCACCTCCCGTAATAGTAAATAATGTGAATCAATAGTTATAATCATGTGAAAATACGAATTACAGTATAGTACCTCCATCTATACCTCCATTTTTAGCTTAGTCATACAAGTATTATCAATCTTGCACCAACTCCCCTAATAGTACAAGAATGTGAATCAATAGTACACATATGTGAACAAATAGTTATAATCATGTGAATTAATAGCAATTAATTGCTCATTTATCCGATTAATTATCCGATTAGTCAGTATAACTTCCAGACATCAATTAATATTGAAATAAATGTCGATTTCCACTAACACTAATAATTCCAACACAATGGAACTATCAATTTCATCTTTAATCAACACGAACTTATTCATCATTAATATTATAACTCATAATATTTAACAACCAGGTCGTTCCTAGGAAAGAGGGGGCTTTTCGATAAGGATTTCTCCTTATTGGCGCGCAATTAGATGACCAAACATCTCATTGACAGAACTTCTAGACATTGTAAATATTGCAATTTAATAATATGAATAACTTTGTCGTCTCAATTATTGATTTAATAATATATCATATAATGCAGATGATACTGTGACAATAATCGAATCAATAATATGAGAGATATGATGCAACAATTACTATGGCAATAATTGAGTATAACTGAGTGACTTCTCACGTAAGCATCAATAATCAATACCGTGTGCTACTATGCAACCACACGTATTACTGTACTTTTACTACCTGGTAGTTCAACAGTTTAACGGTAAAACTTCCACCGTTATTTTTATAAGAAGATAATTATGTCATTTTCTAACTACGACAATACTTCCATTGTGGGGTCCACCAATGATTGTGCAGTCGTACATATATTCTCTGTTAAAACGAATATTCCTCGACCAATCGAATATTATATAACCACTTGCTTACTTTGCAAAATTTATAAATATTACCAATAACTATAACATTATATCAAATCCACACCATAATATTCAAAAATATATTTCGAGAAAATTATTCTTTATTCATAAAAGTTGGGGTCTTACATTAATCATACTAACAAAGTTACATAACAGTCCCGAACTCAAATTGAGTTTTAAATTAGGGTTTCTAATTAAGGTTTCTAACTTTTAGAAACTAGGGTTTTTAAATTTAGAGATTAGGTTTTTCCTAATTATTTTATAAATGTATAATAACTATCATTAGACACAATAACACAGTATTGGAGTTGGCCAAGGCAGAATGAAATTAGAAAAGAGTTTCTAATTTACATTATTTGGAGTTGTGCATTTAAGAGTCGAAATACATATAATTAAATAAAATAAGACTTAACAGTAATTCCATTTCTTATATTTAATTGGGACATTGTATGGTGGAATTCTTGAATTGTACGGTAACTATTTACTCTAAGGTTCTTTTATGATTAATGTTGAAATCTATATTATCTGGAAAGTCGTTGATCGCTAAGGAGGCTTATCCCTAATGTAGAATAAATATTATTTATTTAAATAAATTATTAGTTTAATTTATTTATTTAAATACGATTAGAATTGTTCTAATTGATTTATTCACAACCGGTTTAATATGGAGAACCTAAAGGGTCACACCATAAAAGGAAGAATAATTATTTAAGAAGTTAATGGCATAATCGTAATAATAAGTTAAGTATATTTAATTTAATCTATGGTGATAGAATGAATTAAATAGCTTAATATTTATTATTTAATATTTTGAAAATATTCAATATAAATTAATAAGAGGAGTCTTATTATTATTATTACTATTATTATTATTTAATTCTAAAGGAGTTTGGGAATTAATTAATAAAAAATCTTGTCAAATATCCTAATAATATTAGGTGACAAATTAATTAAAAGAGTTTAATTAATTATTCCTAATAAGATTGTGAGCCTAATTAATTAAAGGAATTTAATTAATTAAAATAAAACCAAATTCCTTAATTGTTAAGGAGGGTTGTCTACTTGTATAAATAAGAGGAGTCTTATTATGGGTGAAGTGGTTGTTGACTTTTACAACATATGTGATTCCAATAGTTGGGAGAGTACGCCTTTTTTATAGAGATAGAAAAATTAGGGTTTTGCCAAATACCCATCTTATTGAATTCTTCTTCTTCCTTGGTGGATCACCTCTAGAGGCTAAACACTTAGGTGGCTAACGTTGATCAAAGGAAGGAACCAAACCCTGTGGATTCAAGTTGAACGCGAAAAGGATTGGAGGTGAACTTGTACCTGAGGAAGCTTGGATCTTCAAGGGTATGATTCTTGTTCTTTCTTTTTCGTTTAATTAATAATTGCGCATAAAGGGTGATCCGGGTATATGGTTTGTAAAATTTTAAACACTGATTTTTACACGTTTCCGCTTCTTTGTGCAATTTGATTGCGTTCATGAATATTACAAATCTAACAGAGGTATCAGAGCCAAACCTTTATGCTAATTATTAATTGTCAAATTTGATATGTATATTGATATGTGTTTAGAACAATTTAATTGTGCATAATTTTGTTGTATAAAATTTATTTAAAAAAATAAAAATAAAATAAAATTAACCGTAATCAATTCTAAATATCTGCGATGTTCTTGATTGGTGTCGGTTTGGATTGCAGTATGTTTATATGATTTACGTAATAAATTTCCTAAAATTGTTTTGGATTTTTTTTTGTTCGCTGTGAATTTTGATCCGCATGGAATTACGTTAATCTTTATTACTGTATATCTCACGACGGAATATCTCGCGCATGGAATCATACTGCAGATAAGGATTCATGTGGCAAGTTTAGGAATTATTATATATATAGTCAACATGAAAAAGCGTGGCCAAGAATCAAATGTTGTATTTCTTGGAAACCTCTTATATGCAAGGAGTTGATTATAAAATATATATATAATAAATATGATCACCGTAGACCAATTTTTTTCTTCCAGGAAAGTTGATGTGTACGGTTATTATATATTTATATATATATATATATATATATAATATTCTTAATTATTTTATAATTAAAATAAAAAGTTTATTTTAATCTTAAAATAAAAAGTTTATTTTAATATTAAAATAAAAGAGTTTATTTTAATTTTAAAATATTATTTCATGCTAACTAATTAGAGTTGGAATTTGATTCCATGATAACTAATTGGAGTTAAAATTGTATTCTATGTTTCCTTAAATAAAGGAGTTTATTTAGATATGAAATAAGATTTCATATTATTCAAAATAAAAGAGTTTATTTGTGAATAGAAAAAGAATCGAGTCTTTCCTTAAATAAAGGAGTTTATTTAAATATGAAATATAATTTCATATTATTCAAAATAAAGGAGTTTATTTGTGAATGGGAAAAGAGAATTCGTGTTTCCTTTAATAAATGACTTTTTTTTACATGGAATTGGATTCCATAATTAATTAAAATAAAGGAGTTTATTTTGATTAAAGATTTTGATTAAAATAAAATAGTTTATTTTATTCAAAATTGGATAAATTAAAATAAAATAGTTTTATTTTGATTTAAATTTGGATTAAAATAAAGGAGTTTATTTTGATTCAAAATTAAATTTTATACTAACTAAATTTGCCCATTAAATGATATCAATATATATATTGAATGTTTATTATTCATGAGATGAATATTATTTATTGATGCATATGGTGATGTGTATGATAATAAATGAGATTGATTATGGACTATTGATTAATGTGATTGGATTTTATTTTAGTTGGATGCATGAATGTATGGGTTTTATTAAATGGGGTCTCACGTACCTCGTCTTCTCTAATTTTTCTTAATGTAAATTCTATCTCCTCCTATGTACTTCCCTCGATCAGCGATCAAGGTTTTATTTATTTTAAATAGTTTTGTAATAGGAATAGTTAGAATTAATTTTGAAAAATTAGAGATCAAGGATCAAGGAGCGTTTGAAGACCCGTTTGTAATAGAGCCCGGGTTTAAATGTAATAGTTATATTTAAATATTAATTCTTGCACCCCTAGGTTTGACCTTTTGGTTCACTTGGTGGCTCTGGTGAACCAAACCAGAATAAAAGTCCATAATCAATTCAGGTAAAATATAGTATTCTATATGTGCATGCATATACTATATATATTATATATTATTCAAACATGCTTCGCATGTTCATTAATATGACGCGTATTTTATATATATGTGTGCATGCGCACTAAACAAGATGAGACAAATTAATTTCAAACCCCTCAAATATTTTATATTAAGTCCTAAGAGTTCAAAGATATTTGGAATATCGAACATCGCCTTCTAGCATGATAAAATTAATAGAGTATTAAATATTTAATATGAGTTTGTTGTGTCACCACAAGGCAAGTATTAAGTATTTAAGATGTTAATTTATCACATTTGATGCTTATAAAGAAAATTGAACAGTATTGTTTTGTTGTGTCACCACAAGGACAATATTTTTCTTTTTTGAATATATGGAGTGCTAGGTTGGACTTAACTTGGATAATTTTGATTCGGATGTGCCACCACTTGATCAAAATAATCTAAGAGGCAAAATACAAGGAGTTGCATAGTTGATGTAATTGACAAGAGTTGTCTACCTATTTATTTATATATAGTTTGTTGTGTCACCACAAGGCTATATACATTTGAAATGGGATACTTATTCTCACTAGCAAATCTTTAATTAGATTTTTCCGAACTATATAAGTGAGGGTAATATAGTTTGAAGAAAATAGTGGGAGATACCAATTTAAAACAAGACCTAATTTATTTTGGTAATTAATAAAAGAATGTATTCTAAAATGTTGTTAATTACAAATTCATTTATAGAATTTTACAATGTCTAAATTACTATCATTGCGAAGCATATTAGATGTTATTTAACCAGACCGAATTAAACAGATTGGTTAAGGAAATTGAGAATAGTTCTCATGGCTGAAAAGCTATCTTATGTCCTTAATATGCCTATCCCTGCAATGGTTGCAGACAATGCCTCTGAGGAAGAGATTGCTACTTTTAGAAAGTGACAAGATGATGCACAGTTGGCTCAATGCATCATGCTCGCATCTATGAGTAACGAGCTTCAGCGTCAACATGAAACTATGGATGCTCTTACAATATTCCTGCACATCAAGTAGTTGATGGTGAGGAAAGTAGGACTGATAGATATCAGATATCTAAGTAGCTCTTTCGATCTAGAATGGCCGATGACACTACAGTACAGATAAAAGTCCTTAACATAATCAATTTGATTGATCAATTAGGACAACGGGTTTTGTCATGGATGGAGAGTTGAGTCAAGATTTGATCTTGCACTCACTCCTGGACTCCTTTCACAATTGTTGTGAATTTTTCTTATGAACAAGCTAGATATCAGCCTCGCTGATTTGCTTAACATGTTAAAAAATATTGAGAGTCACTTTCCAACCAAGAAAGACCATATCTTACTGGTAGGGGCCAAAGGATCTTCTGAAAAGAAGAACGATTCAAAGAAGGTAAATAGAAAGGCAAAAATAAAGGATAATAAGAACAAAACTGATACGGATGGCAAAGGAGTTTGCTTCCACTGCAATAAGCCAGGACACTCGAAAAGAAACTGCGAGAAGCATCTTACAGAGCTAACCAAAAGAAGCTTAGTGAAGTTTCGGTTACAAATACAATTTTGTTCATGATTTAAAATAAATTTTTCTTTATGTCAAGGTTCTATTTGGGTATTGGATATCGACTTTGGTTATCATAAATATAGATTTATGAAGGGACCAAGCAGAAGTAGAAAGCTAAACAAATATAAGTAATCCTATGTGTGGGAAATGAAGCAAAGGTTGCCACATTAGCCATAGAAACTTATAGTTTAGCAATGCCTACGGGCAAATCTATTAAGTCAATAAGTTGTTATTGTATTCCAGTTCTTGTTAGAAACATTATTTCCATTTTATTGTTGGACAATGAAATCTTTGGTATTATAATTAAGAACAATTGTTGTTCTATTTATAATAATAATGTTTTGTATAGAACTGGAATATTACTTAATAGATTTTGTGTACTTGACTTACATGAAAAATAATTTTGCATATTGAACAAACTAGTATAAGAAAAGGAGATGATCATTTAAAGAGTTGAATGTATGTATTTGCTAAAATACAAGTGTGGATTATTTGAAAGGTTCAAAGAATTCAAAAGTGAAACAACATGGCAAAGTATTAGGATTCTTTGATCGGATCAAGGAAGGAATACTTGTGCAATGAGGTTTTAAATCATCTCAAATGGTTTTCTCACAATGGACGCCTCCTGATATGCAATAATTGATTGATGTATCTGAAAGGAAAAATCATACCTTGTTGGACATGGTGCGGTCCATAATGTTTTTACCGACATTTCAGTATCCTTTTGGGGTAATGTCCTAGAAATGGCTGCATATCTACGAAAAGGTAACCTCAAAATCCTACCCCAAGACTCCATAAAAGTTATGGACAGGGAGGATTCCTAATCTTAAGTATGTTAAGATAAGGGGTTGTTCAACTTATGTGAAACGGTTTCAAAGGATAAGCTTGGGACAAGATTTGACAAGTGTCGATTTGTGGGACATCCTAAAGTAAGTTTAGGTATATGTTCTATAATCCTACTTAGCAAAAGGTGTTTATTACTGAAACACGGCGCTTCTAAGAGAAAGGTGTTTATCATTGAAGGGGTTAGTGGGAGGATAATATATCTTGAAGAGTTCAAGAACCACAAAACACTATAAGTCAAATAAGAGGAACTTGTAGATAGACCTATTGTACCACAAACGAATCATAAATGGAATAGTCAAGAAGATACCTAGGAGGTATGGATTCATCATGGATGATGATGATGAGGTACGCATCATAGAAGATGATGATCTAGAGTTCCATACGATGAGGTAAGAGTTCTAGTGTGTACAAAAGGGTCAGTGGGAGCGTCGTGAAATTTCTAGTATTATATGTTGATATACTACGGATGAGGAATAACTTACCAATGCTACAATCAGTAAAGATAAAGTTGTCTAAACATTCCTCCATGAAGGATTTGGGAAGAGTATCTTAATTGGGGATACAAATCTATATAGATAGATTCAAAAGGATGCTCAGCTTAACCCAAGAAACGTATAATCATTTGATGCTAAAGTCGTTTAGCATGGCAAACTCCAAGAGTTGTCTCATGTTGATGAGACATGGAGTGTATCTCTCTTAATAGACCCCATAGACTCATAAAAGAGAGATAGCATAAGTGATTATCATTTATGCAATGAAATGTACGAGACCTAATGTTGATCAGTCATATTCTGGAGAAGTTCACTATGAGTCAGTGAAAAACATCTTAAAGTACTTAACCAGCACTAAGGATGTGATTAAAATTTACAGTAGGTCTAAATTCAAACAAGAGGGCTTAATAGACTCAAGTTTTTTTTAGACAGACCAAGACGACAGAAAATCAACTTTAAGGTAAAGGGTTACCTTGAACGATGGTGCAGTGAATTAAAAAGGTTTCAAACAGCAAAGAGTTACTGGTTTAGTGATAAAGATAAAGTAGATAGATATAAATGAAGCTGCAAGTTGATTGTTTGGATTAAAAGTTCATTACAGAACTAGGAATAGTTCCTAAGTCTCATCTTGGATCTAAACATGTGTTGTGGCACTTTTATTTGATTATAAGAATCATTAAAAGATGGGAAATCACTATAGAGATAGTGGACTCTCAAGAACAACATTACATATCCATTTACTAAAGCTTATCCAACAGCAGGATAATCGTCACTTAGAGAAGAAGAGTATGAGATACCATGACGATTGGCTTTAGTACAAGTGGGAGATTGAAAGTAGTATGCACACAAGCCAATCATGTTTGATGATAAAGCATATACTTTGTAACAATCTTATTCATTTATTAATAAAAAGTATTAATTTATTAAAGGCTTTTAATTATCTACATGATGTTGTTTTATAATATGTGATAAACCCATAGTTTTAAGCAATGCTTTTAGAATAATGATGATGATCATTCTAATGAGATCTAAATTCTTAGAAAGCTTAAAACTAAAATAGTTCCCAATCGTTGGATTACTAAATTGGGGATTAGTGAATCCAGATAGATTGGTACATACGTGTCTTGCTCATTGGATGAGGATGATTGATCTCATGATCATTTGTGTGGAGACACTAAAGCAAGTATGTTGGTGCTTATTAGAGAATAAGTTCACTGAAAGTGGCTCGCTAAGGAATACCTAATGGAGTTTTACTTGCCTGTCAATAGGAATTCCTGTAGTGATAGTAGTACAAGTGATCCTTGGACTTGAGATCATCATAGTATCTTATGTATGATGAGTTATACTTTGACTTATTCCTTAAGACCCTTAGGGTACATCAAAGGGTATGCTTGGGTATAATAAGTTGTACATGGAGATAATGTATGATCAATAAAGAATCTACCACTTCTAGTAAAAGAAGAGAAATGTCCTATGTGATTCGATAAATGACAACCTAGTAGTCCTTGGCCAAGGCAAAATGAAATTAGAAAGGAGTTTCTAATTTACATTATTTGGAGTTGTGCATTTAAGAGTCGAAATACATATAATTAAATAAAATAAGACTTGGCAGTAATTCCATGTCTTATATTTAATTGGGACATTGTATGGTGGAAGTCTTGAACTGTACGGTAACTATTTTCTCAAAGGTTCTTTTCTGATTAATGTTGAAATCTATATTATCTGGAAAGTCGTTGATCTCTAGGGAGGCTTATCCCTATTGTAGAATAAATATTATTTATTTAAATAAATTATTAGTTTAATTTATTTATTTAAATAAGATTAGAATTATTCTAATTGATTTATTCATTAACGGTTTAATATGGAGAACCTAAAGGGTCACACCATAAAAAGAAGAATAATTATTTAAGAAGTTAATGGCATAATCGTAATAATAAGTTAAGTATATTTAATTTAATCTATGATGATAGAATGAATTAAATAGCTTAATATTTATTATTTAATATTTTGGAAATATTAAATATAAATTAATAAGAGGAGTCTTATTATTATTATTACTATTATTATTATTTAATTCCTAAAGGAGTTTGGGAATTAATTAATAAAAGTACTCTCAAATATCCTAATAAGATTAGGTGACAAATTAATTAAAAGAGTTTAATTAATTATTCCTAATAAGATTGGGAGCCTAATTAATTAAAGGAATTTAATTAATTAAAATAAAACCCAATTCCTTAACTGTTAAGGAGGGTTGTCTACATCTATAAATAAGAGGAGTCTTATTATGGGTGAAGTGGTTGTTGACTTTTACAACATATATGATTCCAATAGTTGGGAGAGTACGCCTTTTCTATAGAGATAGAAAAATTAGGGTTTTGCCAAATACCCATCTTCTTGAATTCTTCTTCTTCTTTGGTGGATCACCTCTAGAGGCTAAACACTTGGGTGGCTAACGTTGATCAAAGGAAGGAACCAAACCCTGTGGATTCAAGTTGAACGCGAAAAGGATTGGAGGTGAACTTGTACCTGAGGAAGCTTGGATCTTCAAGGGTATGATTCTTGTTCTTTCTTTTTCGTTTAATTAATAATTGCGCATAAAGGGTGATCCGGGTATATGGTTTGTAAAATTTTAAACACTAATTTTTACACGTTTCCGCTTCTTTGTGCAATTTGATTGCATTCATGAATATTACAAACCTAAAAGTTAAGTGTGGCGCCGCAGCGCCAGTCCTAGAATTTTGATGGACTACAATGTTTACAAGTGTAGAATGAAAAGGAACTTGTTTGTAATGAACTGAGATATAAACATAACATTGTAAGGTACTTGTAAGACACTAATGCATGATGATTAAGAGTTAATAGTCAATTGAAAGTGAACGTAATGTGAATAGCGTAATGAAAGTAGGAAACCCATAATAGTAGATCTAAGTCAAGGATTTACATTGAGATGAAGGGTAAGATATAATAGTATACATACTTGATTATATATAACCTAATGTGGTATGTTATATGATCATGTATTGTAGAAACATTGAGAATTAAAGTGTACGTGTGTTAATCGATGGAAGAATATTTGAAGACAAGTATTCTAACCCTTGTTCCGATTCGATGCTGGACAAGTTTTGTAATTCATGTATTCTTTTCGCATGAAGTTTTGAGCGATGAAGTCTAAAGCCAATTCTTTTCGGCTAGACTTATATTATGATTCTCATTATAAGCATGATTTATGTTTACCGAAAGTTATATTGGTATGGTTTTCAATCGAAGACTAAGTATGCTAAAATGTTTTTGTTGTTTAACTACTGAGGGCGTGAGGTTGCCACAACTTAAACGTATACACGTTTAATGAATGTTGTGTTGATCAACATTGAGTACTATAAATTTGATCACCCGAAGTGCTCGTAAGCTATGTAAGACTTCTGGACTTAGTGTCGGGTTGTCCTTTTCAAAAGAAATTATGAGCGCTTCATAGTTCCGAGCCTTAGTTGATATTCTACTTGAATATTGTTGTTGGAAAACGTTTTGAATGAAAAGAAGTGCTATTTTGAATTATCGATAGTACTTCGTAACTATTGTTCAGTTACTGAAGATATATAAGTTTTATGTTTCAAGCATGTTGTTTATTAGAATTGTAGTACTTGTTCAAATTTAGTCATGCTCACTCTTTCTTGAACCATATGAACATGTACCAAGATCGAGCGGAATAGAAGGCTCGGCAAGGACAAGGGCAAGGCGAAGACAAACCCTTAGATTACTTATGTAATAGTATAGGTGAACGATTGTAATATATTTGATATTATGACAAGAACAAACGAATGAGTTACAAAGAACCTGGGGAATGTAATATTATTTTGGTTATATAAAAGTTATATTAGTCCTTTTGAAACTATTCAATTGAATGAATGAATGAATGGTAGTACCGTGTAGCACCATCTGTCGGGTTGGAAGAGACCCGGATTTGGGAGCGTCACATATATAATGCATAGACATATTAATGTGCCACCTTGTATTATAAAATATATAGTTAACTACCATATAATAAAGGTTTACTATGTTACACAAATTAATCAAGTACACATATAATCATTTTAAAAATTATTAATCTCTTACTCATTAATTATTATTTATTCATAATAATTATTAATTAACACATTATCAATTAATTACTCATAATTGCAATTAATCAATATGTTCAACTCTTGCCACCATATTCAAATAAATTGAATATTTAATTATTAATAATTCTATCAATTCTTTGATATTAAAATCTTTGGGTTAGTCCACTAATTTAAATAAACTATTAGTGACTCCCTTTAATCATTTCATAAATTCACATAACCACTTAAGGTTTAAATAAACTCACAAAACTAACTTATTAAAATTAAATCACGTATTTAATTAATAAGGAGTTTTAAAATTCACGGTCATTACAGCTTCCATCTCAATGATTTGCAAATTGTACAAGACTCTAATTTTTCATTCTCCCTCCAAAACAGCATACAATCGTTCTTGCATGCGTCAATCTTCTCATAACCAAACCTTAAATTTCCAATCAATTTCTTCATTTCATAAAAATTATCAGGCAAGTTTGCAAATACTGGAAATGATGACTTGAACTTACGGAGTAAACCATCAAAGGACACATCAGTCCATTTGTTAACATTTTTATGATTGAAAAGTCGTTGTATGAATGAAAGGACAGTCTCCATTTCACATCCAGTATATAAAGGTTGATTGGCCTCCGATATGTACTTTTGGTATTTTGTAGCTTCAGCTGACGATTCCACACCGTGATCCCTAAATATATCATTTATCATCTCAGGCATACGATGATCATCTTTGGATTATGATGGTTCGTCGTGAACATCATCATTGCTCACATCCCTGAAAATTTCATCTTCCCCCTGATGTACCCAATTCGTGTAGCCAAACATAAATCCATCACAAATCAAATGTTCATGAATAGTTGTTTGAATCTGGTATCTTCCATTCACGCAATTCTTACATGGACAAGGAAATCTTCCCGTGACCATGCCCACTTTTTTGAAACCAAAATTTAGAAATCTTTCTAGGCTTGCATGATATTCTTTAGAATATCATGGTAATTCCATCCACCCCTTATCCATGATATTGTGTCCTTAATTCAAATTGAACAACCATCCAATGTTAGGTACTAAACAAGAAGCATCAAGAAAGCATTTGGTAGGGACAAAGAGAAATTGATGGCGAAAAAAGATAATAAAAGTAAAAAAGGAATGGATATGGACAGGGCAAATCGTTGGAGGTCAACATTGAACGAAGTTGTAGGCTTAGAATGTGGTCCGAACATCTCTTTTCAATCTAAAAATATAATTCCTCTTAGTATTGTTGTACTGTTGTTTCTATGTCAGTTATAGTGATTATAGCTAGTAAAACCATTAAAATTTACAAGACCCCAATGTATGATGTTGTTTGAGTCATAGCCATTGGCTTATCTCATTGGATCTCGTTCCTTCCTACTTTTTCCTTTAGCTTCTTTTATTTGGAAGACTAAGAATACAGCTAAAATCAAAGTTGTTCTGTGGTCATCAACTCTCGGAAAAATCAACATGAATGATTTGTACCATAAGCAGTATATTAACATGAATGATTTGTACCATATTCATATAACTATAATGTAACATTACTTCATTTTACATTAATGAAAACACCTTAATGATTTGTACCATATTCGTATAACTATAAATTGTTGCTTATAAGTCAAATTAAATTGTTGTGAAACAGTTAAACAGTACAAAATGACTTATAAGTCGGTTTAACCAACTTATAAGTCATTGCGGAACACCTTCTACAAGTAAAAGGCTAATAAGTCGCCCCAAATCACAAACCACAAGTCTAGTGATAAGTGGGTCGCTTGTTCAAACTTGGGGTTGGGTCCTACGTCCAAGTACCCATATCTGGTTGGTAGAAACTTAACATTCATGCAACTGGTGAAGATTCTTGAGCATGCACGTGTATATTGTCATGCGGAAAGATTGGGATAACTACCAATTTTTTGCACCCAAAAAATAAACACAAAATTTTCTAAAATCTGAATTTAGAACAAGAAAAGTATATGGTTTGTTCGCATCTAAAGTTATTATATATATATATTCAAGTTGACAGAGAGAGGTTGTGCTTTTGGTAAAAGGGAAGGGAATGAAGAAGGAAGCAACACTGATTCTTCTAAAAAAGCATTGAAAACATAATACCCTTGAACAGTAGCAGTAAGTATTGAAGAAAACAAACCAAACCATTCTTAAAATCCAACAAGATAAAGATGGAATTAATCCTCACAAGGTTGATGGGGTCAAATTCATAGAAACATGATCACTTTTCAGAGTTCCTAAATCACTAAGAAAAGAAAATATCCTTTACATAGCTTGGAAATCCAATAAGCCATAAAGATAAGCAACAAGAAGAATCATTTGTCTAAATAAAAGAGAAGAAGAGGATGAGACCTGTTAAACCATTCAAAGTGGAGAAAATGATTCTCCAAGCAGCTATCTAATCCACCATAAAGAACAAAACCTATTTAGCTAGTAATGTTAAACCATTAACATGGGTCTGGAAGTAAACAAGCAGGCTCATTCAGTGTGTTGTAATTATCTGGGAACAGTAACCAAAAAAATTCATCTCACTTAGGAGGCTATTGCGGATTTGCTGTTGGACTGAGAATGTATATGTATACTGCTCGCAAAAATAACAATGTACTCCTCTGATTCCAAGATTAAGCAATCACATAAAAATAGTAATATTTCCTAGACTTGAACCTCATCAAACTTGAGCTATAGCCATTAGATGATAAATTATAAAAGAGACGCATACAAATAAATCACTTGAACTAAAAAGAAACAAACAATTGTACATGAGGTGGAGGCGTGGAGCTAGAGCTTATTAGTATTCTTCATATTAATCTCATCAAAAATAATTATTAATAATCCATAATGAAAACAATAACAGCACAAAAGTACCAATTTGATCTCACAGACCCACCCAATAATCAGAAACCATAATTTACATAAAACAAACATTACTCTAGCTATTAAATCTCATTCAAGATTTCTGACCTTCGGGCCCTAAAATTCCATTCACAACAGAAGTAGCCACCACAACCCCAACAACCTCCGCTTCTGCCACCAAAGCACCTCTAGTCGCCGGTGTCAGTTTGATCGACTGAGAAATGGTGAGAGAGGAGAGAGAAAGGGTTAGAGATGAGAGAAAGATTTTTACTCGATCGACTGAATGTTTGGGGCAAAATAATGATTTGGGGCAAAAAAAGTCATATCATACATATATCACTGTAATTCATTGTAAACATGATTTCTTAATATATATCATGTTTTCATGAATTAAACTACTTTAAATCACATACAAATCATAATAAAATAGTTTATATATACAAATTAACATATACAAACCATATACTCAACAATTATCATAGAATTCAAATTACAAAGAATGAAAACTCAAGAATATGAAGAAAAGCTAGGAATTTATACCTTTGATTGCTTGTTTAACTTTGTTAGATGATAGGATTTAGCTTATTAATTCTCTATTACCCTTTCCTCAATCTCTCAAAGTAATAGAGAATTGTTTTTTCTCTTCCTTTCTCTCTCTCTTTTCTCTATGTATTTTTCTTCTTTCTCTTCTCTTTTTCTTTATTTCTTCTAACTTAACGTATAACAGACATATACATATAATACATGTTAACGTAAAATAAAAAAACTGACAAATATAATAATAACCATAAAAACCCTACTTAATACATATCAGTTATTTTTTTAAAAAAAATTCAAAACCCACTAAGACTTATTTGGCAAAAAAACTAAATTAAAATAAAGAATTAAAAGCCTTAAGCCTTGTTTGGTTAAACTAAATTAAAACTTCTTTTAGCTTATTTTAATAACTCGATTCATTATAAAGATTATTGACACACTTTATTTAATTAAATTCTAATACTCAAATTAAATTAAATAAAGTCATATCAACTTACTAAATCAAAATGCCACATAGTCAAATTGCTACAAAATTATAATTTTATTTAATAAATTAGTACAACACTTTTAATTTCTAAATTAAATTAAAACAATATTGTAAAAATTCATTTAATCATTATCAACTCTCTAATTTAATTATTAAATTAATTTAGAATATTATCACCATGTAACACAATAATTAACTCAACACTAATTTAATTTAATTCATTTCAAAATACAAAATTACCAAATATCATATTACACTTAATCAAGTTGATTCCCCATAACTCATGAATTATTTATTTAACTAATAAATAATCAAAGAAAACAAATAATTATTTAACAATAAACATATAAATTAAAAATATTTATTTAATTCAATAAATATGTTAAATTACATATAAAATTCTGGATCGTTACATCCTTCCCTCCTTATAAAGATTCTGACCCTAGAATCACAACTCAAACAATTCATTCGTCATAGTTACCATTGGTAGTAACTTGTTTCCTTATATGTAGAATTTTTTTTTTCGTATCTTTCGATGTGAGACTGGGGTGTTACAACTATATAGCTGAGTGCACCAAACCTTTGAGAGATGAGCTCAATAAAGACAAATAGAAGGAGTTCTTCAAGAAAGAATAGATAGACATTAAGAAGTTTCATAGGAAAGACAAATGTCTTGTAGCTGATGACTCCTGGAACGATATTGAGAATGACTTAGATTCCTGGTCAAATGATGATGAAGGTTCTCAGATTACCAACATATTTCTTATGGCAATGGAAGTTCCTACAAACAACACCACTGATCACCAAGAGATTGATATTAGTGAGGTATTTGATTTTAATTCTCCAAATATTGATATTTTTGATTTAAGAACTACTTTATGTGGCATTACATCTGAATTGCATAAATACATGAAGTGATTCAAGGTTTTATCAAGGTATCAATCTCTTCTTCAAGAAGAAAAAGAAAAAGTTCAACATGAGTTGGAAACAGTTTAAGGAACAATCAAATCTCTTTCCAAGCTAGAAGCTGAGAATGAAAAATTGACATATATCACTGAGCAATCTGCACACAAAGACTTAAATCTAACTTCTAGAATTATGAAATTAGAGAAGATAATCTTGACATGGAACGTGTCTTTTTCTTCTATGGATTCCCCGATCAATAGTCAAAGAAACAACTCAGATCGACCATGATTAGGATTTAAGGACTTATCCTCAAATCTTTGTGTGGATACAATTTTAGATACTAAAAACAGTGTTTCTAGTTCCCATAGAAGCGTTGTTTTTATGAAATCTATGTTAGGTTTGTAATATCTATGAATATGTAAAAAATTATATACATAGAGCGGAAGGGTGAACAATCAAAGTTGTAAAATTTTTATAAACCATATACCCGGATCATCCTTTATGTACAATTATTAATTAGATAAAAAGAGATGGAGATCAGATTCATACCTTCGTAGAAAAAAGCTTCCTTGGGTACGAGTTCACCTCTAATTCCTTTTCATGTTCAACTCAAATCCACCAAGTTTGATTCCTTCTTTTGATCAACGTTAGCCACCCAAATGTTTGGCCTCCAGAGGTGATCCAACAAGGAAGAACAAGTATTCAAGAAGATTGGTGTTTGCAAAAACCCTAATTCTATCTCTATAGAATATGTAAGTACTCTCCCAAATCTTGGAAGTATCATTAAACCCAAATCAAAATAGACTCCTTTTATTTATAGATGTAGGCAACCCTCCTAAACAATTTAGGAATAGGGTTTTGTTTTAATTAATTAGGCTCCTAATCTAATTGGAAATTCATGAGAGTACTTTTATTAATTAATTTCCAAACTCCTTTAGGAATTAAATAATAATAATAGTAATAATAATAATAAGACTCCTCTTATTAATTTTTATTTAATATTCCCAAAATATTAAGTTATTTAATTTATTCTATCACCATAGATTAAATTAAATACACTTCACTTATTATTACGATTATACCATTTGCTTCTTAAATAAATATTTTTTTCTGTTGCGATGTGACCTTTTAGGTTCTCCATATTAAATCAGTTGTGAATAAATCAATTTGAACAATTCTAATCTTATTTAAATAAATAAATTAAACTATTTAATTCATTTAAATAAATAAAATTTATTCTACAATAAGGATAAGTCTCCTTAGCGATCAACGATTTTTCAGATAATATAGATTTCAACATTAATCATAAAAGAACCCTTGAGTACATAGTTACCGTATAATTCAATCCTTCCACCATACAATGTTCCAATTAAATATAAGACATGAAATTACTGTCAAGTCTTATTTTATTTAATTAAATGTATTTCTATTCTCAAATGCACAACTCCAAATAATCCAAACTAGAAACTCCTTTCTAATGGTAGTATGATGTGATTATATAATATTACATTATAGTAGTATGATGTGATTATATAATAGTATGATTTTTTTATAATTTGAATGGTAACATTATTCTAGTAAATTCATGGTATAAAAGTAAAATGAGGTGGAAGAGAACAAATTGGATTTGAATTCTTATGATGTAAGCAATGATGTCATCAGAATGATGAGGTAAACAATGATGTCATCGGAACGATGAGGTAAGCAATGATGTCTTACGATCAATGATGTAAGCGATGATGTCATAAATTATGGCAAAAAATTATTTTACCCTTTGCCAAGCCTATAAATAGAAGATCATTTCTTCATTATTTCTCACCAATTCACTAAAGCTATAGAGAGAGAAAGTATAGAGAGAATAAGAGAGAAAGAAGAAGAGTATTATGCTATTACACTAGTGCATTCTCCAAATTTTATTAAGGTAAAGGATATTATTTTTTTCTTCATAAAGGAGGTTATTTTCTTTCAATACTCGTAAATAATATTATTTTCTTCCATATTTGTAAGAAATATCATTTTCTTTCATACTCCATATTACGTAAGCGATATTATTCCATCTCGTATTCCTAAATTTAAACTTACTATGGTAAGTATTGCTTCTAGAATTCCTGAAATGATTAAAAATATCGTTTCATCTAATATCATTTCACAGGAATATTGGTCTGAACTTTTTTATTGAATTTGAAACTTTCATGACTGGGTACTGTTCATAGGCACTATTCATATAGTATTGTTCATACATACGATACTATTCACGAGTACTGTTCACAGGTACTATTCACGAAAAAAAAATTCTTTCTTCGTCCAAGTTATCTATTGTGACCCTTATTCTTGAAATTGAATCCATGTTATGGTCTCATTTGATTTATTCTTATTATCATAATTCTAAGGCTTAAATTATGTTGAAAGTTATCTTTTGCCCGTAGTGCAAAGATAAGCTGTTAATTGATATCTTTGGAATGTAGTTTAAAGATGGATAGGTTTTAAGATGTACATGACCAACTGGTGATACAAATGAATATCTTTAGCCCGTAGTGCAAAGATGAATATTTGGTTCAAGATGTATATTGATTGATGTCACAGGGATAAAATATTGATGGTGGACTTTTAAATAATAGAATATTGTAGACTTCATTCTCTACTTAACTCTTCTAATCAATTGTTATTTCCGCTGCGAATATTGATCTAAACTTGTTTTCTATTATATTTTATCTCATTTATTGAAGACTAACAATAATTTTTATGACGCCCCCAAAATAGGTATACATCACCTATTTTGAGTCTCCAAATACATGGTACAGAATTTAAATACAACCTTCCTTATACAAAACGATAAAAAACATAGATAAGAGTTTATACACGAATATTATCTAGTAGACAGTATTCAAACTCAAATGAAGTCCTCATTACAATTATTATCACACTATTTTATAAAATAGTGAGGACCACTACAGCCACCATCTCGGACCATCACTCCATTCCCCGACTAGTCACGGCTACGTTCTCATTTCCTGAAGAGAACAATGAAAGCAAAATGGTGAGCTCAACTAGCCCAATAAGAAATATTATGACTAAGATCTTTGTAGAATAAATTATCGTTAGCCTTCAACGAGTTGTTAAAGCGATAAAATCTGATGAGACATCAAGTTTAACTACAGCGGAACAAGCAATCCATTAGAAGAGTCAAGTAGAGCATGATATCTACTATCTTCTATGATTTTAAAAGTTTATCATCAATTTTATCGCTGATACTCATCTTAATAAATAATCCACATCATCGAATCATCCCTGCACTGCCGCCAAGGATATTCATTAGTATCACGACCACGAATTATCCATGCACTACGGGCCAAAGATAGTCGCGTTTTCATCAATGGTGATAATCATGCAAACTACTGTCCATCAATGCAGTACGGGCCAATGAGGACTTTTACCACATCATTTGTAACATTACGGTCATGATTATACCGAATAATCCCTGGTCATAATCATACCAAGTCCATCTATGCACTACGGGTCACAGATGACTTTCATCATAATATAAACATGAGGATGATGACAATGATATAGGAATTCAATTAAATGAAAGAAAAAGATAAATATTAAAGACTTTGACAATTTAATTTATTCAAAATTCAATAATGTCCAAATTGTCAACATGATACTGCTTTGTGGAGTAAAATTTAAGAATAATTTTATCAAAAATTATTTGGACCAAAAGGAAATCAATTTTTGTCATGAATAGTACCTCGAGTGAATAGTACCCCATGAATAGTACTTTGGGAATAATAACCCTATGAATAGTACTCCGGCATAAAAAGTTAAAACTTATCAAGAATGCTCAAAATAATATTTCTATGAAAAGATACTGGATGAAGCGCAAATATCAAGGATATTGTACTAATTTCATGGAGTATAGAAGTCAAAACTTTAACAAAATGAGTGCAGAATTCAAAATCTTAAACGAAATGATATTTACTTACATACTACAGAGTATGGAAGAAAATATTATTTCATATGAATACTGAACAAAAATAATATCCCTTACCCTGAAAAGAAGAGTATTCCAACTGGTATAGCGGGAATATTTTTGAAGAAAACTTTCACTGTTTTCTACGCTCAAAGTTTTCTAAAACTCGAAAGAAATACGCTCAATATTATAGAAGAAGAATTCTCTAATTCTGGTGTGATTTTCAATTCTAACTAAGCATCTTATTTATAGGAGAATGGAAGAGGTACTGTTTAAGAAAAAAAATCATGCACGAAATAATTTTCAAATTCACGGACGGAAAAAAAAAGTCCAGACGTCCGATTTTTCAAAGTATTTATATAATAATCAAATAAAATAAAATATCTATTTTTCATATAAAATAAAACTTGTTATAATTTATAATATATATATATATATATATAAATAATAATTAAGTACTCCACCCGTGACTCCTCAGATTTTTCTCCTCCCCCATCCTTTTTCTTCACTTGTGGGCCCCACCTGTCATTATCCCACACACATCACACTCTCACACTCTCTCTCTCTCTCTCACACACACACACATATATATATATATACTAAATCATCTTCTACCGATTAGTTTGAAAAATGGGTAAATGTGGGTCCATAAAATAAACTATAATTACCACAAATACTTCATAAAAATCACCTTAATATTTTTAACAACATTTATCATTATTATTATAATTCATAATATTTAACAACCAGATCGTTCCCAGGAAAGAGTGAGCTTTCTTATAAGGATTTCTCCCTATTGGCGCGCAATTAGGTGACTAAACCTCTCCTCCACAGAACTTTCTAGGCATCGTCAATATTGCAAATAATAATATGAGTAACTTTGTCGTCTCAATTATTGATTTAATAATATATAAAATATAGACAATAATTGAATCAAATAATTTGAGATACTATGCAGCAATTACTGTAGCAATAATTGAACAAAACTAAGTGACTTCTCACGTAAGCATCAATAATCAATACCGTGTGCTACTATGTAACCATGCGTATCACTGTACTTTTACCACCGGGTATTCTAACAGTTAACGGTAAAACTTTTGTCGTTATATTTATAAAAAGATATTTCTGTCGTTTTCTCAATCCGACATTAATTCCGTTGTGGAGTCCAACAATGATTGCGTTGTCGTACGAATATTTCCTGTTAAAACGAATATTCCCCAACCAATCGAATATTTTATAACAACTTGCTTACTTTGCAAAATTTATAAATACTACCCACAACTATAACATTATATCAAATCCACACCATAATATTAAAAAAAATATTTCGAGAAATTAAATCTTTATTTATAAAATTTGGGGTCTTACAATCTCCCCTCCTTATGAAATTTCGCCCTCGAATTTTACGTACGTACTTGGTATGTCGAAGAGGTGAGGATACCTCGTTTTTATTTCAGATTCTAACTCCTGAGGTATAATCTTTGAGCATAAAATATGTTCCTTCTTATCCAATATTTTAACAAGTATCTACTCATACGTTAAATCTTTGTTATCTCATCTAGTTCTAATTAAATAATGTGGTCTGAGTCTTCCACATATTTACGTAACATCGATACGTGAAAAACGTTATGAACAGGCGACATACTTAGCGGTAAGGCGAGTCTATAGGCCACAATTCCTACTCTATCGAGGATTTCAAATAGACCAATAAAATTGAGGTTTGAGATTTCCTCTCTTCGTTGATTCTTTCTTCTAGAATGACGCCTTCTTGAACCTTCTTCATCAGCTCCGGGTCTGTAGCTTGATCAACTTTAAATTTATTGATTAAAGTCGGTTCTAATCGTATATTCGCTATCTTCACGTAGGTTCTTGGAGTCTTTAACTCTATATCCATCCTTTGTAAATCATATAAATGGGTCTTTGTGTTAACAACGTCGCACTCGTAACCGCATAAAATCTTCTATACAACGCGTCAGCTACCACGTTCGCTCTTCCACTATGTTATTGAATGGTATGGTCATAAACTTCAACAACTCGAGCCAACGTCTTTGGTGCATGTTACGTTCGTTTTGGGTGAAGAACTATTTGAGGATTTCAGAAATGGGTTTTGTATTGGGGTCAATACAAAATTTGATTTCACACTCTAGAGGTAGGCCAAGATGTCTTCAGGGAATACGTTAGGAAATTTATTAACAATAAAAATATTATTCACAACTGACGTATTTTTGTTTAAATTCGTGACATGGGCTAAGAAAGCTTGACATCCGTTTTTCAATAAATGAATAGCTTTTTGGCTTGATATTAAAGTGATTTACTTTAGTTGTTTGGTTGTTTGAATTCGCATAATAGGTTGGTTAAGAATATGAAAACTAACAACCTTACAAAAATAATCAATTTTAGGATAATGAGTATGTCGACGTCGGGATTCTTATTTGTTCCTTTTCTATTCTTATTCTTTAGTGTTCTCATTTTTTGTGAGATTTTTTTGGAAAAATAAGTGAAAAAGGTCCGACATGTATATGTCGACAATTTGACTATAAGAGTCGTTAGTTGGTGTTTTTTAACTGGTTGCACCAACGTAACCGAGAAAAGGTTTGCACATTGACCCAATGATGTGACATTGCTAAACGGGTCTGTGAAATCGAGATTCATTTGGGTTCGGGGGCTTGATTATGCGGAGGGAAGGTGTTAGGCACCCCCTGACATTCGTGTTACCACGGTGACCGCCACTTTTCAAGAAACTGTTATATGAATATGTGTGTGTGTGTATGTGGATCAATGTGCAATTTATTTGGAAGTAGTGTGAGGCCTCGTTCGCACCTATATACAAAGGGTTAGAATTTATATGAAAAATTCATTTTTAAACATGATATAGCAATGAGGTTTTGTAAAAGAGGTTTTTCAAACCTTATGCTCAATAGTAATTGAGACCTTTTAATACTTCTATTTTATTATTAAATGTTCGGCTTGATTGCTTTTATTTTCGAGATGCAAAGCATCTTCGAGAAAATAATATATAGCAGTGCCGAACTCCTCATGGGCATGAAAGCCATCTAAGAAAATTCAAATACCGTGAATAATTTACAAGCTGCTTACAGCTAAAAATGTCCATCACGGGAACCGAATCTAGATTCAGTGGACTGAATCTGTGATCACATGATTCCTAGGCTCACATGATGTCATGATTTATATAAGCGATAGCGATTATATATATAAAAGCTTTAAATATATATATATATAGATATGATGAACCACCATGAAGCACCTCCATGGGGGATCAGAAATGTAAATATATACAATCGATATATATATATATATATATATATATAGAGAGAGAGAGAGACATGATCAACCACCACGAAGCACCTCCATGGGTGATCAGAAATGTAAATAAAATAATAAATGTGATCAATCGCCACGAAGTAAACTCTAGGCGGGACTAAATGTAAATAAAGCACTAAAAATGATCAACCGCTACGAAGTAAACTCTAGGCGGGACGGAATGTAAATAAAATAAATAAAAGGCCAATAAGTAAACTCCGTGCTGACATAAATGTAAATATATATATATATAAGCAGTAAACGCACAAGATGTTTCTCAATCCCATCTCGGTTTATCATTTCAGCGATTTATCGCTATATATATATATATATATATATATATATATATATATAAAGTAAGTAAACGCTCCAGACATAAGTCTAGGCTCAATCGAGGGATAACACGATAATGTTAGTCCATATATATAAATATTTACATATATAAGTATATATATATATATATATATATATATATATATATATACTGCATGTAAATGAAAACCATGTATCAAGTCGAGTGCATACACACACACAACACGACTCTTAATGTGAAGAATAATGTGTACAAAGATGAAGAGAAAGGCTTTATAGTGTAAGAAGGCTTACAGTGAGCTACCAAAGAAGACTTATATGACTCTAAGTGGATGAACACACGGCTCCCTCCGGTAAAAATATAGCTATATGTGAGCTAACAAGTGTTTCAAATGAGAAAGCACTCAATATGGGGTCTGTACAGAGCAAATTTGACAGGGCTTCCTCGCCTTTTCCTCTTGAATTATGGCCACCCCAAGCTCTATATTTATAGAGCTGGTGGCCGGAAGTGTACCTGCGGCAGCCGCAGATGCACATGTGGCTATTCAAGGTGCCCCAGGCTCCGTGGGTCCTGCCGTCTCAAAGTACGTGCACTTGTGCACTGTGATGTTCGCTCAAACTTCAATCCAAGCACCGATTGAGGTGTACAAGACCTTTTTTGGACCGCCTTTGTCGAGTGTTATGTAATGGCATGGTATTAGATGTTGTACGAAGTCAGGAAGTGGGGACCATGCCCATGGTCTTCAAGCTTCAAATTATATTCGGTGTGCTGCCCTGCGTAATAGTCACTCGGGATTAGAACTCCTTGGCTCTTGTGTGAAATTATTGTGTATAAATGTATGTATGAGATGTTGAGACGGCGTGATGTGAGGTTGAGGTGGCAAGATGATGATTTTTCTCCTCACTGGGTTATCTCCGGTTTGGGCTGATAAAGCAGATGTTGCTCAGGGTTATCTTTGAGATTGGACTGCTGCAAGTGTTTGAATTCCTCAAGGTCATCTTTAAGTGTGCATGTCTTCCTAGTGTTATTTATGGGTCTTTGGAATGAGTGCCTCAGCGGGAGTTGCAAGGTGGAAGCTGATTGCATGCATTTGAAACAAGCATTTCCAAGGATATCGCTGGAACTGTAATGACATTCATTGGGGTTATCTCCAATGATGAAACTCGGGGTTATCTCCGAGGTTGGAACTGATACTCCTGGTGTGTGTTCTGGGGTCGAGACTAAATTTCCGGTGGTATCCAGAACAGATATGAGTTGTCTTCCAAGGTTATCTCCGAAACACGAATCTGCCCTCTTATAATATTAGTAACAGGTGTGCAGAAAATTTCAAGTGTCTACAGATGCCCCTCTTTATCATATTCATGCAATTCAAGGCATGGATAGGGCAAAGAATCCTAGACACTTGAAATGCAACAAGATAAACATGATACCATGTGCAACAACATGATGCAAATGCACGATGCATGTATTTTGTTGGATTGTTTTCCAACATAATGGAAAGATTGCTGGTTCCCTATTAATCCTGTCGGGGATAACAATCAGTGATGTCTTAGACGTGTGATCCAAGTCTTTCAGAATTTTAACATTGGGGTTATCACCAAAGTCCTGAATCATTGATACATACTTTAATATAAAGATGTACCTCTCGTGTGAAAGAGATCTGTGGGGATAAAGCTTTGTCTATTTGAGGATGTGTATAACATATTCCATCATCGGTCCTCTTTGATGAGGATGGACTTCTCTGGTTTGTGTCACCAGCATATACCATGGTCCTGTTGGAGTTACTGCCAACAGTATGTATTGTCAGGGCTACGTGACCTTCACTGATGTGTGTATCACCGGATAGATCCCTGTTGGGCAAGCTGTCAAGGTTGCTTAACCTTCAATGATGTGTGTATCAATGGATAGATCCTTATTGGGCAAACTTTCAAAGTGGCTTGACCTTCATTGATGTGTCTATCAACGGATAGATACGCATTGTAACCCCCGTCGGGGATACGTGGATATGGGTACCACTCATCGAATAGTTTTCGATGCTTCGATGGGTTTACTTGCCATCGACTGAGATGACGTTAAGGTTTCTTGACCTTCATTGACATGTAAATCAATGGATGAGAATACGTTATAACCCCTGCTGGGGATACATGGATGATCGAAGAATGCGTTGTAACCCCCGCTGAGGATACATTATCAACGAATGAAATCTGCGTTGTAACCCCCGTCGAGGAACCTTTTAGGGTTACGACCCTATATTTAGCGGCATCGGACCTGTGTGAGGCATTGTCGAGTATGATTTGCAAAAGCTGAGATCATCGGTATAGTGTACCTTATATTTAGGCGAATACCAATGAGTGATATGTAAAGCCATAATTTGACTTGTGACAACCAGGATTCCAGGCTATTTCGCTCAGTCGCGTAGCGTTTTTATTCCTGACTTAGCCTTTTTAGCTTGTGAGACCTCCTTTGCAACTCGAACTGAACTAAGCCAGAGGGGTGGGACCCATTCTCTCTATATCTTTTGATAGGCCTCTGTTAGTTGTAGGGCAATTTTGCCCCATTTCCCTGTATTTCAAGTTGTACAGAGATGTATTAGATAATGATATATTTAGGAATGTATGTACAGTTTTCTATTACCTATATCATATTTTAATCTATTGTATCATGCATGTTATTATGTTATGCATATGTATGTATATCCAGAGATATTCAGCATTGACCCCTGGATGGCCTTATGACACGGCCCGTACAGATGTCTTCATTGACAGTTAGTCGTATTTAACATACCCCACCATTACTGGTGGCATCTGGTATGCAATCGTGGTATGATAGTATGTCACCATTAGACAGGGTGACTGTAGATTAGCTGTTGCAGCATACTATGACCCTCTTGATGTTTCAGGTTCTCGCAAGATTCGTGGAGGGCATGCTGGAGCACTAGGTATCGGCAAGGCAGGTTTTTTGATTTGGGACCCAGGAGTTGACTCCTACTCCAGAGGAGTATGCACGTTTGATGATGCCACTGGACAGACCTTGAGTGGATATGGCGACTGAAGACATGAGTCGGCAGTTCATGACCCTCACTGGATTGAGGCATAAGGTGTTGCAGGATGAGTTCATATCCGGCCACGTTATATCCCAGCATTTTATGTTTGACAGATTTGGCTCTGAGTATAGTTATACACGGCATTCCAGGGATTTTACCACACCGGGGGATCATTGGCGTTTGGCCAGAGTGGATGTACTGCTATTGTGCATACTGTCGTATGTCTACATGCCATGGTACATGGATGAGTTGGATATAGGAGTTATCATGGCGTTGAGAGCTCTTGGGAGGGTCACACCATTGACAAATGATTATAGCAGAGACTCGAGGTCGCACCACATCATCTTTGCACTTATCCGACGGGAGTGTTTACAAGCAGCTCGGGCATGCTGTATGTGTGGTTTATGTCACACTTGAGACCGATTGGCACTTTTAGATGACATGGGTATTGTTTCACCCATGATGTAGCCATGTCATACTCGTTTCAGCCTATGAAGTGTATAGATGTTGCATCTTGGTCAACTTTCTTGGCAGGGATATGAGATCCGTTTGCTATATTACCGTGTTCAGGGCTTAGCTCACCCTACAGCTTCATCACTCATGCTCCGGGCATGGATTATCTCCCTCTAGCTGGTTTGAGGGGCATGATTACTTACCACCCACTGGCCGTGATGTGTCAGTTTGACCAGTTCTAGGATTTTCATCCTTTTGAGGGGGCATTGAGTCAGCGCTTAGCTTCTCGCCACTTATCAGTAGAGGATAGATCCAGGTTGTATGCCTGTTGGGATCAGCGTGAGCTAGCTGAGTTTTTCGTCAGCCATCCGGGTTGTTCTGCAGAGCCACTAGTACAAAGTAGTAAATAGACAACACTTAAACCACAACATTTTTATAAATAAAAAAACATCTGGGTTGTGGTATTTTTTTCATAACATTTTTTAGCAAAACGTTGTACATATACATAAAAAACGTTATCTATTTAAAAGGGCATTTTTTGATTTTAACTAGATAATGTTTTTTTTTAAAAAAACGTTATCTATAGAAAAAAACACGGAACCGCGACTTGAAAACATAAAATTAAAAACAATGTGTTTTCATCTGATGAGAAACCGCGCCACACTTTCTCTCTCACCTAGGGTTTACGTGCTTCCATTTTTTTTGCTTCGAATAGGATTTACTTCAATTTGGGAAAACTTTAGATTTTTTTGGGTCTAGGGTTTATGTGAGCTTCCTCTTCTTTCTCGGCGAAGCTTTGCTTCAATTCCAACTGCAAACAAGTGTTGGAACAATCGAAGAAAGGTTGGCGCCGCTCCGTGAAACATTCCATGAACCTAGTTATGGTGCTTTGCGCCGGCGGCGAGCTCTTTGCCATCTTCCTCGATGGGATGATAGGTGAACTCCATCCCAGCTGCCCAGCCCATATCCGTCCCCATCTCCTCATGTCCTCCAGCTCCCTCACCTCACGTTCCCAATTCCATCAGACCATCACTATATTTCTTCACCAGATTCTCTGTAGACTAAGAGAGAGATAATGTTCTGTTCACGAGAGCTTTTTTCCCTTAGTTGTGTTCTCTGCCTTTTCCAATCGCTTCAATCTTTGATTCCTTCGACAAGAAAGTAAGCAAATCTATGTTTTTTGTTTATAAACATTGAATTCTCAACTAGGTTGCAAGAATATTTTGAGATTATGTATTATTTCTTTGCGTTTGATTAGAGCCCAATTTTCTTTAATTTATTGAGTTATTTTTTTCATTTAACTTGATTTGGTTCATTCAATGTTCAACTGTAGTATTTTTTGTTCAATTAATCCATGAAGTATTTCTTTGCATTTTATTTTTTGTTCAGTTGTACATTTAGGGAACTATTTCCATGAAGTGAAAATATGTGAATAACTGAGAACATTAGTGACTATATTGTTTGCTACTTTCAAATCCATTTGGCTGCTGCAGAAGTTGATGAGTAGGTATTGATGCAGTAATAGTGGAGAGATATTAATAATATTGTTGATCGAATAGTATGTGTTTTACTAACTTTTGATAGCCTTTTTTATGAGCTAGTGAAAGCAACAATTGAACATTATAAGCTGGGCCTTAGTCTAGCTACAGATTACTAATTCTCATTCCTATTTAAATTTTCTTGTCATATATACATTATGTGAAGTCAAACTACATTATGTGAAGTCATATATACATCAGTAGCATTTCCCCTACTACTTATGCATGGTATAAGCTATTCTATGATTTTCCTGTCAATGGTTGTGTGTCGGCATTTCTCTCTTCTCTAGTGACCTTACTACATTCACCCTCATACCGGAGATGAGACTCTGTCAACTAGCCCATCTCTAGCCAGGTTCTATGGACTTTCAGTGAAGAGGAATTATCATATACTTAAGTGCATAACATGCATTGTTTTCAATATTATTAGCATATCCTTATTAGCAATAGGGATACTACTGTTACCCAATAACTTTTTGACAAAATCCCTACTTGTTATAGTGAAGTATTACTACTGTTACCGACTATATATAGTACAAATGACATATTCCCCTCTTCAATCTTCTTCAATTTTATTTTCAAGCTCACAAATTTCTCAGCTTTTTGCAGGCTGTGATGGCTAGTGATTTTGCTATTGCACATTTTTGGTTTCTGGAGATACTCCTGGTTGTCCATGGGCACTGGTGCTACAAGCGGATAGCTCAAATGGTAATAATTAAGAAGTGGCCAAATTAATCCTTGCCATATTTACTATAAACCAATCTATTTTTTGCATGTTCACAAGCAGAAATGCTTATTTATTTTGGCATATCAAACTAGTTTGAACTCACAGGCGTGCGCTTGCGCACATAAACACAGACACACATCCACACATCAGGCATAACACATCTAATTCTTTTTTCTTGTGTTGATCATTACTTAGTCTTTCTTATTGAACTGCAATTCTCTGCATTCAGATTTGTTATTTCTTCTCCAAGAACATCGCCTTTGGCCTTACACTGTTCTACTTTGAAGCATTCACCAGCTTTTCTAGGCAATCAATTTATGATGACTGGTATATGCTGCTATTCAATGTTGTTCTTACATCATCACCTGTCATTTCGCTTGGGGTCTTTGAACAAGATGCTTCTTCTGAGGTCTGCTTGCAGGTCAGTCTTCCAGTGACATTTGTTTTGAACTTTAATGTACATTCACTTCACCAATTGACTGAAGGGTTCATACTGGTGCTTCATTGAGGGCTTATCTGAGCTCGGATTAATTTTATTTCAAATGAATAATTAGGCTCATTTTTATTCAATACTGAACTTGCATCGACTAAGCTCCATGTACAAATGGTTCCTCTTATCATTTTTGATTCCATTTTGTTTTTGTATCTAGACCAAGTTTATTGCTGAATGTTATATGAGAAGAGCCTATATATCAGGTTTCACTGGTAGTGCTGGTATTGCAGTTGTCACAATGCAAAAAGCAGCTCTTTGGATAGATGGGAGATATTTTCTCCAGGTTTGACATGTGAACACGTAGTATTTCACAATATTTGGCCATTTGTGGGATGCCCTGAGGACATTCATTTTGATCTTATGATACTTACGATTGTACCAACCTATAAATTTAACCAACTGCATTCTCTTTAGTCTTTAAGCTTTGTACGTCAATTTCTTCAGCTGAAACCAACCGCATTCTCTTTAGTCTTTTAAGCTTTGTTATGAAATTTTGAGAGAATTGGTGAGAATTAATTACTTTGGATGGAACTTCTCTGTGGTAATAATAGTTTGTACATGTATAATATCATTTCTATATAGGCAGGTTGCATGCAATATTTATCCAAGCAGTTGTTTGCGGAGTTGATATTTCTTTCCTTTTTAGTTAGTAATCTGGAAAGATATTAAAGTTTTCCTTTCTTTCTTATTTGATGACATGATTTTTCCACACTTGTTGAATCCTAAAGCTTTACCATCTGACTTGGGTGTTTCCTTGATGAAATTTAAATGAACTTCAGAATCAAGCTGCAGAAGCTGAGCTAGAAACTGTGAAGGCTTACAAACAAATTGACAAATTGAAGAGGAAGCATGAAAAAGATGTCTGCAGCAAGCATACCCACCATTTGAGCAGAATGCAAGTTCTGGTGTCAATTAAGCAGCTGGTATGTATCCACCCTGTCCTGGTGGAATCTCTGCAGCTCTAAATTTGCAAGTCAGCCTGCAGTTGCCACAGTTAATGATGACACTTGCACTCCTTGGGAAAGGGTAAGAATTGAACTCAGTTTGTCATGTCACTTACAAAGTCTATGCTTTCATGGTTGTTATCTTTACGAGAACTAGACAACACACAAGTTATGATGCTCAACTAGTAACACCTAAAAATGATTTAATATTGGCTGCATGTTGGATGTAAATAAATGTATGTCCGTGCAGGCGCTGAACATTTTTGAACAACACCTAATAAATAAATGTATGTCCATGCAGGCGCTGAACATTTTTGAGTCCAGTCTTCGATGTGGGAAGTTTAATGAATCACGGGTGTAAGAATAGTGTTGTCCTCAATTCTGCTCAGATGGTTAGAAGTTTGCTAAGTGATGGTTAATGGGTTAGAATTGCAGTTGTAGGTTACCAAATGGTTCACTGATGGAGATCACAAAAGTATACCCTTTGGATGCAGTTTTTGACAGCCTTGAGGATGTTCCTGAAGATGCAAGTTAAAAGCACTCATATAATTTTAAAATTTTCCATTGTTAAAATTATCGTTCGTAAAATTTTCACTTTTATTCTGCTTATTTGATGGGTAATCCATTTATGAATTAAATAATAAACAAAGAAACCTAACCATTTAATAAACTTATGCATTGAAATAACTGATATTGGCTGTCATGCATACTTATGATTTTGAGGTAGCAGATTACCAGAAGTGAGTGACAACTTGTGATGTTATTATAGAATGCTTAAATGAAAAACTCATACAAGCTACATATGTGCTCACCAGAAACACCTTAACAAAATTAAGAGGACTCCAGCTGATTGAGAGAATGAGAGTGTGTGTTTGTGAGTTTGCTAAGAGCTTGATTATTTTTTAACCTTTTCTTTAATTGTAGTTTTCCCAGTTAATGAGATCTTGCATATTGGTAAGTATAAGTGTTTACCAAACTATCGTATTCTACTTTTGGGCTTCAATACTTGTTACCCTTTTAGTATGTGTGGGGACGTTGTAACACGGTATCAAAGTTGGGGATTTGGAGTGCTGCAAGTGAAGCCTCGTTGTTGCATTGTTTGTCGAGGTTCGTTTGCATGTTATGCATTGTTTGTCGATGTTTATTTGCATCTGGTATGCCAACTCTCGGTGGGGATAAGTAGTGAATAAGGTGTATGAGAGAGGTTGTCTGAAATTGATACGTAGTGAAGTGAAGCCACTTCACTCGTATATTTAAGTTATGAACCTTTGACAAATTGAAATTGGCTTTAGGAGGAATAAACAGTTTCAGTAACAACCATCTGATTTGTCTCTTTTATAATGTCTTGAGTCAGTTTAACTTGAGTTAATTTCAGCAAATTTTACCATGGAAAAGTTGAGATGAGGTGCATGGTAATTGTTGTATGATTATTCATGTTTTGCAGGAAGTTGCTAAATCAGTTATGCAAGATTTTGGCAGCATTGACATCCTGATCCACTCACTTGCCAATGGACCTGAGGTATATATTTGTGTGTGTGTGTTAGTGTTTTACAATTTTCACGATGAAGTATTAAAGCATGCCATGCAGCCATAACTTGAACATCATAACTTGTGTGTTATCTAGTTCCTTACAATTGTCCATATGCTGGGTCTAAATGTTCCATCACAGGTGACATTCCAGCGCTTGTTACTCATCTCAAAGATGATCACAACGTTAACATGCATGATGGATGTACATTCAATCATCGTTATGTCAAGGCAAACCCACACGAAGTTGAAAATGCAACATGGATGCTAACTGTAAGTTTATATATGTATCATTGGCTAAAATATACGGAGTTTGAGTGCATAATCCTGATACTTTTGTTTGTGTTTACTAAGAGCATGTTTATCATACTTATCAGAGTTGCTGTGTGGTTGTAAAGAATATGCAGAGATGTATATATGCAATCCCAAATGGTTCTATGTTTCAGAATGACACAGTTACAAAGCTTGAGAGAGAGGTTAAAGAGTCTAAAAGTTCTCCTGCAACTTTCTGCACCAAGTTGCATGTAATTTTTCTAATTCTGTCTGTATATCGATATTAGTTTTCTGTCTGTATATCGATATATAGAGTTGGCATACATTGCGGTGATGGTTGAATAGATACGTGTTGGATAGATGGATAGTTTGGTATATATTTTGTGGTTGTAGTAATTAGAAACTGTAAACGAATGGTATTATTGGGATGTATTTTGAATGGCTGATATATTTTGGCTTTAAATTTAAATGAGAATTTAGACCTTTTAGCTATATATCATGGCATTAGCATATTGCAGGTGCATTGGTAACGTAGGTGAACCATAACCTTTTTTTTCTTGTTTTTTTAATCTACGACATTTTAAAAACGTTGTGTAAATGTGCCTAAACGTTCTCTGATATATTAAACTACAATATTTTTAGCCAGAAAACGTTGTGGAATCATACCTTCTACAATGTTTTCAAGTATCTGTTAATTTATGGAAAACAAATCTACAACGTTTTTTTTCTTAAAAACGTTGTATAATGTGTCTAACTACAACGTTTTAAAAATGTTGTGTAAGGGTGTCAAATAGATGACACACTTAACCACGACGTTTTTTTGATTGAAACAACTTTTTTTCCGTGTTATCTATTTACTGTTTTGTAGTAGCGAGTATTCCGCATGGATGGAGACAGAGACGACATTGACTATGGCAGTATCCATAGTGCAGGGGATTGATTCTGATGATGGGGAGCTTATGGAGGAGACTGATACTCCCATCGAGGAGGATTTGACTACTGGGTTGCTAGCATTTTTGATGGATTCTCCCACTACAAGTGCTACTGTGAGTCAGCATTCAGCACAGTATCTAAAGCAGAGTCTACATCTGATGACCTTTGAGAGAGATTAGGCTAGGGCCTTGATGTTGATAGCTCTTGATGGGAGAGACGCAGCTCTATTAGAGAGAGATGAGGCTAGATCAGCCAGAGATGCATTGATTGTAGAGCGGGATGCTGCCCTATCTGCTCGGGATGTGGCCATCACAGATAGTACTTCAGTGAAATCCCTTACGACTGACATCCTTGTCGATATAAGTGCATACATTGATGAGCATCTTGCCACCATGCAGTTAGCCTCAGATCTGCTATCTCGTGTAGATACCATTGGGCAGGAGCTTGTAGCGTTACCTCCTTCTTCAGAGAGGGATGCTATGTTAGATCTGATAGTTCGCATACATACAGATCCGTATATAGACTTGTATTTTTCTGCACAGACTAGCTTAGCCATTTTGTGAGGTGCAACACATATTGTATATATCAAACAGTATTATATATGGTAGGGAAATATATTTTGATTCACTTCCCTTTTAGTTGTGCCTTGATACTTGCTTGATATTTGCTTGTTTCTTCAGGGCTTGTGATCTTGATGCATTCTGAACTCATCCTTGATGTGTAGAAATTGAGATGTTGTGGGATCTTTCAGAATGGATCATTGATCTGTGTGTATCCCTACCATCTTTGGTGTCTTGGAAATGGTTTCTATATGTATATGTGGAGAGAAGTGTGTCTTTTCTCTTTGAGATTGACCGCACCACAGATGGTCGCCAATACTCCTATTTAAGAAGAGCCCGGTTAGTTCTATCTGTTATGGATTGGTGTTGCTCTTTGAGGCAAGACTGTAACTTAGATGGTCGCCGAATCTCCTATTTCTGAGGAGAGGTTAGGTAGTTCCATCCCTTTGGTCTGAAGTCGATGAAATATGGTGGATTGAAGTTTGATCCCAGTACCGTGTGACAAGTATTTTTGTTCTGGTAGGGGGCTAGACCAAACCATAAATGGCTGCCTACGTACTCCTATTGAAGAGGAGATCAGGTCTGTGTAGTTCGAACCTGGTGTAAGAGGTTAAATGCTGAATGTGAATGGTGTAAATGGGTGTAGAAGCTTTATTGATGGAGAAGGGTGTAGAAGTGTTTTTGTTATTTTTGTTTTTGTAGAAAAAGGGCAGAAATGTTTTTGTTGTTTTTTTTATTGCGACCGGGCCATATTGTAGGAGTATGGTTGCCTACAAACTCCTAAGTATCAGGGAGATCAGGTCGACGTAGTTCGCCCCTCAAGACGATTTGCAACTGAAGAAATTGAATCCCATGTGCAGAATGAATTGCGGGAAAATGAAAGTTTGATCCCATGTTTGGGACAAACTGTAGGTGTGAAAAGTTTAATCCCGTATTCAGGATAAACTGTAGGTACGAAAGGTTCAATCCCTGATGGAATAACCGAAGTTGTATGAAGTGAAACCAGGCTGCTGGTTTGAAAAGTGTATTTTTTTTCCCTGAGGAGCAGATGGATAAAAAGGAAAGGTTGTGTGTAATGAGGGTTAAAGAACCTGAATGACTGGTGATCTGATGATTCAAAACCAGGATGTTCGGTTGATGGTAACCTCAGACATAGTACCATTTCACGGTGTCTAAGTTGATAAGCTATGGAAATTCATCGCCGTCCATTTCTTGCAATATGAGAGCGCCTCCTGTCAATACCTCCTTGACAACAAATGGGCCTTCCCAGTTAGGAGCAAATTTTCCCTTGGATTGACCTTGGTTGTCAATGATCTTCTTCAAAACCAAGTCGTGCTATTTAAAATGCCGTAGCTGGACTTTTCTGTTGTAGGATCTGGCGACCCTTGGTTGATATAACTGACCATGGAAGATAGTCGCGGTTCTCCTTTCGTCTATTAGAGATAATCGGTGATACATGTCTTGTACCCATTGGTCTTCATCCAGCTGAGCGTCCATCAACACACTGAGGGATTCCATTTCCACCTCTATGGGGAGCACTGCTTCCATCCCATAGGCTAATGAGTAGGGGGTTGCCCCAGTGGAAGTATGCATTGAAGATCTGTAGGCTAATAAAGTCAGAGGCAAGAGGTCAGACCATCCTTTATGATTGGTGGACATTTTTTTTGCATTATCTTCTTGATGTTTTTATTAGTCGCTTCAATAACACCATTCATCTTTGGACGGAAGATGACGTAGTTAAGGTGTTTGACGTGGAATTTACTGCATAATTCCTCCATCATTTTGTTGTTGAGGTTCTTAGCATTGTCTGACACAATTACCTCTGGTTGTCCATATCGACAAATGACAATATTTTCTGATGAAAGCAATGATGACTTCTTTGTTAACCCTGGGGAAGGAGGCTGCTTCTACCCACTTGGTGAAGTAGTCAATCATGGTGAAGATAAACCGATGTCCATTACTGGCTTTGGGCTCGATGGGCCCGATCACGTCTATTCCCTACATTGAGAAGGGCCAAGGCGAACTTATGTTGTGGAGTTCCCTTGGAGGGGCACCGATAGCATTTCCATGAAATTGGCATTGATAATACCTCTTGACGTGATCATCACAGTCAGCTTTGAGCGTAAGCCAATGTCCTATTCTGAGGATCTTCTAAACAAGTAAAGGGCCTGTAAAACCCCAAATTTTATGAATAATGATTTAATTTTCTCAAAATATTTTTTTTAATATTATGGTGTGGATTTGAGATAATGTTATAGTTGTGGGTAGTATTTATAAATTTTATAAAGTATGCAAGTTGTTGTATAATATTCGATTGGTTGGGGAATACTCTTTTGTGGGGAATATCCAAATGACGACAAGACAATCATTAGTGGACCCTACAACGGAATTATTATTTCGGATTGTAAAACAACAAAAATACTTTTATGAAAATAATCTAGAACTTTTACCATTAACTATTGAAACACCGGGTGTTAAAAATAAAGAATACCCGTGGTTGTATAAGTAGCACACAGTATTGATTATTGATGCTTATATTGAGAAGTCACTCGCTTTTGTTCAATTATTGCTACGAAGAATTCTTTGCATAATATCTCACGTTATTTGATTTAATTATTGTCGATATTTTATATATTATTAAATCAATAATTGAGACGACAAAGTTATTAATATTATAATTTGCAATATTAACGATGTCTAGAAGTTCTATCAAGGAGAGGTTTGGTCACCAAATTGCGCGCCAATAGGGAGAAATCCTTATTGGAAAGCCCCCTCTTTCCTAGGAACGACCTGGTCGATTAATATTGTGAATTATAATAAAGGTGATAAGTTTTGTTTTATTATTATTATAAATGTAATAAAACAAAAAACTTTTTATATAAAACGGAATACTTTTATAAAGTTATTAGTTTTATTAGACTATAAATAGAATATATAATATTCTATTATGCATAGTGTTTGCATAGTGTTTACATAGTAAAATCTTTTTATATAAAACAGAATACTTTTATAAAGTTATTCGTTTTATTAGACTATAAATAGAATATATAATATTCTATTATGCATAATGTTTCATAAGTACTCATGATAGTATTTGTATAGTAAAATCTTTTATATAAAATAGAATATTTTTATAAAGTTATTCGTTTTATTAGATTATAAATAGAATATATTATATTTTATTTAAAAGATTTTGTTTTATTAGAATATTTTATTAATACTACATAGTAAATTAATATGGACCGTCGTTTAAAAGTAAATCAATCTAGATAGTTCATGAATTAGTTACTATTGGTCCATTCTCCTATAAATAATAAGCTCATTCCTTCATTATTTCTTACTTAATTCACTTTGAAACTCTAGAGAGAAACTATAGAGAGAAAGAAGAAAAGTATTCTGCTACTTCACTACTCCTATATCCAGATTCTTCTAAGGTAAGGGATATTATTTGTTGTACTCGTAAGGGGTATTATTTCTTTCCTATTCATGAAGAGAACTTCTGTTATTCCATTCTTTATTATTCTGTTGGAATAACCTGTAAACGCGGACTACCCTATACTTGGTGAAATTCTTCTGTTATTCCATTCTTTATTATTATGTTGGAATAACTCGCCTATGCCTGGCACCGCATACATGGTGAAATTCTTCTATTATTCCATTGTTTATTATTCTGTTGGAACATCCTGTCTGTGCGTTTACGCATGACCTGGTTCCATTATTTATTATTCTGTTGGAATATCTTGTTTGTGCGTTCACGCATGACCTAGTTCCATTATTTATTATTCAGTTGGAATAACTTGTCTGTGCGTTTATGCATGACCTGGTTCCATTATTTATTATTCTGTTGGAACATCACATCGCAGGCTTTTACGCATGACTGGTTCTCATTCTTTATTATTCTATTGGAACATCCACGTCTCGTGAGGTTTACGCATTGACTTGGTTCCGTTCTTTATTATTATTCGTTTGAACATCCTGCTCATGCGGATTACGCATGATTCGGGTTCCATTCTTTATTATTCTATTGGAATAACCTATCTGCGATTATCCATCGCATGCATGGTGATTTCTTCTGTTATTCCATTCTTTATTATTCTGTTGGAATAACCTGTCTATGTGGATTATCACATGCATGGTGAATAATCCTTTGTATTCATTCCTTATTAAATTGTGGAAATGATCTGTCAAAGTGGATTACCGCATTGCAGACGAAAATCCATTTGCAGTTTCATATATTCTCTTATACTTAGTTGGTTAAAGCTTTGACTTCTATACTCCATGAAATTAGTGGAAAATCCTTGATATTTGCGCTTCATCCAGTATCTTTTCATGGAAATATTCTTCTGAGCATTCTTGAATTTTACCACAAAGAAGTATCATGTTGACAATTTGGACGTTATTGGTTCCTGGATAAATTAATTCTTGAACTTGTTTTTATTGAATTCTTATATCATTGTCATCATTCTCATGTTTATATTATGTTGAAAGTCATCTGTGGGCACATAGTGTATAGATGAACTTGGTATGATTATGACCATGGATTATTCTGGTATAATCATGGACCGTAAATGTTACAAATGATGTGGTAAAAGTCCTCATTAAAGACGTAGGGCATTGATGGACAATGGTTGGCATGATCATGACCATTGATGAATACACGAATATCCTTCGCCCGTGAGTGCATGGATAACTTGTGGTCGTGATAGTAATGAATATCCTCGTCAGTAAAGCGTGGATGATGTGGTTTATTTATTGTCGAGTCTCAAAGAATAAAAGTGATGAAAACCTTTTAAATCATGAAGATAGTAGATTTTATTCTCTACTGACTCTTTTAATGGATTGCTTATTAAGATTGCAGCTTAAACTTGATGTTTGTTATATTGTATAAGTTTAACACTATTGAAGGCTAACGATAATTTATTCTGCATTATCTTAGTCATAATATTTCTTATTAGGCTAGTTGAGCTCACCCTTTTATTTTCATTGTTCTCTTCAGGAAATGAGAACGTAGCAGGGACTATTCGGGGAACGGAGTGATGGTCCAGATGATAGTATTAGTAGTCCTCACTATTCTATGAAATAGTATGTTAATAAATGTATTGAGGACTTATTTTGAGTTTGAATACTATCTAGAAGGTAATATTGGTATTAAAACTTCGTAGAGCTTCATGTGATATTTAAGATTGTATTTCAGATTCGTACTCATGTATATTACATGACTCGTAATAGGTGATGTATACCTATTTTGGGGGCTTCACAGTTGGTATCAAAGCTTAGGGATATGATCCCTGGCTGAGATGTGAGACAAGATCTAGGAGGGGAGAGATGGGGAATTCCTTCGCTAGTATGACCTACCTAAGTTTATTTGGTATTTAATTGGTCGGTCGAAAGATAGGGATAATATGTGATATGATAATTAACCATTGTTTTGTGGCAGTATTTTAAAATGACATCCGAGAATGTTGAAAATAGCAATGGAGCACAAGAGACCGTTGAGTCTCCACAGATCAATAATCAGGATAATGTGCATCAGGAAGGCGACAATCCTCATGCAAACGACAACACTGACCAAATGATGAACGATGGAATGTTCAGAGGCTTTATGCAATTCATGCAACATCAGGCAAGAGCGGCTCCTGTCCAAAATGTAGGTGGAAACACTGGCAACTCTTGGACGGTCACTGCTAAATAGTTCAAGGAACTGGGACCACCAGAGTTTTTTGGAGAGCCAAAACCACTTAAGGCGGAGACGTGGATAAAGTAGATCTGTAAGATATTTGATGTCTTGGGATGCTCCGAGGAGCAACAGGTTCCCTTTGGCACCTTCATGTTGCGAGCAGAGGCAGATTACTGGTGGGAATCTGTAAAGCGTACTCAACCTGCCGCACTGAAGATGACTTGGGAAAAGTTCTAAGAATTGATCAACGACAAGTACTTCCCCGAAAGTATTCGTCACATGAAAGAGGTAGAGTTCATTAAACTGGAGCAAAACAACATGACCGTGTCCCAGTACAAAGCTAAGTTTGTCGAGTTGTCCTAGTTTGCGTCCCATTTGGTTGATAATGAGGAGAGAATGACGCGAATGTTTCTAAGAGGTTTGAAACCCGAGATATGTCAATATCTTATCTCTCATAAACTGTGTTTGTATTCAGATGTTGTTAATAGGGCTCAGTTATTGGAGAGCGATAATGAGTCAACCCAACCAAAAGAGAGCAGCCGACAAAATGATAATACTAGTGATAGCAATCATCGAAGTGGTGACAATAAGCGTGGAGGGAATCAACATGCCAGAAATGGTAACCACTTCGGTGGTAATTATGGCCAAAACAATAAGAATGGACATTTCAAGAAGAGGAGATTCAATAATGATGGAAAGACGTCAGCATCAGCACCCGTTGTTAAGGAAGGAGAACGACCACCTATCATATGTTTCAAATACGGACAGGAGGGACACATCCATCCAAACTGTACGCAGTAATCCAAAGCGTGTTTCAATTATGGAAGAGAAGGTCACCTAGCTCGATTTTGTCATGTAGTGAAGTCTAGTCCAGCTGGGATAGTGATGCCAAAGGATGTCCCAGATAAGTCAAATTCGGTAGTTTAAGTGAGAGCGTTTATCAAGGAACCCGAACGAGGTTATTACAGGTAAGTTAATCATAAATTCTTGAGAAGTCTATACCTTATTAGATACCGGTTCTACCCATTATTTTATCTCTCTTGCTTGCGCTCAACATTTAAATTGACCCCAGAGAAGTTAAACTTTGACTTATTGGTTGAAACTTTGTTAGTAGAAACCTTCGTTACCTCCACTGTTTATAAATTTTGCTGATTCAAATCGACACTTTCACGTTTCCTGTCGATCTTATCTCTTTGAAAATACTTGCATTTGATGTGATTTTAGAGATTGATTAGTTAACTACTCATCATGCTAAAATTGATTGTTTTCGTAAGGTTGTTAGCTTTCATATTCTTAACCAACCTATTATGTGAATTCAAGTAACCAAACCACTAAAGTCAATCATTGTCATATCAAGCCATAAGTAAAGAGCCCCGAACCTTTCGTTGGTGACTTCTTTGTGTGGAATGCACCTAAGCCAGACTTTCCGTAGGGGACGTCGTGAATAACGGTGGCAAGTTGATAGGTATCAATGTGACATACTATCCAAGTCTTGGATGAGGGTCACAGTTTTGAATGATATTTCTATTGTTAATAAATTCCTGACGTATTCTCTGAAGACTTCCTAGCCTACCCCAAAGCATGAAATCAAATTTTGTATTGACCCCAATACAAAACCCATTTCTAAAACCCTCAAATATTTATTCAACTAAAACGAACATATCATGCGCCAAGGATGTTGGCTCGAGCTGTTGAAGATTACGACTATACCATTCAATACCATCGTGGAAAAGCGAACGTGATAGCTGACGCGTTGAGTAGAAGATCGTATACGTTTACGGGTGTGATGTTTTTAACACAAAGACCCATTTCGTATAACTTACAAATGATGGAAATAGGGTTAAAGACTCTAGGGACCCACGTGAAGATAATAAATATACGAGTAGAATCGACTTTAATAGATAAAGTTAAAGCATCTCAAATTACACACCTAGAGCAGATGAATAAGAAGAAGAAGGTTCAAGAAGGCGTTATTCTAAAAGCAAAAGTTGATGAATAGAGGAAATCTCAACCCTCGATTTAATTGGCCCATTTGAAATCCTCGATCGAGTAGAAACTGTGGCCTATAGACTCGTTTTACCGCCAAGTATGTTGCGTGTTCATAACGTTTTTCACGTATCAATGTTACGTAAATATGTGGATGACCCGAACCACATTATTAAATTAGAACTAGACGAGATAACAGAAGATTTAACGAATGAGGGGATACGTGTTAACATCTTGGATAAGAAGGATCATATTTAACACTCAAAGGTTATACCTCAAGAGTTAGAATCTGAAATGAAGTCAAGGTATCCCCATCTCTTAGGCATACCAGGTACGTATGTAAATTTTGAGGGCAAAATTTCATAAGGAGGGGAGATTGTAAAACCCCAAATTTTAGGAATAAAGATTTAATTTTCTCAAATTTTTTTTTAATATTATGGTGTGAATTTGAGATAATGTTATAGTTGTGAGTAGTATTTATAAATTTTGCAAAGTATGCAAGTTGTTGTATAATATTCGATTGGTCGAGGAATATTCTTTTTGTCGGGGAATATCCGCATGCGATTTTACAATCATTCAGTGGACCCCACAACAAAATTATTGTCGGATTGAGAAGACGACAAAAAATATTTTACTGAAAATAATTGGCGGAAGTTTTACCGTTAACTGTTGAAACACCCGGTGTTAAAAGTATAATAATACGCGTGGTTGCATAGTAGCACACGGTATTGATTATTGATGCTTACGTGAGAAGTCACTCAATTTTGTTCAATTATTGCTACACAAAGAATTGTTGCACAAGTATCTCACGTTATTTGATTCAATTATTATCGATATTTTATATATTATTAAATCAATAATTGAGATGACAAAGTTATTAATATTATTATTTACAATATTATTAACGATCTACAGAAGTTTCACAAGGAGAGGTTTGGTCACCTAATAATTGCGGCACCAATAGGAGAAATCCTTATTAGAAAGCCCCTTCTTTCGGGAACGACGATCGATTAATATTGTGAATTATAATAAAGGTGATAGGTTTTGTTTTATTATTATTATAAATGTAATAAAACAAAAAACTTTTTATATAAAATGTAATACTTTTATAAAGTTATTTGTTTTATTAGACTATAAATAGAATATATAATATTCTATTATGCATAAATGAATATTTTGATAGTACTGCATAAGGTTTTGTATAGTAAAATCTTTTTATATAAAACATAATACTTTTATAAAGTTATTCATTTTATTAGACTATAAATAGAATATATAATATTCTATTATGCATAGTGTTTGCATAGTAAAATCTTTTTATATAAAATAGAATATTTTTATAAAGTTATTCATTTTATTAGATTATAAATAGAATATATTATATTTTATTTAAAAGATTTTGTTTTATTAGAATATTTTATTAATACTACATAGTAAATTAATATGGACCGTCCGTTTAAAAGTAAATCAATCTGGACCGTTCATGAATTAGTTACTATTCAGTCCATTATCCTATAAATAAAAGCTCATTCCTTCATTATTTCTTACGAATTCACTGAAACTCTAGAGAGAGAAAGAAGAAAAGTATTCTGCTACTTCACTACTCCTATATCCAGATTCTTCTAAGGTAATAAGGGATATTATTTGTTGTACTCGTAAAGGGTATTATTTCTTTTGTATTCATGAAGAAAACTTTTGTTATTTCATTCTTTATTATTCTGTTGGAATAACCTGTATACGCGGACTACCCTATACTTGGTAAAATTCTTCTGTTATTCCATTCTTTATTATTATGTTGGAATAACCTATCTATGCAAAGTACTGCATACATAGTGAAATTCTTCTGTTATTCCATTCTTTATTATTCTGTTGGAATATCTTGTCTGTGCGTTTACGCATGACCTGGTTCCATTATTTATTATTCTGTTGGAATATCTTGTCTATGCGTTTATGCATGACCTAGTTCCATTATTTATTATACTGTAGGAATATCCTATCTGTGCATTTACGCATGAACTGGTTCCATTATTTATTATTCTGTTGGAACATCCTGCTTTTAGACGTTACGCGTGCTCGTTCCGTTCTTTATTATTCATGCTTGAACATCACATGCGTGCGGTTTACGCATTTAACTGGTTCCATTCTTTATTATTCTCATTGGAATAACTTTCATGCATGTAGTCTATCGCATTCATGGTGATTTCTTCTGTTATTCCATTCTTTATTATTCTGTTGGAATAACATGTCTATGTGGATTATCACATGCATGGTGAATGATCCTATGTATTCATTCCTTATTAAATTGTGGAAATCATCTGTCTAAGTGGATTACCGCATGGTGGACGAAAATCCATTTGCAGTTTCATATATTCTCTTATACTCAGTTGGTTAAAGCTTTGACTTCTATAATCCTTGAAATTAGTGGAATATCCTTGGTAAAAGTTCTCATTGGCCCGTAGTGAATTGATGGACAGTGGTTGGCATGACCATGACCATTGATGAATACATGAATATCCTTGTCCCGTAGTGCATAGATAATTTGTGGTTGTGATACTAATGAATATCCTTGGCCGTAGTGCAGGGATGATGTGGTTTATTTATTAAGCTGAGTCTCAGCAATAAAAGTGATGAAAAACCTTTTAAATCATAGAAGATGGTAGATTTTATTCTCTACTTGACTCTTTTAATGGATTGCTTATTCCGCTGCAGTTAAACTTGATGTTTATTATATTGTATCAGTTTAACACTATTAAAGGCTAACGATAATTTATTCTACATTATCTTAGTCATAATATTTCTTTTACTGGGCTAGTTGATCTCACCCTTTTACTTTCATTGTTCTCTTCAGGAAATGAGAACGTAGCAGGGACTAGTCGGGGAACGGAGTGACGGTCCAGATTATAGTATTAGTTATCCTCACTATTCTATGAAATAGTGTGTTAATAAATGTATTGAGGACTTATTTTGAGTTTGAATACTATCTAGAAGACAATATTAGTATTAAAACTCACAGCTCATGTTGTATATTTAAGATTGTATTTGTATTCTATACCATATATTTGGCGACTCAGAATAGGTGATGTATACCTATTTTGGGGGCGTCACAGGCCCGCTCATGTGTGGGCCACAAACTCCACCATAGATCTCATTCACGAGCGTCTAAGCATGATCCTTGTCCAAACATCTGAGGAGACCTAATCATGCATCTCTTTTGTAGAGTGCATCTCCGCTCAGGTAGAATTTTATAGCCATTCGATGGATCTGCCTCTTTTTAATCGGGCTCGCCTCAGCGGGTGTAGATCCATCTCGTAGATATGTTGATACCAAGGGTTGTGGATGGGAGGTAGCTCATCCGATACTTCTCCAACATAGTTCCCATAGACTGGGGCCTTTTGCAGGGTAAATGTGATGTTTGGCATGTTTTCCTTGTCAGGTATGTGAATCAAGGAGGCCAATGTTGCTAGCGCATGCGCAAAATCATTCCTATTACGAGGAATGTGTAGAAAGGAGATTTTTTCGAACTCCAGAGCCATCTGTAAAACTTGTCGATGGTAAGGCAGAAAATGTAGTTCTTTGGTTTGATAGATTCCCTTGGATTGTTTTATTACCAATTCAGAATCCCCAAAGATAGTTAATCACCTTATGCCCATTGAAGGGGCAAGTTTTAGCCCCATGATACAGCCTTCATACTCAGCTGTGTTGTTGGTGCTAACAAACTGCAATTTGATGGCGACGAGATACTGCTCCCCCGTACCAGACACTAGAATTGCTCCAGCTCCAGAGCATTTTGTGTTAACAACTCCATCAAAATACATTTTCCACGTACGACATGCATCGTACTGATGGTGTTGTTGAATTGTCATGACCCCTTCATCGGGGAAATATGTTTCTAAGGGTTTGTAATCCCTTATAGGTTCGGCGGCCAGTTGATCCACAATTCCTTGACCTTTGATAGACTTTTGCGTCACATTCAACTGCCATCTGGAAAGCCAACAATTTAGTATGGGCTTATTGAACATATACTTGAGAGGATCCACACGGGATATGAGATGGGTTGTGTGACCATGGAGGTAATGTTGTAACCTCAAGGAAGCCCTTGCTAAAGCAACACAAGTCTTCTCAATCAGAGTGTACTTGTGTTCACTGCTGCTGAATCTTTTGCTGAGGTAGTAGATAGCTCGTTATTGGCCTCTATCGTCTTTCTATCCCAGCATGCAGCCCATAACATTGTCATTAATGGATAGGTACATGAGCAGGGGAACATCATCCTTGGGAGGTACCAAAATAGGAGCGTTAACCAGTTGCTCTTTGATTGTAAGGAAGGCTTTCTGACACTCATCGTTCCATTTCATAGAGGATTTCATCCTTAACAACTTGAAGATGGGTTCACAGGTTGCTGTGAGTTAAGAAAAACCTGCTAATGAAGTTGATTCTTCCCAAAAATCCCCGTATTTCCTTCTCTGTCTGAGGAATGGGCATTTCAGTGATGGCCTGGATTTTGGTGGGATCCAACTCAATCCCTTTGTGGCTGACTAGAAATCCTAGCAACTTGCCTGATTTAATGCTAAAGGCGCACTTGGCTGGATTCAACTTCAAGTTATACTTACGCAACCTGTTGAAAAGCTTTCTGAGATGGTTCAAGTGGTCTTCCTCTCTTCGGGATTTGACAATGATGTCATCCACATAGATCTCTATCTCTTTATGCATTAAGTCATGGAAAAGAGCCATCATAACTCGCTGATAGGTTGCTCCGGCATTAATGAGACCAAACGACAATCGTCTATAACAAAAGGTTCCCCAAGGCGTGATGAAAGAAGTTTTCTCATGATCCTCCTCAGCGACCATAATTTGAGGATACCCCGCGAAGTAATCCGCAAATGAGTACATACCATATCGAGCAGTATTGTTAATGAGAATGTGGATAAAGGGCACGAGAAAGCTATCTTTAAGGCAAGCTTTACCTGACTGGCTTTGTAGACACCATGATAATGTCAACTCCACTCAGGTTTCAATCGCCTGCGCTTCTGCCTGACTGGCTTAAATCCCTCTTTAATGGGAAGGCGACGAAGGACAATGTCAGTGGACAAACCCACCATGTCTTCATAAGACCATGCAAACACATCCTGGAATTGAGTTAGTAATGCTACCATGTCATTCCATTGGTTTGGGGTAAGGTCTTTCTAAAGTACCGTATACATGGTGAAATTCTTCTGTTATTCCATTCTTTATTATTCTGTTGGAATAACCCGTCTATACGGTCTATCGCATGCCTGGTGAATTCTGTTGTTATTCCATTCTTTCTTATTCTGTTGGAATATCCTGTCTGTGCGGATTACGCATGACCTAGTTTCGTTCTTTATTATTCTGTTAGAATATCTTGTCTGTGCGGATTACGCATGACCTGGTTCCGTTCTTTATTATTCGGTTAGAATATCCTGTCTATGCGGATTACGCATGACCTAGTTCCATTCTTTATTATTTTGTTGGGATATCCTGTCTGTACGGATTACGCATGACCTGGTTCCATTATTTATTATTCAGTTGGGAATAACATGTCTATTCGGTCTATCACATGCATAGTGAATTATTCTATTATTCTATTCTTTATTATTCTTTTGGAATAACCTGTCTATGTGGATTACTGCATGCATGGTGAATGATCCTTCGTATTCATTCTTTATTAAATTTTGGAAATGATCTGTCTACGTAGATTACCGCATGGCGGGTGAAAAGCCATTTGTAGTTTCATATATTCTATTATACTCGTCTGAGATATCATTTCTTTTGTACTCGTCATGTAATATCATTTTCTTTGGTATTTTTTTATGAGTTACTATTCACGGGTTACTATTCACCCAGTTACTATTCACTCTAGTATTATTCACTCGGGTATTCGGGGTACTTTTCATGCCAGAATACTATTTACGGGTTATTATTCACCCGATTACTATTCACTTTAGTATCATTCACTCGGGTATTCGGGACACTTTTCGTGCTGAGGTACTATTCACGGGGTACTATTCCTGAAGTACTATTCACGGGGTACTATTCACCCGAAAAATATATTTCTTTTCTGTCCAAATTATTTTTGGTCCATGAATATTATTCTTGAATTTTACTCTACAAAGCAGTATCATGTTGACAATTTGGACGTTATTGATATATGGATAAATTAAATTATAAATCTTTAAAATTTATTGAACTTGTTTTATTGAATTATTATGTTATTGTCATCATCCTCGTGCTTATATTGTGATTAAAGTCATCTTTGACTTACTTGCATAGATGGACTTGGTATGGTTATGACCAGGGATTATTCGGTATAATCATGACCGTAATGTGACGAATGATGTGGTAAAAGTCCTCATTGGCCTGTAGTACATTGATAGACAGTTGTTGGTATCATTATGACCAGAGATTATTCGGTATAATCATAACCATTGATGATTACATGAATATCCTTGGTTGTGGTGCAGGAATGATTCGATTTTATTTATTAAGCTGAGTCTTAGCGATAAAGTTGATGAAAAACTTTTTAAATCATAGAAGATAATAGATTTTATGCTTTACTTGACTCTTCTAATGGATTGCTTATTTCTGCTACAGTTGTTGATCTAAAACTTGTTGTCTATTGTATTCTATCGGTTGTTATCTTGTTGAAGGCTAAGGATAATTTATTACGCATTATCTTAGTCATAATATTCTCATCGGGCTAGTTGAGCTCACCCTTTCTTTCATTGTTCTCTTGTGAAATGAGAATATATCTGGGACGAGTCGGGGAATGGAGTGATGGTCCAGGATAAATGGCTTTAGTAGTCCTCACTATTCTATGGAATAATGTGATAATAATTGTAATGAGGACACCATTGAGTGTGGATATTGTCTAGATGACAATATTCTTGTTTAAACTCTCAGCTATGTTTTGTCGTATTTTACACGACTGTTGTATAATTAAGTTGTATTTGGATTTATGTAGTGTGATATCTCGCGACCCAAGATGGGTGATGTATACCTGTTTTGAGGGCGTCACAGTTGGTATCAAAGCCATAGAAAAGAGCCTCGAGCCTTTATCTGGTGACTTCCAAGTCTTGGGATGCACCAAAAGCCGGATTTTTCCGTAGGGGACGCAGTGAGTATGTGATGTGGTAAGTTGATAGGTATCATTGTGAGGTGTTATCCAAGTCTTGGATGCGGGTTACAGTTGGTATCAAAGCTTAGGGATATGATCCCTGGCTGAGATGTGAGACAAGAACTAGGAGGGGAGAGACGGGGAATTCCTTCGCTAGTATGACCTAGCTAAGTTTATTTGGTATTTAATTGGTCGGTCAGAGTATAGGGATAATATGTGGCATGTCAATTAACCTTTGTTTTGAAGATATATTCTAGAATGATATCTGAAATACAAGAGATGACCAATGGGAAAATCATGATACAGAGGAAATAATTGGGAATGTATAATCTAAATAGAAAGCAAGGTATTCTCATCTCTTCGAACTATCAGGTACGTAAATTTTGAGGGCGAAATTTTATAAGGAGGGGGGATTGTGAGATCCCGAATTTTATGAAATAAAAGTATTCAATTTTTCTATTTTGGTAAATAGTTAAATTGATAAAAGTTTAAAGTTAAGGGTGATATTTGAAAATTTTGCAAAGTAAGCAAGTTGTTATAAAATATTCGTTTGGTCGGGGAATATTCTTTTTGTCGGGGAATATTCGTACGACGGCACAATTATTGGTGGATCCCATAACAGAAGTATTGTCGTAGTTAGAAAACGACAGAATTATCATTTTATAAAAATAACGGCGAAAGTGTTACCGTTAAAAGCTGTTGAACTACCGTTAGTAAAAGTACAAGAATACTGGCATTGGTCGCATAGTAGCACATGGTATTGATTATTGATGCTTACGTGTAAGAAGTCACTCGGTTATACTCAATTATTGCTACGAGAATTCACGCATCATATCTCTCATATTATTGATTCAATTATTGTCGCGGTAAGATTATTTGCATAATATTTTATATTATTAAATCAATAATTGAGACGACAAAGTTATTCATATTATTATTTTCAATATTGACAATATCTAGAAGTTCTGTCAAGGAGAGGTTTGGTCACCTAATTACGCGCCAATAAGGAGAAATCCTTATCGGAAAGCCCCCTCTTTCCTGAGAACGACCTGGTTGTTAAATATTGTGAATTATAATATTAATGATGAATAAGTTAGTGTTGATTAAATATAAAATTGATAGTTCCATTGTGTTGGAATTATTAGTGTTAGTGAAAATCGACATTTATTTCGATAATAATTGATGTCTGGAGGTTATATTGACCAATCGGATAATTAACCAGATAAATGAGGAATTAATTGCTATTGATTCACATGATTATAACTATTTGTTCACATGTGTGTACTATTGATTCACATTCATTTACTATTAGGGGAGTTGGTGCAAGATTGATAATACTTGCATGACTAAGTTAAAAATGGAGGTATAGATAGAGGTACTATACTGTAATTCATATTTTCACATGTTTAGAACTACTGAGTCACATGATTTACTATTAGCGGAGGTGGTGCAAGTTTGATAATACTTGTAGGACTAAATTAAAAATGAAGAAAAAGAGGAAGGTATTATACTGTAATATTTTGAGCCCCAAAACGTGCAATTATCGAAACTATATTTTCCTATAAATAGATGCTCATTCTTCTTTCATTTCTCACCAATTCACTAAAGCTATAGAGCAATTATTATACAGAGAAAGAAGAAGAGAAGTCTACTACCTCACTATTCCAGTATCCAGTTTTCTTCTAAGGTAAGGGGTATTATTTCTTTCGTATTCATGAAGAGAATTATTTTCTTTCAATACTCGTAAGGGGTATTATTCTTTCGTATTCATGAAGAAAGTTATTTTCTTTCAATACTCGTAAGGGTTGTTATTCCATTCTTTATTATTATGTTGGAATAACCTGTCTATGCAAAGTACCGCATACATGGTGAAATTCTTCTGTTATTCGATTCTTTATTATTTTGTTGGAATAACCTATCTGTGCGGTCTATCGCATGCCTAGTGAATTCTGTTGTTATTCCATTCTTTCTTATTATGTTGTAATATATTGTCTGTGCAGATTACGCATGACCTGGTTCCGTTCTTTATTATTCTATTGAAATATCCTGTCGGTGCGGATTACGCATGACCTGGTTTTGTTCTTTATTATTCTGTTGGAATATCCTATCTGTGCGGATTACGCATGACCGGTTCCATTCTATATTATTTTGTTGGAATATCACATGCATGCGGATTACGCATTGAATTGGTTCCATTCTTTATTATTACATTTGGGAATAACTTGTCTATGCGATTCTATCGCATGGATGGTGAATTCTTTCGTTATTCCATTCTTTTTATTATTCGTTAGAATAACTTGTCTATGTGGATTACTGCATGCATGGTGAATGATCCTTCGTATTCATTCTTTATTAAATTGTGGAAATGATTTGTCTCACGTGGATTACCGCATGGCGGTGAAAATCCATTTGCGATTTCAGTATATTTTATTATACTAAATCTCGAGATATCATTTCTTTTGTACTAAATCATGGAATATCATTTTCTTTGGTAATTTTTTTACTTAGTACTATTCACTAAGTTACTATTCACTGGATTACTATTTACTCTGGTATTATTCACTCGGGTATTCGGGGTACTTTTCGTGCCAGAGTACTATTCATGAGTTACTATTCACGGGTTACTATTCACCGATTACTATTCACTCTAGTATCATTGACTCGGGTATCCGGGACACTTTTCGTGTCGGGGTACTATTCTCGAAGTACTATTCACGGAGTACTATTCACCTGAAAAATATATTTCTTTTCTGTCTAAATTATTTTCGGTACATGAATATTATTCTTGAATTTTACTCTACAAAGCAGTATCATGTTGACAATTTGGACGTTATTGATTTTGGATAAATTAAATTATAAATCTTTAAAATTTATCCTTGAACTTGTTTTATTAAATTATTATGTCATTGTCATTATCCTCATGCTTATAATGTGATTAAAGTCATCTTTGGCTTACGTGCATAGATGGACTTGGTATGATTATGAATAGGGATTATTCGGTATAATCATGACCGTAATGTGACGAATGATGTAGTAAAAGTCCTCATTGGCCTGTAGTTCATTGATGGACAGATGTTGGTATGATTATGACTAGGGATTATTCGGTATAATCATGACCATTGATGATTACATGAATATCCTTGGCCGTGGTGCATGAATGATTCGATTTTATTTATTAAGCTGAGTCTCAGTGATAAAGTTGATGAAAAACTTTTTAAATCATAGAAGATGGTAAATTTTAGGCTCTACTTGACTCTTCTAATGTATTGCTTATTTTCACTGCAGTTGTTGATCTAAAACTTGTTGTCTATTGTATTGTTTCAGTTGCTATACTGTTGAAGGCTAAGGATAATTTATTCTGCATTATCTTAGTCATAATATTTCATACTAGGCTAGTTGAGCTCACCCTTTCTTTCATTGTTCTCTTCAGGAAATGAGAATATAGCTAGGATGAGTCGGGGAATTGAGTGATGGTCCAGGATAAATGGATTTAGTAGTCCTCACTATTCTACGGAATAATGTGATAATAATTATAATGAGGAAACCATTGAGTGTGGATATTGTCTAGATGACAATATTCTTGTTTAAACTCTCAACTATGTTTTATCGTATTTTACACGACTGTTGTATAATTAAGTTGTATTTGGATTTATGTAGTGTGATGTCTAGCGACCTAAGATGGGTGATGTATACCTGTTTTTGGGGCGTCACAACCTTGGCTTCATTCTGGCCCATAGTTCGTAGGAATTTCTCGATCTTCTCCATGGGAATCTTCCCCTTTGCTTTTATGGTAGGCTTCATCACCCTCTAAGGAAGATACAGTGGATTTTCCTTCGACACTATAGCAGTAATATAAGACGTGGATCCTTTAACTTCTCCGTAATTCCATGGGACTTTGTGTAGGCTGACAACAAGATATTGTGGTATGAAGGGTAAAAAAAATTGGCTCTGGTGCAGCCACTTTCAAAGGATTGTCAGATCCTTTGAGTTGAATAGATTGTATTGTGAATGGTTTGACAGTCTCATCAGCCTCAGCGTATATAACTGCTACTAATCCCTTCCATTTGGTAGGACAGGTATTCCCACTCTCGAGTAGCATAGTGTCATCGTCTGCCAACTGCAAGACACCACTGTCAATTAGATTCTGAATAAGGCGGCGGAGTGCCAAACATTCTTCTGTGCTGTGACCGCGAGAATGTGAATGATATTGACATACTCCATTAGAGTTGAACCATCTTGAACGAGGATTAATTGGAGGTAGAAGGGAGGTGATTCTTCTTTTGTTGATTAGCATCTGAAATATCTCCTCTATAGGTTGGCCCAGGTATGTAAATTCCCTTCTATTGGCAAAATCCCTACGGGCTTTAGCACTTGCTCTCTTCGCAATCTTGTCCTCCAGTGCTTCACTTTCTGAAGGTGATGATGGAGCATTCATAACAAAAGGAAAGAGACAGGCATGCTCCTGGCTGACTAACTAGCGTGTGACTTGATGCTGATGGATCACCAGTTCTGCCAATTGTTCAACTTGCTTACAAAGAGCTTTCATCTTTCGTTCCATAGCAAATTGGAACTTTGCGTAATCCCATCTGTCAACACCAAATTTGATGGGCTTGGATGATTCATCATTAAAATTTTAACTCTGTCCACTGTTCCAACTAATCATATTGACCTCTTCTTCTTTGTGTTGAGGAATAGGATTATCTTGCACATGTGGTTGATCTAGTTTGGTAACCACGATCTCAATGTTGCTTATTAAATCTTGGATCTTGTGTTTTAAGGCTCAACAATCTTGAGTATCATGTCCGGTGTACCGGAATGATAAGCATTTCTTAAGAGTAGTATTAAGCTTGGTGTAGTTGCTTACCGTTAATCTTGTTGAAATACTTTCAATTGGTTAAAAACACAATAATACGGTATTGCACCAATTATTGATTCTTATGTAAGAAGGCACTACTCAATAATTGTTACAGTAATTACTGTTCAATATTTTATTTTATGGATTCAATAATTGCTACGTTGATATTTTATATTATTATTGTTTCAATAATTGTCATTACATAGTATTTTTCATTATCAGATCAATAATTCATATTATTTGAATAATATTATTAGATAACATTATTGGCAATGTCTAGAAAGTTCTGTCTAAGGAGAGGTTTGGTCACCTAATTGCGCTCCAGTAAGGAGAAATCCTTATTGGAAAGCCCCTTTTTCCCGGAGCGCACAGTTATCGATTATTGTGATTCTGTAATATTATTTGTGGATAATTAATTATTGATTTATATGATAAGTAAAATATTCATTTTATGTGGATATAGATGGAGAAAAATTTTAATGTGACAATTGTTGAAAATTGATATTTTATCTTTTCTGATAAAATAATTCATTTAAATATATTATTATATTTTAATAGTATAATAATAGTGATATTTTTACAATGAATGTGGGATATATGAATAAATGAGGAGGAAGAGTATTTTTGTTAAAAAAAATGTTTAAAACATGTTAAACATGTTCGTGGGCCCTATTTCATGACTGAAATTTTATTATAGCTTGTAAAATCGTCCGTATATGGATTTCGGTCAATTTCTGTTTGGAATTTGGAAAAACTTAAAACTACAAAGTTGTATAGAATTGAATTTCCTATGGAATGGACATAAGATTCGAATTTTTCTGATAAATGGGCTATTTATTATGAATTATTGAAGTTCCGGAATAATTGATTTTTGAAGTTTTAATTATTTTTTTTAAGAAAAACGTTTTTTTTATTTTGGTGAGGGGGGACCACTTGTGTGGTTGATGTTTTCAATCTAAGAAAGTGTGCGTAAGAATTTATAAAAAAATATAATAATATTTTATTAAATTTTCTGCTTTGGTGTTCTAAGCATTTTCCTATAAATATGGTGCTTAGGTTAGAATTAAAAATCACATCAGAAACAAGTTTTCTCTCTATATTATCGAGCGTATTTTGTGAGTATTTTGATACTTCGAGTGTTTCTATACGGTGCAAGTTCCCTTCAGCACTATATCTTGTATTCCAGTTAGAAATACTATCTTTTCGAGGTAAGGGATGTTATTTTTTTATAAATGATATTATTTCTTTCAATATCATTATGCCAAAATATTGGTAAGATTTTTCTTATGAAATTCTTGTCTTTTAGTGTCGGGGTTACTATTCAGGTATACGACACTATTCACGAATACGACACTATTCACAGAAAAATTAAATTTCCATTTTTTTTCCAAAATATCTATTATGGATACTAGCTTTAATTGTATCCATGTTTTGATCATTCTTGAATTTTACTTCACTATGGTTATTTATGAAGTATTTTTGAACTTGGACTGTTTAAAGTACGAATCCTTATTATTTGTTCTTTTGTTTCACTGGATTCGTTTTCTTTAAAATATTTTTCATCATCCTAAGTCCTAAATGATGATATTACTGAATATCTTTGGTGTGTAGTGCAAAGATGGTTGATTTTCTTATGAATATCTTTGGCTCGTAGTGCAAAGATGTATATGTGTTGAGATGAACATGACCAACTGATGAATATCTTTGGCCTGTAGTGCAAAGATGAATATTTGATTTAAGATGTATATTGATTGATGTTACAAAGATAAAATATTGATGATAAACTTTTAAATTCATAGAAGAAAGTAGATTTCATTCTCTACGTAACTCTTCTAATGAATTATTATTTCCGCTGCGAATATTGATTTAAAACTTGTTGTCTATTGTATTCTATCAGATTATTCCCTGTTGAGGACTAACGATAATTTGTTCTATGTTATCTTAGTCATAATATTCTTTACTGGGCTAGTTGAGCTCACCCTTTTTCTTTTTCTTCCATTTCTCTTCTCAGGAGGCGAGAATGTAACGAGTACTAGTCGGGGTATGGAATGAAGGTTCTAGAACGTTGTTTTAGTAGCCCTCACTATTTTGTAAAATAGTGTATCAATAATTGTAATGAGGACTAATTTGACTATTGATATTGTCTAGAAGACAATATTTGTTTTTAAACTCACAATTTATGTGTTGTCGTATTTTGCACGACAATTGTATTAATAAAGTTGTAGTTGTTTCTGTACCATGTATTTGGCGACTCAGAATGGGTGTTGTATACCTATTTTGGGGGCGTCTACTCGGGGTGCCCTAGGCTTTGCGAGTCCTATAGTCTTAAAGTACGTGCACTCGTGCACTTGGATGTCCGTTCGAACTTGCAGCTTTAATCCGAGCATCCGATTGAGGTGTACAAGACCACTTTCGGACCGCCGTTGTCGAGAGTTACGCAATAACATGAAATTAGAGGTTGTACGAAGTTAGGAAGAGGGGACCATGCCCATGGTCTTTAAGCTTCAAATTCTATTCGGTGTGCTACCCTACGTAATAGTTACTCGGGATTGGAACTCCTTGGCTCTTGTGGGACATTGTTGTGTAGAAATGTATATGTGAGATGTTGAGACGACACGATGTGAGGTTAAGGTGGCAAGATGATGATTTTGCACCTCATCGTGGTTATCTCCGGTTAGGGCTGATAAAGCAGACGTTACTCAGGGTTATCTCTAAGATTGGACTGCTGCAAGTGTTTGAATTCCTCAAGGTCATCTTTAAGTGTGCCTGTCTTCTCGGTGTTATCTCTGGGTCTTTGGAATGAGTGCCTCGGCGGGAGTTCCAAGGTTGAAGTTGATTGCATGCATCTGAAACAAACATTTCTGGGGTTATCGCCGGAACTGCAATGGCATTCCTTGGGGTTATCTCCAAGGATGAAACTAGGGGTTATCTCCGAGGTTGGAACTGATACTCCCAGTGTGTGTTCCGGGGTTGAGACTGAACTTCTGGTGGTATCCGGAATGGATATGAGCTGTGTTCTAGGGTTATCTCTGAAAGACAAATCTGCTCTCCTGCAATGTTAGTAACAGGTGTGCAGAAAATTTCGAGTGTCTACAAAGTAGTTAACCAACCAATCCCTAGAATTACGTCAAATGCAAGTCTTTTCAAAGAGATAAGATCGACAGGTAATGTGAAAGTGTCGATTTGAATCAAAAAAAGATTTATAAACAGTGGATGTAACGAAGGTTTCTCCTAATGGAGTTTCAACCAATAAGTCAAAGTCTAACTTCTTTGGGGTCAAATTTAAGCGTTGAGCGCAAATAGGAGAAATAAAAGAGTGGGTAGAACCGGTGTCGAATAAGGTATAGACTTCGCAAGAGTTTATGATTAACTTACCCGTGATAACTTCGTTCGGGTTCCTCGACAAACGCTCTCACTTAAACTATCAACTTTAACTTGTCTGGGATAGCCTTTGGTGTCTCCATCCCAGCTGGACTTGACTTCACTACATGACAAAATCGAGCTAAATGACCATCACTTTCGCAATTAAAACACGCTTTGGGTTGCTGCGTATAGTTTGGACGGATGTGTCACTCCTGTCCGCATTTGAAACACTCGACTGATGGTTGTTCTTCTTCTTTTGAAACAGATGCTGGTGCTGTTGTCTTTCCATCATCATTGAACATTCTCTTCTCAAAGTTGTTCTCACTTAGTTCACCTTTCCTATTATCCTGGCCATGATTACCACTGAAGTGGTTACCATTTCTAGCATGATAATTTCCTCAACGATTGTTGTTACCGCTTCGATGACTGCTATCACTGTTATTATCGACTTGTCGGCTGCTCTCTTTTGGTTGGGTTGACTCATTATTGCGCTTCAATAATTGAGCCATATTTACAATATCTAAATACAAACACAGTTTGTGAGAAATGAGGAGTTTTCGACAAACCGGGACAACTCGGCAAACTTAGCCTTGTACTGTGATACGGTCATATTGTTTTCCTCCAGCTTGATGAACTCCACCTCCTTCAGGTGACGAATACTTTCGGGAAAGTACTTGTCGTTGAACAGTTCTTGGAACTTCTCCCAAGATATTTTGAGTGCGGCAGGCTGAGTACGTTTTACTGATTCCCACCAGTAATCTGCCTATCCTCTAAATATGAAGGTGGCAAAGGGAACCTTTCGCTCCTCTGAGCATTCCAAGACATAAAATATCTTGGTGATCTGCTTAATCCATGTCTCTTCCATAAGTGGTTTTGGCTTTCCCAAAAACTCTGGTGGTCCCAGCTCCTTGAACTGCTTAGCGATGACTAGCCGTGAGTTGCCAGTGTTTACATCTGTATTTTGAATAGGAGTCTCTCTTGTTTTGTTTTGCATAAATTCTAAAAAGTTCCTAAACATACCATCGTTTGTCATTTGGAAGGTGTTGTTGTTTACATGAGGATTATTGCCTTCCTGATGCACATTATCCTGGTTATTAATCGTCGGTGACTCAACGGTCTCATGTGCTTCATTGCTTATCTTAACATTTTTAGATGCCATTTTCAAATACAGTCACAAAAAAGGGTTAATTAAAATACCACATAATATCCCTATATTCTGACTGACCAATTAAATAACAAATAAACTTAGGTAGGTCATACTAGCGACGAAATTACTCGTCTCTCCCCTCCTAATTTTAGTCTTACGTCTCAGCTAGGGATTATATCCCTAAGCTCTGATACCAACTGTGATACCCCTAAAATAGGTATACATCAGTTATTCTGAGTCGCCAAATATATGGTACAGAATTTAAATACAACCTTCCTTATACAATACGACAAAAAAATGTAGCTGAGAGTTTTTACACGAATATTGTCTAGTAGACAGTATTCAAACTCAAATGAAGTCCACGTTACAATTATTATCACACTATTTTATAAAATAGTGAGGACAACTACAGCCACCATCTCGGACCATCATTCCATTCCCCGACTACTCCTAGCTACGTTCTCATTTCCTGAAGAGAACAATGAAAGCAAAAGGGTGAGCTCAACTAGCCCAGTAAGAAATAATATGACTAAGATAATGTAGAATAAATTATCGTTAGCCTTCAACAATGTTAAATTAATAAAATACAATAGACATCAAGTTTAACTATAGCGAAACAAGCAATCCATTAGAAGATTCAAGTAGAGCATAATATCTACTATCTTCTATGATTTTAAAAGTTTATCATCAATTATATTGTTGAGACTCAGCTTAATAAATAATCCACATCATCGAATAATCACTGCACTACGGCCAAGGACATTCATTAGTATCACGACCACAAATTATCCATGCACTACAGACCAAGGATATTCGTGTTTTCATCAATGGTCATGATCATGCCAACCACTATCCATCAATGCACTACGGGCCAATGAGGACTTTTACCACATCATTTGTAACATTACAGTCATGATTATACCGAATAATCCCTGGTTATAATTATACTAAGTCCATTTATGCACTACGGGCCACAAATGATTTTCATCATAATATAAAATATAAAATAATATAAAATATTATGATTTTCATCATAATATAAAATATTAAATAATTTTCATCATTTGTAACATTAAGGATGATGACAATGATATAGGAATTCAATTAAATGAAAGAAAATGATAAATATTAAAGACTTTGACAATTTAATTTATCCAGAATTCAATAATGTCCAAATTGTCAACATGATACTTCTTTGTGGAGTAAAATTCAAGAATAATATTGTATCAAAAATGATTTGGACCAAAAAGAAATTAATTTTTATCATGAATAATACCCCGGGTGAATAGTAACCGAGTGAATAGTATCCCATAAATAGTACTTTGGGAATAGTAACCCCATGAATAGTACTCCGGCATGAAAAAGTTAAAACTTATCAAGAATGCTTAGAATAATATTTTCATGAAAAGATACTGGATGAAACACATATATCAAGGATATTCTACTAATTTCATGGAGTATAGAAGCCAAAACTTTAACAAAATGAGTGTAGAATTCGAAATCTGAAACGAAATAATATTACTTACATACTATAGAGTATTGAAGAAAATATTATTTCATATGAATACTGAACAAAAATAATATCCCTTACCTTGAAAAGAAGAGTATTCCAACTGTTTTATACGCTCAAAGCTTTCAAAAACTCGAAAGAAATGCGCTCAATATTATAGAAGAAGAATTCTCTGATTCTGGTGTGATTTTCAATTCTAACTAAACATCCTATTTATAGGAGAATGGAAGAGGTACTATTTAAGAAAAAAAATCACGGACGAAATAATTTTCAAATTCACGGATGGAAAAATAATCTTTAGACGTCCGATTTTTCAAAGTATTAATATAATAATCAAATAAAATATAATATATTCTATTTTCCATGTAAAACAAAACTTATTATAATATATATATATATATATATATATATCCTGAATTATCTTCTATAGATTATTTTGAAAAATGGGTAAATGGGGGTCTATAAAATAAACTAAAATTACCACAAATACTTTATAAAAATCACCTCAATATTTTTAACAACATTTATCATCATTATTATAATTCACAATATTTAACAACCAGATCGTTCTCAGGAAAGAGGGGGCTTTTCGATAAGGATTTCTCCCTATTGGCGCTCAATTAGATGACCAACCCTCTCCTCGACACAATTTTCTAGACATCGTCAATATTGCAAATAATAATATGAATAACTTTGTTGTCTAAATTATTGATTTAATAATATATAAAATATCGACAATAATTGAATCAAATAATGTGAGATACTATGCAGTAATTACTGTAACAATAATTGAACAAAACTAAGTGACTTCTCACGTAAGCATCAATAATCAATACTGCGTGCTACAATGCAACCATGCGTATTACTGTACTTTTACCACCGGGTATTCCAACAGTTAACGGTAAAACTTTTGCCGTTATTTTTATAAAAAGATATTTCTGTCGTTTTCTCAATCCGACAATAATTTTGTTGTGGATTCCACTAATGATTGCGTCGTCGTACGAATATTCCCCAACCAATCGAATATTTTATAACAACTTGCTTACTTTACAAAATTTATAAATACTACTCACAACTATAACATTATATCAAATCAACACCTTAATATTAAAAAATATATTTCGAGAAATTAAATTTTTATTCATAAAATTTGGGGTCTTACAATTTGTTTTTATTATCTTAGTCATAATATTCTTTACTGGGCTAGTTGGGCTCATCCTTTTCCTTTTTATTCCATTTTTCTTCTTAAGAGGCGAGAATATAGCGGGAACTAGTCGGGGTGTGGAGTGATGGTTAGAGATAGTTGTTTTAGCAGTCCTCATTATTTTGTAAAATAGTGTATCAATAATTGTAATGAGGACTTATTTTAGTTTGGATATTGTCTAGAAGATAATATTTGTATTTAAACTCACAGTATATGTGTTGTCGTATTTTGCACGACAATTGTAATAATGAAGTTTGTAGTTCTTTTCTGAACTATGTATTTTGCAACTCAGAATGGGTTGTGTGGACCTATTATGGGGGCGTCACATACTTGATTTAGTGTCTCCACATAAATGATCATAACATCAATCATCCTCATCCAATGAGCAAAAAATGTATGTGATAATCTTTCTGGATTCACTAATCCCTTTTTTAGTAATCTAATGATTGGAAACAATTTTAGTTTGTAAGCTATCTAAGAATTTAGATCCCATACGATCATCATCATGATTCTAAAAGCATTGCTCAAAACTATGGGTTTATCACGTATTATAAAACAACACCATGTAGATAAATTAAAAGCCTTTAATTAAACAATTCTTTTATTAATAAATGAATAAGATTGTTACACGGTATATGCTTTATCGTAAAACATGATTGGCTTGTGTGCATACAATAAGACCCCGAATTTTATGAAATGAAAGTATTTAATTTTCTTATAATTATTATTCTATATAGTAAATGGTTAAATTGATAAAAGGTTAAAGTTAAGGGTGATATGTTAAATTTTTTGCAAAGTAAGCAAGTTTTCAGAAAATATTCGTTGTGTCAGAGAATATTCGTTTTATCAGGGAATATTCGTACGATGGCACAATCATTGGTGGACCCCACAATAAAATTATTGTCGGAGTTAGAAAATGACAGAAATATCTTTTTATAAAAATAACGGCGAAAGTTTTACCATTAAACTGTTGAAATACCTGGTGGTAAAAGTACAGTAATACGTGTGGTTGCATAGTAGCACATGGTATTGATTATTGATGCTTACGTGAGAAGTCACTCAGTTATACTCAATTATTGCTACAGTAATTGCTACATAATATCTCTCATATTATTGATTCAATTATTGTCATAGTATCATTTGCATAATATTTTATATTATTAAATTAATAATTGAGATGTATTATTTGCATTATTGACGATGTCTAGAAAGTTCTGTCGAGGAAAGGGGTTTGGTCACTTAATTGAGCGAAAATAGGGAGAAATCCTTATCGGAAGACCCCTTTTTCCTCGGAATGATCTGGTTGTTAAATATTGTGAGTTATTATATTAATGATGAATAAGTTCGTGTTGATTAAAGACGAAATTATTGATAAAAAAAATATTTCCATTGTGTTGGGATTATTAGTGTTAGTGGAAATTGATGTGATAAAAATATTTAACTACAAGTGCACAACGTCTATTTTAGATTTGGCAAGTGCAGGTCGAACCACAGAGACTAGATCAATTCTTTAATATATCCTTAATTAATATTTTAGGTAAATTAGAAACAAAAATGGTGGAGAAGATTTATTAACTAAATTATGCAAACTATTAATTAATAACGAAAAGTATTATTGAGAAAAGATACCTAGGAATCAGAATCCACCAAATATTAACATAATAAATAATTTCTTATTTCCTAAATCAATTCCCAAATTATTTTCCCTTCCCTTTAAAAATAATGATTCATATAATTAATATGGACAATCATAAGTTACGAAAAATTCATAGATTAACTATAACTTATCAAAACCTTGCAATCAATATAAAAATCATATACAATTTATGCGGAGGAAAATATGAAGGCAAAAATAATTAGGCATTAATTTTGGAATGGAAAGAAAATATTATTATGAAATAATTAGTTTCATCATAATCCTAGGTATTAGAAATTTAGCTAGCCATGGAATTAAAAAACAAAAACAAGTAATATTAGTATTACTATTTGCATGAAATAAGAATAATAATTAAAAAGAGAATTTCTATTGTATAAATAAAAGAAAGTTACAAATACTCCCTGACAGTAGTACCACACGTGATTAGAATAAGAGAAAAGACAAACTCTAAATATCTTACTCCCTTCTACACTAGTGAAAAACTAAGAAAAAGAAAATAACAAGTGGTGTCTTCTCTCTAAAACAAGAGGCCTATTTATACGTAAAATAACTTTGAACCCTAATTTAGATTCATTGAACTTAGACAGTTTTGTTCCCAATCAACTTCTCAAAGAGATGTTCTAGATATACTTTCCTTTGTCTTGTTGGATTTGACTTGCACACCAAGATTTTTCAACCTCTTTCCTACTCCTTGTAGCATTCTTCTTGGATATTCCTTATATGAATAAGAGCATTAATTGATCACCAAGATTTTGACTTTAATGCAACAAATATTAAATCCTACAAAATAAAATAAAACATATTAATTTAATAAACTAATATAATTAAAAGGACAAAATTAGGGATAATAAAATGTATGAATTACGTGTCTATCAAATACCCTCGTACCTAGATTTTGCTCATCCTCGAGTAAAATAAAAATAAAATAAAACAAAAATTATTCTACCCCATTTTCGTAGGAACACGATTGCAATTAACATGTGCAACAAGACTTTAAACCCCAAGGTTACCCCAAGAGGACGAGTTGTGTCTCGTGAGGATTTGCAGTGAATATACCCACCAAATTCAAAAATATTTTTGGATTCAACAAATTATGAAATTGAAAGAAAACTTCTAAATATCCATGGACATTATACATAAGCAAGATTAAATTCAAAATCACACTTTTACTTTATCAAAAATACTCAATCTTTATTTTAGACACCATCATTCATTAAATCAAATTCATGTGATGCATGCATTATGTATATGATGTAACTTATAGTAAGGATTTTAACCATGAAAATCAAGCAAGCTCATTTTTTTCTCTTTGTTTTTTCCATTTTTTGCAATTTTGATTCTTGACTTGTGCAATGTCTCATTTTCTTAGGCTTTTCAAAGTTACCCATGTAGAGCGAGCGTTGGACCAATGACTCCCAAACCAATTGGCTTTAGGGCACTAGGTATAGAGACACCCCTAAGGATTTACTAACTCGAGTAACAAAGGCCACAAAATTAGACTAGTTAAGATGCTTTTATCCATCACACTTTTCAGGGTGAATATCGATGCTTTCTGAGGATTGGATACCTAGTTATTTCGTTTAATGGACATTGAAGCGGTTATTTATTTCTTTTTTCAACTTCTTTTTTTCATTCATTTTTTTTTCTTTTTTTTGAAATTAATCGAATTATGGTTTATACCTCACAACTAAGAAATTAGTGCAAACGCGAAGTGCAAAAATGCTCGTGAAATCAATTTTAATCCAGATGGTATTTCAAACTAAGATTTCGTATCTTATCAAAAATTTAAGAGTTCTAAATCTTTCAATCTTACGTATGTGTTTTGCTCCACAAACACTTATTAGAATTAATTCAATCCCTAAAAAGTCAAATAAATTTTTTAATGTTTTTTAATTTTTTTTGTTTTGTTTTTTATTTTTTTCCCTAAAACAACTAAAAAATTAAAAATTAAAAATACAATATCTAATACAATAATACAAACAAACTCCCCCCTCCCATACCTAAATCATGCATTGTCCTCAATGTGCAAATGAAAAATAGAGAACAAAGATATGAAAGAATTATACCTTGTACGATGGGGCAAAAATCGGATGATCACAATATTGTACAAAAGAGAAATATACGTACAAACTTACAAGTGCAGTGTCGGTCATGCTGAATCAGGTGGGTGAACAAGGTATACCACCTCCTCTGGTTCGGTCGACATTTTAAAAAAGGGTTTGAGTCGTTGACCATTCACTTTGAAAATTTCTCCACTATTTAGATTTTCAATATCGACTGCCCCATGAGAGTAAACTACCTTCACTACAGAAGGTCCATCCCATCTAGAATGCAATTTGCCAGGAAATAAATGTAGTTTAGAATTATACAAGAGAACTTTTTGTCCAGGTGAAAATGATTTTCTCAAAATTTATTTATCATGAAATACTTTTGTTCTTTCCTTGTAAATTTTAGCATTTTCATAAGCATCATTCCTAATCTCATCTAACTCAGCTAATTGCAATTGTCTATGACTCCTACCAGTGGACACATCAAAATTCAACTGTTTTATGGCCCACAAAGCATGATGTTCAAGTTCAACAGGTAAGTGACAAGCTTTCCCAAATACAAGCCTATACGGTGACATTCCTAAATTAGTCTTAAAGGCAGTACGACAAGTCCACAATGCATATAACAATTTTAGAGACCAGTCTTCTCTATTAGAACTCACCGTTTTTTCCAAGATTTGTTTTATTTGCCTATTTGAGACTTCTACCTGACCACTTATTTAAGGGTGATAGGATGTTGCTAGCTTATGGGTGATAGAGTACTTTTTTAGCAAGGATGCAAAAGGATGATTACGAAAATGTTTTCCTTGATCACTGATTATGGCCCTAGGGGTACCAAAGCGAGAGAAAATGTTCTCTTTCAAAAATTTGACAACAACTTTGTTGTCATCGGTCTTGGTGGGTATAGCTTCTACCCACTTAGACACGTAATCCACCGTAAGTAAAATGTACAGATTTCCAAAAGAATTTGAAAATGGGCATATGGAATCGATTCCCCATACATCAAATAATTCAATGACCAGAATGGGTTGCATTGGCATCATATTCCTCCTAGTGATCCTCCCTAATTATTGACACCTAGTATAATTAGCACAAAATGATATGGCATCCTTGAAGAGACTAGGCCAATAGAAACCACACTGGAGAACTTTGGCGGCCGTCTTTTTGCCTCCAAAATGTCCTCCACAAGCTTGGTCATGACAAAATAACAGAACACTTCTAAACTCGTGGTCGGGGACACAACTCCTAATGATTTAATCATGGCAATATTTGAACAAATAGGGGTCATCCCAATAAAAGTGTTTGACTTTTGAAAGAAACTTGGATTGGTCATGTTTGGACTAATGGGAAGGAAGCTCACTAGTCACTAGGTAATTCACAATATCAGCAAACCAAGGTGTTACAGATATGGAGAAAAGATGCTCATCTGGGAAAGATTCATTTAAGGGAAGGTCATAGTTGGACTCCACTACTAAACGTGATAAATGATCAGCTACCACGTTTTCATACCCTTTTTTGTCTCGTATCTCTAGGTCAAATTCTTGGAGCAATAAGACTCAACGAATTAAACGGGCTTTTGAATATTTTTTGGAAAGAAGATGTTTGAGGGCATCATGGTCAGTGTAAACAATTATTTTAGACCCAATAAGATAAGATCAAAACTTTTCTAGGGCAAAAACTATAGCTAGAAGTTCTTTTTCAGTAGTTGAATAGTTCAATTGTGCATCATTCAAAGTCCTACTAGCATAGTATATGACATAAGGAATCTTGTTGATTCTTTACCCTAGAACAGCACCAACTACATAGTCAGATGCATCACACATTAACTCAAATGGTTGTCTTCAATCGGCTGATTTAATGATAGGAGTTGAAGTTAACTCCTTTTTAAGTTGTTCAAAGGATTGAAGACATTTTTTAGTAAATTCAAATTTTGCATCTTTACCTAGAACATTGGTCAAGGGTCTTGCTTTATTACTAAAATCTTTAATGAATCGCCTTTAAAAGCCTGTATGTCCTAGGAAAAAATGAATTTCTTTGACTGTCCTAGGTGGTGGAAGATTGGCAATGAGCTCGATTTTGGCTTTATCTACTTCAATTCCCTTTTCAGATATGATGTGACCAAGAACAATTCTTTTTTTTTTTTATCATGAAGTGACATTTTTCCCAATTCAGGATTAAATTTATTTCCTTACATCTCATTAGAACTAAGTCAAGGTGGTAAAGACACTCATGAAATGTAGACCCAAATATGGAAAAATCATCTATGAAAATTTCTAGGAATTTCTCCACCATGTAAGAAAAAATGCTCATCATGAATCTTTGAAAGGTGGTAGGGGCACTACATAGCCCAAAGGGTAGACGACGAGATGCAAAGGTTCCATAAGGACAAGTGAAAGTGGTTTTTTCTTGGTCTTCTGTGGCTATGGGAATTTGAAAGTATCCCGAGTAACCATCAATGAAACAATAGTAAGCATGACCAGCTAATCTTTCTAGAATTTGGTCTATGAAGGGTAAAGGAAAATGATCCTTTCTTGTGGCAGCATTGAGTTTTCTATAGTCTATGCAAACCCTCCAACCAGATTGGACACGAGTGAGAACTAACTCGTTAGCTTCATTTTGAACCACAGTTAAGCCAGACTTTTTAGGTACCACCTGAACAAGACTTACCCACGAACTATGATCAGAAATGGGATAGATGATCCCATTATCTAGACACTTAAGAATTTCTTTCTTAACAACATCTTTTAGAACCACGTTTAACTGCCTTTGTGGGTCTCTCACAGGTTTAGCATCATGTATTAAATAGTTCTTATGTTGGACAATAGTTGGACTGATCCCCTTAATATCAGTTATGCTCCATCCTATGGCTTCCTTGTTCTCTCTTAAGATGGTCAATAACTCTTCCTCCAGTGTGTTTGTTAAATCGGAAGCAATGATTACAGGAAGAGTTTTGGAGGGACCTAAATAGGCATATTTAAGATTATCAGACAGAGGTTTGAGTTCTAATTCTGGTGGACTCTTTTCAAGAGGTTCTGAAGAGTGCAAGAATGGCTCAGTCATGGGTTCCCATTTAGAGTAAGACATTGATGTTGATGACTCTAGCATTTCATTAACCTCATTTACATATTTTGTTTCATCCCAATTTTGACCAAAATAATTTAGACAAAAATTAAAATTTTCGTCTTCTCCCGTAAGTTCATTGTCGGACATGTCCTGAATCATGTTCACTTCAACGGGCTGGTCAGAAAAATCACAAGGTTGTTTTCCCACATTAAACACATTTAAATCAATTGTCATATTCCCAAATGTCAATTTCATTAGTCTATTTCAACAGTTGATTAACGCATTAGAAGTTGCAAGAAATGGTCTACCTAAAATTACAGGAATTTGACCCTTAGGATTGACAATAGGCTGGGTTTCAAGGACAACAAAGTCAACAGGAAAGACAAAATCACCAACCTCAATGAGTACATCTTCAACTATTACTTTTGGCACTTTAACAGAATGGTCAGCTAGTCTTTTTTAACTCCCCTAAGCCAAAGGTTTGGTATATAGAAAATGGTAACATGTTCACACTAGCTCCTAAATCAAGTAAAGCTTTTTCAATTAACGTATCACCTATGATGCATGAAATTGTAGGACAACCGGGGTCCTTATACTTCATAGGGACTTAACATGACAAGATAGAACTAATATGGGCTGTTAGAAAAGCTTTCTTAGGAACATGAGTGGTTCTTTTATGTGTGCACAAATCTTTAAGACATTTAGCATATGAGGGAACTTGTTGAAAGACATCTAGAAGAGAAATGTTAATTATCACTTGTTTGAACACTTCTAGAATTGTGTCCAACTAGATTGACTGCTTGTTTGAAATAAGTCTTTGAGGGAATGGGGCTTTTGGTTTGAAGACTTTTTCAAATGACTCATAAGGTGTGGTTTGATCATCTTTTCACATAAGCTTAGTAGGTGGGCCTATTGACTCAAAATTTGTGGGATTTTTAGGCTGGGCTGACTTTGAAGATGGATCGTTAGATTCAGCATTTAAAATTTTCTCTTCTTCATTATCAATACTAGCATGATTATTAAAATAATTCCAGACATTAAAGAAATTATAGAATTAACATGATTGACTTGGTTGTTTTCAAGTGAATTAACGTGATAAGGTTTTTGAGTAGGGACTGGAAATTTTGGATTGGTCTTGTTAGGTTTGTAATATTCAAGAACGTAATCAAATTGCAAAAATAAGCGGAAACGTGAAAAAATCAGAGTTTTAAAATTTTACAAACCATAAACCCGGATCACCCTTTATGCACAATTATTAATTAAACGAAAAGATAAAGAATAAAATCATACCCTTGAAGATCGAGCTTCCTCAGGTACAAGTTCACCTCCAAATCCTTTCGCGTTCAACTTGAATTCACCGGGTTTGGTTTCTTCCTTTGATCAACGTTAGCCACCCAAGTGTTTGGCCTCTAGAGGTGATCCACCAAGGAAGAAGAAGGATTCAAGAAGATGGGTGGTTGGCTAAACCCTAGCTTTTCTATCTCTATAGAAAAGGAGCGTACTCTCCAACCATTGGAATTATTACGTCATCTTGATATCTGATATAAGACTCTGCTTATAAAGATATCAAGTAACCCTATTAAAATAAGGTATTATTTAATTAAATTCTTTTAATTAAATGGGCTCTCTAATCTTATTAGAGATAATTAATTAAACTCCTTTAATTAATTTTCCCTCCTAATCCTATTAGGAATAAATGAGAGTACTTATATTAAATTAATTCCTAAACTCTTTTAGAAATTAAAATAATAATAATTGTAATAATATTAATAAGACTCCTCTTATTAATTTATATTTAATATTTTTAAAATATTAAATAATAAATATTAAGCTATTTAATTTATTCTATCACCATAGATTAAATTAAATATACTATATTATTACGATTATGCCATTAACTTCTTAAATAATTATTCTTCCTTTTATGGTGTGACCCTTTAGGTTCTCCATATTAAACCCAGGTTGTGAATAAATTAATTAGAACAATTCTAATCTTATTTAAATAAATAAATTAAATAATTAATTTATTTAAATAAATAATATTTATTCTGATAGGGATAAGCCTCCTAGCGATCAACGACTTTCCGGATAATATAGATTTCAACATTAATCATAAAAGAACCTTTGAGTAAATAGTTTACCGTACAATTCAATCCTTCCACCATACAATGTCCCAATTAAATATAAGACATGGAATTCTTTGTCAAGTCTTATTTTATTTAATTATATGTATTTCGATCCTTAAATGCACAACACCAAATAATGCAAATTAGAAACTCCTTTCTAATTTCATTTCGCTTTAGCCAAGGACTACTTGGGTTGTCATTTATCGAATCACATAGGACATTTCTCTTCTTTTAATAAGTGGTAGATTCTTTATTGATCATACATTATCTCCATGTACAACTTATTATACCCAAGCATACCCTTTGATATACCCTAAGGGTCTTAAAGAATAAGTCAAAGTATAACTCATCATACACAAGATACTATGATGATCTCAAGTCCAAGGATCACTTGTACTACTATCACTACTGAGAATTCCTATTGACGACAGCAAGTAAAACTCCATTAGGTATTCCTTAGCGAGCCACGTTCAGTGAATGTATTCTCTAATAAGCACCTACATACTTGTTTTAGTGTCTCCACACAAATGATCATGAGATCAATCATCCTCATCCAATGAGCAAGCAACGTATGTACCAATCTATCCGGATTCACTAATCCCCAATTTAGTAATCCAATGATTGGGAACTATTTTAGTTTTAAGCTTTCTAAGAATTTAGATCTCATTAGAATGATCATCATCATTATTCTAAAAGCATTGCTTAAAACTATGGGTTTATCACATATTATAAAACAGCATCATTTAGATAATTAAAAGCCTTTAATAAATTAATACTTTTTATTAATAAATGAATAAGATTGTTACAAAGTATATACTTTATCATCAAACATGATTGGCTTGTGTGCATACTACTTTCAATCTCCCACTTGCACTAAAGCCAATCGTCATGGTATCTCATACTCTTCTTCTCTAAGTGGCGATTATCCTGTTTGTTGGATAAGCTTTAGTTAATGGATATGTAATGTTGTTCTTGAGAGTCCACTATCTCTATAGTGATTTCCCATCTTTCAATGATTCTAATAATCAAATGAAAGTGCCACAACACATGTTTAGATCCAAGATGAGACTTAGGAACTATTCTAGTTACGTAATGAACTTTTAATCCAAACAATCAACTTGCGACTTCATTTATAGCTATATACTTTGTCTTTATCACTAAACCAAAGAACTCTTTCTTTTGTTTGGAACCTTTCAATTCAACTTTGCACCTTTGTTCAAGATAAAGCTTTACCTTAAAGTGGATTTTCGTCATCTTGGTGCATCTCGAAAAACTTGAGTCTGCTATGCCCTCTAGTTTTAATTTAGACCCACCATGTATATGATCACATCCTTAGTGCCGGTTAAGCACTTTAAGATGTTTTTCACTAACTCATAGTGAACTTCTCCAGGATATAATGATCAACATCGGTCTCGTACATTTCATTGCATGTATGATTGTCACTCATGCGACCTCTCTTTTCGTGAGTGCGTGGGGACTATTAAGAGAGATACACTCCATAGCTCATCGACATGAGACATCTCTTGGAGTTTTCCATGCTAAACGACTTTAGCATCAAATGAATATACGTTCCTTGGGTTAAGTCGAGCATCCTCTTGTATCTATCTATATTGATTTTATCCCCAATTAAGATACTCTTCCCAAACCATTCATGGAGGAATGTTTAGACAACTTTATCATTACTGATTGTAGCATTAGTATGTCATTCCTTATCCGTAGTATATCAACATATAATTTTAGGAATGTCATGGCGCTCCCACTGTCCCTTTTGTACACACTAGAACTCTTACCTCATCGTATTTAACTGGATCATCATCTTCTATGATGTGTACCTCATCATCATCATCTATGATGAATCCATACCTCCTAGGTATCTTCGGTACTATTCCAGATTTACGATTCGGTTGTGGTATAATAGGTCTATCTATAGGTTCATCTTATTTGACTTATAGTGTTTTGTGGTTCTTGAACTCTTCAAGATCTATTATCCTCCCACTAGCCCCTTCAATAATAAACACATTTATCTTAGAAGGCAGCGTGTTTCGCAACAAACACCTTTTGCTAAGTAGGATTATAGAACATATACCCTAAACTTACTTTAGGATGTCCCACAAATTGTACTTGTCAAATCTTGTCCCAAGCTTATCCTTTGAAACCTTTTCACATAAGTTGGACAACCCCTTATCTTAACATACTTAAGATTAGGAATCCTCCACAGCCATAACTTTTATGGAGTCTTGGGGCGGATTTTGAGGTTACCATTTTCGTAGATATGTCTGACCATTTCTAGGACATTATCCCGAAGGATCTTTGGAATGTCGGTAAAATCATTATGGACCGCACCATGTCCAACAAGGTACGATTTTTCATTCGGATACATCAATCAATTATTGCGTGTCGGGATGTGTCCATTATGAGAAAACCATTTGAGATGATCTAGAAACTTATTGCACAAGTATTTATTCCTTGATCTAATCAAAGAATCTTAATACTTTGCCAATTTGTTTCACTTTCAATTCTTTGTACCTTTCAAATAATTCACACTTGTATTTCAAACAAATACACACATTCAACTCTTTGAATGATCATCTCCTTTTCTTGTACTAGTTTCTTCAATTTGCAAAATTATTTTTCACGTAAGTCAGTATACAAAATCAATTAAGTAATATTAGGTTCTATACAAAACATTATTATTATAAATAAAACAACAATTGTTCTTAATTATAATACCAAAGATTTCATTGTCCAACAATAAAATGGAAATAATATTTTAACAAGAAGCTGGAATACAATAACAACTTATTGACTTAATAGATTTGTCCGTAAGCATTGCTAAACTATAAGTTTCTATGGCTAATATGGCAACCTTTGTTACATTTCCCGCACATAGGATTACTTATATTTGTTTAGCTTTCTACTTCTGCTTGGTCCCTTCATAAATCTATATTTATGATAACCAAAGTCGGTATCCAATACCCAAGTAGAACCTTGACTTAAAGAAAAATTTATTTCAATCATGAACAAAAACTGGTATTTTACCGGAAACTTCACTAAGCTTCTTTGGTTAGCCTCTGCAAGATGCTTCTCGCAGTTTCTTTCCAGTGTCCAGGCTTATTGCAGTGGAAGCAAGCTCCTTTGCTATCCGTATCAGTTTTGTTCTTATTATCCTTTGTTTATGCCTTTCTATTTACCTTCTTTGAATCGTTCTTCTTTTCAGAAGATCCTTTGGCCCCTACCAAGGTGAGACTTGATCTTTCTTGGTTGGAAAGTGACTCTCAACATTTTCAATATGTTAAGCAAATCAGCGAGGCTGATATCTAGCTTGTTCATATGAAAAATTCACAACAATTGTGAAAGGAGTCCGGGAGTGAGTGCAAGATCAAATCTTGGCTCAACTCTCCATCCATGACAAAACTCGTTGTCCTAATTGATCAATCAAATTGATAATGTTAAGGACTTTTATCTGTACTGTAGTGTCATCGATCATTCTAGATCCACTACAACAAAAAGGCTTATCAATGATCGACTATCGGTGACGACTTTTCGATCAGCGAGATAATATCTATGACCGAAACGCGTCGCCGATAATCGTCAGATAAAATCGGTCATTGGGATGCACATCATGACCACTATTAATGACAAGAGATATCTGCATGATCGCTATGAAATACCGAAATGACAAAACGATCATTGGTGAATGAGTCAACATGGTCGAGGCCAAAAGGCGGCGTGGACCACGTGTCGGCGACCATTATCGGCGACCGACTTGATCACCGATATATATGCCGTCGCTAATAACGATCGGTGACGCATCGCGATCATTGATAAAAAAAACATTACTGACCAGATTTTTTTTTTTTTTTGAAATCCCAAAAACACATGCACTGCTTTTCTACTACTTTATCCCAACACACATACACACCAAGATAAACAACATACAAAACAATATAAACATCCATCGTCCACCAACACATACACCAAACTAGTATATAAACCTTTAAAACCAATATGATTTGAATAAATATAATAACATTTCAAAACTTGTTTAAGTAACATATATACAAACATCCAAATAATGAATATACAAGTACAAGGTTATGTCAAGCGTCATCCCTCCTTGATCACCTGTAATTAACAAAATAATAAAACAAGTTACAAATATAATAAATATGTTGATCTTTGGTATATATTACGACAATACATACAACAAATTGATTTTATACCTCGCCATCCCCATCCCATCTTTGTCATCCTGCTGCTGCTGCCATCGCTTGACTAACTCCTCGGGATCAAGAGCCCCAGTGCCTTGATATCTTCGGAAGATTTCGATCTTGACATATAGCTCTCACACGATCGGTAGGAGTATGAACAATTTGGATGACTTCGATGTATGTGGAAGACTGGGTAGCAGAGTCACTGAGCCTTTGAAGGATGGGCGTCGTCGTTGTCCTTGACCTTTAATGTAGTTCTTCTTCACAACAGACGCCCTCTCCCACAACTCTTGATCGATAGACGGACGTGGAGTGCCTTCAGGATAGCGCTCATTCAATAAACGCTTATAAGTGTCCTGTCATCATGTTAACACTTAAATAGTTAAAAATAATATTTTGTAAGTATTAATAAACAAGATCAAAGTTGTTAAAACTTATTACCGCTTATCCGGATAGCCGCAGAGCGGAACCATCACGGGGGTGGCGTGCGTACACATCCGGCCCGATGGATAGGGTGACCTTGAGGCTGAGACTCCTATACAAAAAACAAGACAATATTACTAAGTAAAAATGGGATATTTTCTACAATTCATGATTGTAAACATATTAAAACTTGTAAATCGTGCGAGGCGTTGATATCTTTTTTATTTGTGAAATCTCGCCGCCTTGTATATATTCCTTTAGCCTTTTCGCCATCGGATACACCAGAGGCTCTGTTAGTGGTGGCGGTCTTTTCGTCTTTTTTCTTGACTCTCGGCTCTCCATTGGGCACACATCTCGGCCCATATAATTGGGGTGCACCACCAGAGGCTATGCTTCGTGCATATAATCCTCTCCCCTAGCACTTTGGATGGTCGATCTCGGCATTGTGAATGGCTTTTTGTCGTTCTTTATTCAAGTTGTCCTTTAGTGCGGACCGCGCACTTTTGCGAATAATGTGCGAATCCTTTGAAGCTGCAAGCGTCCTCCCATCTATACCGTTTCTGCAAATAAAAAAACAATAATAACATTACTAAATAATTATCCTTTGAATATTATATTAATATTATTTGTCATAATTAAAAAAACATACACGAAATTCTTCCCAAACAGCATCCTTGTGGGCGATAGGTGTGCTTCATACGTAATCACAGTGTGTAAGCCGATTACGTAAACACACAATTGTGATATGCACTTGACAATCTTATTATCGAAAAATCACTATAATATACAACATCAATTAGCATATATTAAAGCAATTTATATCTAAGTTATAATATTTGTGAACATTTTTCAAACTTATACTTATAATACTTAAAAAAAATTTGCCATAGTCTCCCCTATAATATAGACTAGCCACATACTGACGGCATGCATATATGGACATTTCTAGGCACCCAAGACACAAACCAAGAGAAATATACAAATTTTCAAATACAATAAGACCAAAACAAAATATTACCAATATAATATCAATCAAAACATTACCAATATACAATAAATGGAATCTTAAATGCTTTTATATAAATGATATATGCGGACGACGTCGTCGTCTTATTAGGAGGAGGCGAATCTGAATAAGAATCGATCATCAGGGGATTAGTAGGGGCCTTGGGCACATTATTAGGCCCCCTACCCAAAGCGTTTTTTCTTCATACCTTGCTTGAAGCCATCTGTATATTACAAATTTCAAGATATTATTAGGAGTCATATTTGATTACATGTATATATGACAATAAACATAGCGATGATATAAACATGTATATATATGAATATAAAATGACAATAAACAAAAGTTTCATTTAAATAGTTTAGTACATATACATAAACATGACAATGATATAAAAAACATGTATTGCTAAACATACATTTCATGAGTTCAAGTGTCGATATACGATTGAGAATCATCTTGTATCGTGTTGCAGATTCATAACCATCATCCTTGATTACGTATTCAGGTCGATTCGATCAATAACTCTTCCTCCTCGATATCGATGTCATCGATATAAGTATTGACTCGGGATCTAATTCATGTGGTTCATCTCCACCATCTAACTAGATTACTTCATTGTCGTCCTCCACATTTATTATAGTCGACTATGAAGCATCCGCTCTTGGTAAATCTCCCCATCAACTAATTCTACACGACTACGGCGTGAAAGTATAAATTACAACTTGCCAATCTGTGGCGGTCTATCTATCCTTTTCCTAACGGGACTAGGAGTGTAGTATACTTGTCTTTGTTTGAGTTGGTAAAACAAAGCGGTTCGTTGGAGTATCTTGAGACTATGGAGGTCAATATCGGCGATTCCATATGCGTCAACACGTATCCCTTTTTACGAATCAAACCAAGCAGCACTTGAACAAGTGAATATGACCCCCCCGTCGTGCCCTTGTATGCGACAACTCTACGATCTCCTCCAACTCCCCATAAAAAGGCACAACCAAGCTCATTGTAACAATCTCCTTGGACACACACTCGAGTTCGTTGTTCTTTTACTGGCGCCCATATGCCTTTGTGTGAAATTCACAACCATTTATTTTGTAACCATTGTGGTGACTTGATCCTTATGCGGTCCCATAGCTAGGACTTCACACATTAGCGGAATCGTTGATCCCTCGATCAAAGCCTACAAAAACTCCATCTTATTAAATGAAGTCATAGTTAACATATGGAGTATATATATATATATATATACACTACGTCTTAAAAATTGAACTTACTTTGTCCTTTAGCCAAAGTGCAAAGTTTTTATCCCGATTGATTTGAATATCTTTATCGGTTATGTCGGGATGCTTCACTTTTAACTCGTCATCGTACAATCTATACCATGTTATAAACATTAACATATTAGAATAAATTTTTAACTTAAAAGATAAAATATCAAGTTTACATGTGTACCTCACAAATTAAATCGATCTCCTCACAATTGAGAAGAATGTAAGTATATGCGGCATGTAATTCTTCTTTCGAGAGAGGAATATCGCTTCCCTTTTCCATAAAATGCGGCCCGATAGACCAAATCTGAGAGAGCCGACCATTTAGTTCAACATTTCCCCATCATCATGTCTCGATACTCGATTGGCCTTTGTCAAGACTTCATCAGGAAAATAATGCGAGACAAACGTAAATATCTCATCAAAACTGTATGCCTCGCATATCGACCCCTCGACATAAGCTCTATTCTTCACCTTCCTCTTAAGGTTTCCCATCACCCTCTCGAAAGGGTACATCCATCTATATTGAACTGGACCCCCAACACGAGCTTCATAGGGAAGATGGATTTGCAAATGCTCCATGGAGTCAAAAAAACCAGGTGGGAATATTTTTTCCAGTTTACACGTGATCTCTATGATGTTCTTCTCAAGTACAAACATGTCCTTCTCATTCAATGATTTTGAACACAAGTCTTTGAAGAAACGACTAAGATCCGTCAAAGCATCCCATATTGGTTTATCAAGCAGATCCCGAAATCTTTATAGGCATGAGTCTCTCCATGAACACATGACAGTCATGACTCTTCATCCCTTGCAATTTTCCACCCGTAACACACCTTGCAATGTTTGACGCATATCCATCTGGTAGTTTCAGAGACTTAACCCATGTGCACACATCTTCAACTTGCTTTTTGGACAATGTGTACCTTGCATGCGGTTTGACAATCTTACCATTAGGAGATTCATAAAGTTCTAATCCAGGACGCTTACAAATATCTTTCATGTCCAAACGTGCCTTATCGTTATCTTTTGTCTTCCCCGTAACATTCATCACAGTGTTAAACACATTGTCAAACACATTCTTCTCAATATGCATCACATCTAGATTATAATGAATCAAATTTGTAGACCCGATAAGGCAATTCCCAAAAGATGCTTCTCTAGAACCCGGTTATGAGATTCACCAAACCCATTGATTATGTTTGTCGCATCAACCTTACCAAATGGGATAACCGGCAATCTCATCATCACACGATCTCGAATCTCCGTTTCGAAACAATCGCGGTGCGGGCATATCATTATCTACTTTCCCTTTCTGAAGTGTTCTCTATTTCTTCAAAGCGGGTGATCTACCTAAGAAGGCAAGCGATGACAGTCAAACCAACAAGGCTTTCGACCTTTTGATAGATTAAACGACTTTGTATGCTCCATACAATACGGACAAGCCAACTTCCCGTGTGTACTCCATCCAGCTAACATACCATAAGCTGGGAAGTCACTTATAGTCCACATAACTTTGCGCCTAAGGTTGAAATTTGTTTTCGTTGCAACATCCCAAGTCTATACTCCATCCTCCCACAATACCTTTAACTCGTCTATAAGAGGTCTCAAGTAAACATCTAAGTTCTTTCCAGGACTCTTAGGACCAGGAATCACGAGTGAAAGAAATAAGTATGGCTGTTTCATACACATCAAGGAGGCAAGTTATGCAGAGTAACAATCACGAAAGCCAACATGAGTACTGGAGCAATTTGAGTGGCTAAACAGTTGAAACCATCGGTGGACAATCCAAGCCTCACATTTCTAGGTTCCAATGCAAATTCGGGATGTGCTAAGTTGAAATCTTTCCAAGCACCGCCCATCTGCGGGATGATTTAGTTCTCCATCTTTAATTTGGAGATTTCGCATGCCAACTCATATGTTTAGATGATCTTGAAGACATGTACAATCTTTTTAGTCGATGTGTTATTGGAAAATACCTTAGAATCTTAAACGGTATACTTGATTTTTTTGTAGTCACACCCTCTTTATTAGGCCTAAACCGATCATGACTGCAAAACGTGCACCTTGTCATCTTGTCATTTTCCTTATAAAACAACATGCAGTCGTTGGGACATGCATCGATCTTTTGGTATCCAAGACCCAACTTCTTCACCATTTTCTTACAAAAGTAATAGTTACGGGTAATTTCTCACCGTCAGCAACATACTCTTAATTGCCTTCAAGAGCGACTCAAAACACTCATGGCTCATGTTGTGATCGGCCTTGATGTTAAGTAATGTCGCCACTGCTGAGACAATGTAGTGTGTTTGGTGCAACCATGCCCTGATGGCTTCTACCCTCGTCTAACAACTTAAAGAAGTCTTTGGCATCGAATTCATAGGTTACTCTACGCCTTGCTCCCAATCAAAATCGGCCTGCAATATCATGGACCATTTCATTCATACGATGAGTACTCTTTGCCCGAATTTGTGTACTTGTGTGATGCCACCATCATCTCTCTGCCCATGTGCCCACCTGACATTCTTCGTAATTTTTCATGAACCCGAAACAAGTAAATGATAGTTTACCATGTCTCTGTCCATATAATGTACATTCTTACACTTTAAACATAGACATCGATATCTGCGACTTACCATTCATACATTACGGGTGACTATCGCATACTCCAAAAAACACTTGGCAACCCGACTCTAAATTCAATTGTAGCACCTATCTGGGTACTTGACTTTTCGTCGTGCCATCCAACTCTGATGCGAATAGAGGTCCATGATTCCACGGTACCTATACTACAGACAACATTATAAATGTTAACATATGACTTGAGCATACTTATAACCATATGACTTGAGCATACTTGTAAGCATGCATATGATTAACATTTAAGCATACTTCTAAGCATATGACTTAAGCATACTTGTAACCATATGACTTGAGCATACTTGTAAGCATATGATTAACATTTAAGCATACTTGTAAGCATATGACTTGAGAGCATATATACTTGTAATCATATGACTTGAGTATACTTGTAAGCATATGATTAACATTTAAACATACTTGATGTTAACGAATGAATGCAAATTAAAGCAGTATGAGAAACTTTAAATGTTATTAAATTTAGTATGAGAAACTAAGTAAATGCTACTTAGTTTAATAGTTATATTATATCATGTTATTTTATTTTAATTTTTTTAAATTTGTTTTTATTGTTTATCGTAAGTGAATACGTAAGGTATTTCATTCATGCTAGCTTTATATCAGAGTTTTTTAACTCATTTATACAACTTTTGAGTATCTTGGAGATTCATTCATATCAACTAGTGTGTTAAACAACTTTTGGGATAGTCACAACTTGGTTAAGCAATTTATAGCTTCTATAATATTTTGTAGCTTTATTCTTGTATACATAAGTGTTAAATACCCTTGCTTTTCTGTTATAGCCAAAACAGTCTCTTTATTGACCAAGTGTGTCTAGTTACCTTCTCTGTTGCAGTAACAATTCCCTAGCACTGCCTATTTAGGCTTAACAGCCCCCCAATTGCTTACCATGCTAACAACCAAGCTTGGCTTGGCCCCATGAGGCTTGGTTAATCTTGGCGTGGCCTCGTGTGGCCTCACGGCCCCAAGCCCAGCCCATCAGCTCTAACAGCCCCTTAATAGGCTCTAGTGGATCACGAATAGGCTCGTTAATAGTATAAATGTTCGCAAATACCCGACCAATAAAAACAATTCGCCAGAGTCTCCCCTATAATATGGACTAGCCACATGCACGACAGCATGTATATAAGGTCATTTCTACGCACCTAAAGACACAAACCAAGAGAAATATACAAATTCCCAATATAATAAGACAAAAACAATAATGATTGAATGCAAATTAAAGCAGTAAAAAGTTCAGGAATATACTACAAATTCAGAGTTCCAAAAACTCACGCTTTCATTTTTCTATTATCTTAGAAATTAAAGATTTAGAGTCTTGGGGCTCTACCCATTTGGGGGGGTTTGGTAGTTGATCAACCTAGCCAAACACAATACTTTGACATAGGTCACAACTCACAACAACTCCCTAATCCACCCATTTATGAAAACACACAAAATTTAAAGCATAAAAAAAGGGATTCTAGAATTAGATAAGGATGAAAGCAAAAAAATTATTGTTAAAATTGTTAGTTCAAAAGAGTAAAAGCCCTAGTAGTATTTTAAGTTCTAGTTAGGACTTGATCGTATTTTATGATTTTATCCGGGGACACGAAGTTTCCTCTAGCTTGACAGAGGCAGGATTGCTAATGAATACAGAGAAACACATTAATTTGCGGTAATAAACTACAATCATTAGTAGAAAACTATAAAAATTATTGCAATGTTAGGGTTATTATCTTTGAAAACTATATAATACCCAATTCAGATATCTACATAACACCCAATTCAGAAATCTATATACCACATTCAACATTAATCTTCAAATTTAGAAAACTATAAAAATTATTGCAGTTAGGGTTACCTATGGGCGGCGGTGATAATGGCAGTGGTGGTGGCGGGCCGACGGTAGTGACAATGGCAGCTAATTCTTCTCCTTCTTCTCTTCCCCCCTTTCTCCCTCTTCTCTCTATCTGCTCCCTTTTTTTTTTCTTAGATCATGTCTTTCGCGAATGGTAATCTTTGGTTAGATTAAGTTTGATCGTCGACGACGCTCAGTAGCGACCGCGTCATGGTCGCTAAATTTTAATGACATGGACTTATCGGTGACGCATGCGATTGGCTGATATCAAATATCATAAAGAATCCTCGGCGCCAACATTTCCTGCCAAAATTTTGGAGGTAAAATTGTGCTAGCGACCACTTGGCGATCCGCGTGCGATCGGTTGATATTTAATAACGATTTGGATATAATTACGATTCGCGCGGAAGGCGGTCGCTATTATTACTAATATCGTGACCGCATATCGATCATTGATATTATTAATCGTTGATAGACCTTTTCTTGTAGTGATCGGAAGAGCTCCTTAGATATCTCGATATCTTTCGGTCCCTACTTTCCTCACCATCAACTACTTGATGTGCGGGAATATAGTAAAACATCCATAGTTTCAAGTCGACGTGAAGCTCGTTACTCATGGATGCGAGCATGATGCATTGAGCTAACTGTGCATCATCTTGCCACTTTCTAAAAGTAGCAATCTCTTCCTCAGAGGCATTGTCTGCAACCATTGCAGGGATAGGCGTATTAAGGACATAAGATAGCTTTTCAGCCGTGAGAACTATTCTCAAATTTCTTAACAAATCCGTTTAATACGGTCCGGTTAAATAACATCTAATATGTTTCGCAGTGATAGTAATTTAGACATAATAAAAATTCTGTAAATGAATTTGTAATTAACAACATTTTAACATACATTCTTTTATTAATTACCAAAATAATTTAGGTCTTGTTTTAAATTGGTATCTCCCACTATTTTCTTCAAACTATATTACCCTCAATATATATAGTTCGGCAATATCTAATTAAAGATATGCTAGTGAGAATAAGGATCCCATTTCAAATGTATATAGCCTTGTGGTGACACAACAAACTATATATAAATAAATAGGTAGACAACTTTTGTCAATTACATCAACTATACAACTCCTTTTATTTTGCCTCTTAGATTATTTTGATCATGTGGTGGCACATCAAGAATCAAAATTATCCAAGTTAAGTCGACCTAGCACTCCATATATTCAAAAAGAAAAATATCATCCTTGTGGTGACACAACAAAACAATTTTGTTCAATTTTCTTTATAAGCATCAAATGTGATAAATTAACATCTTAAATACTTAATACTTGCCTTGTGGTGACACAACAAACTCATATTAAATATTTAATACTCTATTAATTTTATCATGCTAGAAGGCGACGTTCGATATTCCAAATATCTTTGAACGCTTAGGACTTAATATAAAAATTTGAGGGGTTTGTTATTAAAATGTCTCATCTTGTTTAGCGCGCATGCACATATATATATAAAATACGCGTCATATTAATTAACATGCGAAGCATGTTTGCATAATATATAATATATATAGTATAAACATGCACATATAGAATACTATATTCTACCCGGATTGATTATGGACTTTTATTCTAGTTTGGTTCACTTAAGCCACCAAGTGAACCAAAAGGTCAAACCCTAGGGGTGCAATAAATAATATTTAAATATAACTATTACATTTAAACCCGGGCTCCATTACAAACGGATCTTCATGCGCTTCTTGTCCCTTGATATCCAATTCTTCAAAATAATTCTAACTATTCCTATTACAAAACTATTTAAAATAAATAGAAACCTTAATCGTGATCGAGGGAAGTACATAGAGAGAGATAGAATTTACATTAAGAAAAATTAGAGAAGGCGAAGTACTTGAGACCCCATTTAATAAAACCCATACATTCATGCATCCAACTAAAATAAAATCCAATCACATTGGTCATTAGTCCATAATTAATCCCATTTATTATCATACATATCACCATATGCATCAATACATAACATTCATCCGATGAATAATAAACATTCAATATATATATTGATATCATTTAATGGGCAAATTTAGTTAGTATAAAATTTAATTTTGAATCAAAATAAACTCCTTTATTTTAATCCAAATTTAAATCAAAATAAAACTATTTTATTTTAATTTATCTAATTTTGAATAAAATAAACTATTTTATTTAAATCAAAATCTTTAATCAAAATAAATTCCTTTATTTTAATTAATTATGGAATCCAATTCCATGTAAAAAAAATAAAACTCTTTTATTTAAAGGAAACACGGATTCTCTTTCCTATTCACAAATAAACTCCTTTATTTTGAATAATATGAAATCTTATTCCATATCTAAATAAACTCCTTTATTTAAGGAAATCTGATTCTCTTTCCTATTCACAAATAAACTCCTTTATTTTGAATAACATGAAATCTTATTTCATATCTAAATAAACTCCTTTATTTAAGGAAACATGTAATCCAATTTCAACTCCTATTAGTTACCATGGAATCCAATTTCAACTCTAATTAGTTAGCATGAAATCCAATTTTAAAATTAAAATAAACTTTTTATTTTAATTATAAAATTATTAAGAATATTATATTATATTATATATATATATATATATAATATTATCAAAATTATACAACCCACGTGAATCATGTTCCTGTAAGTAATACTCCCTTTAAAAGTTGAACCACGTGAATGCTTCCTGAAGCATATTAGTAACCTTTAAAAAAAATCCCATCCACTTATATGTTTATATATATATGGTAAATGAAGCAACAGGATTCCGTGAAAACTATCATGCCAGGAGAATAATTACATTACCGTTTTGTTATAAGAACCGGCTAAACAGGATATGTAGAATATATATGATACACGGAATCATTTCATAATTCACGTGACTCACGATTATTATCGTGTGAAGTAAGAATCAGCGAATCAGTAGCGAAAAAAAAATATTTTCGCATTTTTTTTAAAAATTTTATACAATAAAATTATGCCCAATTAAATTGTTCTAAACACATATCAATATAACATCAAATTAAAACAATTAATTATTAGCATAAAGGTTTGGCTCTGATGCCACTGTTAAGTTTGTAATATTCAAGAACGCAATCAAATTGCAAAAATAAGCAGAAACGTGAAAAAAATCAGAGTTTTAAAATTTTACAAACCATAAACCCGGATCACCCTTTATGCACAATTATTAATTAAACGAAAAGATAAAGAATAAAATCATACCCTTGAAGATCGAGCTTCCTCAGGTACAAGTTCACCTCCAAATCCTTTCGCGTTCAACTTGAATTCACCGAGTTTGGTTCCTTCCTTTGATCAACGTTAGCCACCCAAGTGTTTGGCCTCTAGAGGTGATCCACCAAGGAAGAAGGATTCAAGAAGATGGGTGGTTGGCTAAACCCTAGTTTTTCTATCTCTATAGAAAAGGAGCGTACTCTCCAACCATTGGAATTATTACGCCATCTTGATATCTAATATAAGACTCTGCTTATAAAGATATCAAGTAACCCTATTAAAATAAGGTATTATTTAATTAAACTCTTTTAATTAAATGGGCTCCCTAATCTTATTAGGGATAATTAATTAAACTCCTTTAATTAATTTTCCCTCCTAATCCTATTAGGAATAAATGAGAGTACTTATATTAAATTAATTCCTAAACTCTTTTAGAAATTAAAATAATAATAATTGTAATAATATTAATAAGACTCCTCTTATTAATTTATATTTAATATTTCTAAAATATTAAATAATAAATATTAAGCTATTTAATTTATTCTATCACCATAGATTAAATTAAATATACTTACTTATATTATTACGATTATGCCATTAACTTCTTAAATAATTATTCTTCCTTTTATGGTGTGGCCTGTAGGTTCTCTATATTAAACCCGGTTGTGAATAAATCAATTAGAACAATTCTAATCTTATTTAAATAAATAAATTAAATAATTAATTTATTTAAATAAATAATATTTATTCTACACTAGGGATAAGCCTCCTAGCGATTAACGACTTTCCGGATAATATAGATTTCAACATTAATCATAAAAGAACCTTTGAGTAAATAATTGCAAATACAATTCAATCCTTCCACCATACAATGTCTCAATTAAATATAAGACATGGAATTCTTGTCAAGTCTTATTTTATTTAATTATATGTATTTCGATCCTTAAATGCACAACACCAAATAATTCAAATTAGAAACTCCTTTCTAATTTCATTACGCCGCCAAGGACTCTTTGGGTTGTCATTTATCGAATCACATAGGACATTTCTCTTCTTTTAATAAGTGGTAGATTCTTTATTGATCATACATTATCTCCATGTACAACTTATTATACCCAAGCATACCCTTTGATATACCCTAAGGGTCTTAAGAAATAAGTCAAAGTATAACTCATCATACACAAGATACTATGATGATCTCAAGTCCAAGGATCACTTGTACTACTATCACTACAGGAATTCCTATTGACAGGCAAGTAAAACTCCATTAGGTATTCCTTAGCGAGCAACGTTCAGTGAACTTATTCTCTAATAAGCACCTACATACTTGCTTTAGTGTCTCCACACAAATGATCATGAGATCAATCATCCTCATCCAATGAGCAAGCAACGTATGTACCAATCTATCCGGATTCACTAATCCCCAATTTAGTAATCCAATGATTGGGAACTATTTTAGTTTTAAGCTTTCTAAGAATTTAGATCTCATTAGAATGATCATCATCATTATTCTAAAAGCATTGCTTAAAATTATGGGTTTATCACATATTATAAAACAGCATCATGTAGATAATTAAAAGCCTTTAATAAATTAATACTTTTTATTAATAAATGAATAAGATTGTTACAAAGTATATGCTTTATCATCAAACATGATTGGCTTGTGTGCATACTACTTTCAGGTCTCGGGTTGACTAGGAAGCTTACCCTTCTCTCTTTCACTAACTGTAGTGGCTAATTGACTCATTTGGATCTCTAGGCGAGATAAGGTTTAGTTAGTGCTTTGCTGAGATTTTATTAAAGTTTCCACACTCTTCTCTAAGGTGCTAAGTCTCCTCTCACTTTCATTAGAAAACCCTGGTGGATATTGAAGTGCTGAATTTGAATTTTGGTATGGACCAAGATTTTGCTTTTGGTAAGGTTGAAAAGATTGATTTAGAGACTGATTGACCTGATTTGAAGGGTTATTTGGGTAGGGTCCTTGGTTCCATACAAAATTTGGATGATTTCTCCAACCTAGATTATAAGTGGGTGAAATTGGGTCATTTCTAGGTCTTTTAAATATTGCATTGACTTGTTCATATTCTTCAAGTAGGGGCATGAATCTAGGAAATTCCTCAATCACATGGCTTGGTGAATTACTTAGACACAAAGGTGTTGGTGTTGAGACTTGGTTCACGTGTGATTGTCCCCTAGTTTCTAAATCTTCAAGTCTTTTAAGTATACCAGCCAACTTAGCTTCGGTAGCAATTGAATTATAAATTGTATGAACACCCCTAGATGAACTAGGTTTATCGGTCTCTCGGGTGGTTTCCCATTACATGGTTTTTTCTGCTAAGTCTTTTAAAACCTCCCAAGCTTTTTCCTCATCATTATTCAAAAAATCCCCTTGACATATTGACTCTAACATTGTTTTAGTGGGATAGTCTAAACCTTCGTAAGCTATTTGACACAATCTCCATTTCTCAATTCCGTGGTGTGGGCACTAGGATAACAAGTTTTTAAATCTATCAAAATATTTCCAAAATAACTATTTTTCAAGTTGGAAAAATTGATGAATTGTAGTCCTAATTTTAGCAGTTTTATGATTTGGAAAATATTTTTTTAGAAATGTAACAACAAATCCCTCCCAGGTTGATATGAAATTATTTGGTAGGCTATATAACCACTTTTTAGCATTATCTTTTAAAGCAAATGTGATAAATCTTAGCCTATTTGAGTCATCAGATAATTGTTGAATTTTCATTAAAGAACAAACTTCCTCAAATTCCTGAATAAATAAATATGCATCTTCTATCCCCGTGAACCTAGATAACATATTTATAAAATGTGGCTTAAGTTCAAAATTGTTACCAGTTACCGGTGGCAGACTGATACCTGAAGGTTGGGCAGAGCGCGAAGGATAACATCGATCCCTTAAAGAAACAGTTTGTGCGCCCTCCATTTTTCTTAAAGTGAGATCTTTTAAAGTGAAATCTGAAAATTCAAGTTTTCTCACTAATCGGGATGTTTCGTCCCTAATCCACACTTTTTATATACACTACTAAGCAAATAAGTAGATAAGCACAAAAAAAACAAATAATAATAAAAAAAACAAAATTTTAACTAGGTCAACCTGAATAAAATCTAGACAACTCCTAACTATTTCAAGTTACACCGCAAGGTCCACCAAATTCGAAATTAATCACACCACTAGCCAGGTAAGTGTAAGAAAGTTGGGAGTCTCTCCGTAGATACGGTGACTAATTGAATAACCACACAATCTTTAGGCGTATACCTTTTGAACCACTTACCTAGACACTAGTAGTTTGATTAATTTAAAATCCAGACTCCTCTTGGAGTTTCTTGTCCTAATTGAGCTCGAGAGTCCTAGGGGCCAATGTCTACTTGATTTTATCAGGTCATGGTTATGCAAAATGCAAATTGGGTTGTTTGTGGGCCAAGGAAGGGTGATGAAATCCCCACCTTATCTTGTTACAGGTTTTACCATTAATGTTAGATTAAATATGAAAATGCACAAATAAAAAAAAACTATAAACAAATAAAAAGTCCTAAAACTATGTGAATTAAGAAAGAATGAGAAATTTTGACGTGCCTCTATCCTCCAACAATCACCACAGTTTATATTTGACAAAAATAAAATAAAATAAAATAAAAAACTAACAGGATGTGCTTTATGTGAGTGGATTCATGAATGCGACAAATAAAAAAAATATTAAAAAAAAAACTAAACAACTATTTTTTTTTTCAAAAAAATATAAAGATACGAAGTACTGAAGAAAGCGCAGCAACAAAATCTTTATCTTTTTGCTCCTTCGATCCGCTTCAATAATCCTGAAAAAAAATTAAAGTTAAAACTAATTCGAATAAATAAAAATTAGGGAATAAAGAAAAATTATTCTAGTCTCCGACATCGGCGCCAAAAACTTGATATGATAAAAATATGTAACTGCAAGTGCACAGCGTCTATTGTAGATTTGGCAAGTACATGTTGAACCACAGAGACTATATCAATTCTTTAATACATCCTTAATTAATATTTTAGGCAAATTAGAAACAAAAATTGTGGAGAATATTTATTAACTAAATTATGCAAACTATTAATTAATAATTGAAACTATTAATAAGAAAAGATACCTAGGAATCAGAATCCACGACATATTAACATAATAAATAATTTCTTATTCCCTAAATCATTTCCCAAATTATTTTCCCTTCCCTTTAAAAATTATTATTCATATAATTAATATGGGCAAGCATAAGTTATGAAAAATTCACAGATTAACTATAACTTATCAAAACCTCGCAATCAATATAAAAATCATATGCAATTTATGCGGAGGAAAATATGAAGGCGAAAATAATTAGGCATTAATTTTGTAATGGAAAGAAAATATTATTATGAAATACTTAGTTTCATCATAATCCTAGGTATTAGAAATTTAGCTAGCCATGGAATTAAAAACAAAAACAAGTAATATTAGTACTACTATTCGCATGAAATAAGAACAATAATTAAAAAGAGAATTTCTATTATATAAATAAAAGAAAGTTACAAATACTCCTTGACAGTAGTACCACATGTGATTGGAATAAGAGAAAAGACAAACTTTAAATATCTTCCTCACTTCTTCACTAGTGGAAAACTAAGAAAAATAAAATAACAAGTGGTGTCTTCTCTCTAAAACAAGTGGCCTATTTAGAGGGAAAATAACTTTGAACCCTAATTTAGATTCATTGAATTTGGATAGTTTTGTTCCCAATCAACTTCTCAAAGAGATCTTCTAGATATACTTTCCTTTCTCTTATTGGATTTGACTTGCATACCAAGATTGTTCAACCTCTTTCCTACTCCTTGTAGGATTCTTCTTGGATATTTCTAATATGAATAAGACCATTAAATATTGATTGATCACCAAGATTTTGACTTTATTGCAACAAATATTAAATCCTACAAAATAAAATAAAACATATTAATTTAATAAACTAATATAATTAAAAGGACAAAATTAGGGATAATAAAATGTATGAATTACGTGTCTATCAGAAATTGACATTTATTTTGATAATAATTAATTTATGGATGATTGACCAAATGAGCAATAATTTGAATAAATGAGCAAGTAATTGCTATTTGTTCACATACAAATTACTGTTGGTTCACATGTATGGAACTATTGATTCACATGCATGTACTATTATGGGAGGTAGTGCAAGATTAATAATACTTGAATGACTAAATTAAAAATGGAGGTATAGATGAATGTACTATAGTGTAATAATTCGGGCCCCTAATCATGCAATTAGCAAAACTATGTTTTCCTATAAATATAAGCTCATTCTTCTTTCATTCTCATCAATTCACTAAGACTCATAAGAGCAATTAAAGAGAGAGAAGCTATAGAGTGAAAAAAGAAGAGTATTTTGCTACTTCACTACTGCAGTATCCAGCCTTCTACTAAGGTAAGGGGTATTATTTATTTCATATTCGTTTACGATATTATTTCTTTCGTATTCGTAAGGGATATTATTTTTGTTCAATATTCGTATGAAATAATATTTTTTTTCTTCCATGCTCTGTAGTATGTAAGTAATACTATTTCCTTTTAGATTCCAAGTTTTATACTCATTTTGTTAAAGAATGACTTCTATACTCCTTGAAATTAGTAGAATATCCTTGAAATTTGCGCTTCATCTAGTATTATTTCACAAGGATATTTTTCTGAACATTCTTGTTAAATTGTAAACTTTTCATGCCAGAGTACTATTCATTGGTACTATTCATTTATACGGCACTATTCATATATATGGTATTATTCACGGAATACTATTCATGGGCATTATTCATAAATATGGTACTATTCACAAAGTACTATTCACGTGATACTATTCAAAAAGTACTATTCATGAAGTACTATTCATGAAGTACTATTCTCGAAGTACTATTCACAGGGTACTATTCACTTGGGTACTATTCACCTAGAGTACTATTCATAAAAAAAATTAATGTCTTTTCGGTTCAAATCATTTTTGATACAATATTATTCTTGAATTTTACTCCACAAAGCAGTATCATGTTGACAATTTGGATATTATTGAATTCTGGATAAATTAAATTATAAATTTTTAAAATTTATACTTGATTTCATTTAATTAAATTCTCATATCATTGTCATCATCCTCGTTCTTATATTGTGATGAAAGTCGTCTTTGGCCGTAGTGCATAGATGGACTGTTGATTGGTATGATTATGACTAGAGATTATTCGGTATAATCATGACTCGTAATGTTACAAATGAAAGTCCTCATTGGCCCGTAGTGTATTGATGGACAGTTATTGGTATGATCATAACCATGCGTTCTCTTCGGCCCAGACGAATTGTTGTTTGGCATGTTCATGACCATTGGTGATAACACGAATATCCTTGGTTCGTAGTGCATGGATAATTCGTGGACGTGATACTAATGAATATCCTTGGCCTGTAGTGCATAGATAATTCAGTGATGTGGATTATTTATTGAGCTGAGTCTCAGCGATAAAATTGATGATAAACATTATAAATCATAGAAGATAGTAGATATCATGCTCTACTTGAAACTTTAATGGATTGCTTGTTACGCTGCAATTAATGTGACGCCCCCAAATCTAGGTTTTCTAACCTCATATTTGGTGCTCACGATCTATCATCATCATAAGCATTCTATAACTATTACAGAATAATAAACATACATTGTTCATTATGATAAAGTTTCATAACATGGTCCCAAGGTCTTCTTAACCTTAACTTAAACACACCATTCAAATTACAAAAGGATTACATAATAAATTCTATCAGATAATAATAATTAACATTCGTTCTAAACTATTCCTGGATCTTGCCCTTGCCTTTGTCTTTCGCATTAGATCCTTCGGGCTTAACTAAAATAAATGTCATGATATAGCAAGGGTAAGCAACTAATTTTCTTAGCAAGTTTATATACAAGGGAGATATATCATGACTGGAAAGAAGTTTTTCTTTCAATGTTCAACAATAATATAAGATTGTGAAGGAACATGAATTAATAGTCAACAATTGAATATTTGAATAATTGAATAACATGAACTGAGTGGTTTTGAAATAACCATGAACATTTGCCAAGATTCTCAGTCATTTAGACTGGACCTCTTAATAAATTTTGGTATCCAAGGGGATCAGCCTTTCATACCCCATGATTTAAGCATAAACACTTAATAATCTGGCATCGATATCATCCCTTAATCAAATACGTCATTTTCTCAGTCAAGAGTTCTTATCATATCAATTTAATAAGAACAGCTTTTTAAAACACATTTGATTTAACAAATTTAAACATGCTTGATCTAACTGATACAATTAGCATAGATCTATCTCATAAACAGTTCATAAATGAAAGAACTTTAATTTAATTCACAGTTCAATAATAATAGAACAGGAATTCAATTGCACAAAGTGTGAATTTCAATAATCAGTATAGATGTGAATAATCATCAATAATTATTCACTAACATGCTTTGAAAATAATAACTCGAGTTTGAGTTAGGAAACTTGCCTCGTTCGTAGGTTAGTGGCTACGAAATTAAATTTCTATCCACTATGCAGTTAAATTATCTTCTTTTGAGAGACCTATAGTTAATCTTTCAATTAGTCATAGCATAACATTAGATTATGTAATCACATAAATATTATACATTACATTTAGTTCTTATAAACATTATCATGCCTAGATAATGTTACTATTAAATAACAACTACCTTTAATTCACTTAATATTATCAATCTTGATAATATTTAATTCACCTCTTAGTATTATTAGTTTACTAATAATACTTTTATTCGCTTACTAATATTATTAACATCTTAATAATATTTTAGTAATTTACTAATATTATTAATCCTCTTAATAATATTTTAATCATACATTAATATTATTACTTTAATAATATCTTACTTATGATTTAGTTAATCAATCAATAATACTTTTAATCATTTTAAAATAGTATTAATATTTTATTTATTTACTAGTATTATTAATCATTTAATAATATTTTACTCATTTACTAATATTATTTAATAATATCTTATTCCATTACTAATATTATTAATCATTTAATAATATTTTATTCCTTTACTAATGTTATTACATTTTTAATAACATTTTATTTAATCTCGAATATTATTATTTACTCAATAATAATACTTTAATTTAATATTAATAATCTTTTAATAATATTTTAATCTAAGATTAATATTTTAATCTAATATTATTAATCATTTAATAATACTTTAATCATTTATTAATGCTTAAATCAAATATTATTAACCATTTAATAATATCTTATTGAAGTTTTAATCTTAATATTTTTATTTACTTAACAATATCATATTCTAGTATTATTAATATCATAATAATATTTTCAACAATTTATTGGATTAATAAAGAATTTATTCTAATTGTCCATCATTTATTAACCTCTTATTTAATATCCATAAAAGGTCATAAATAATATTTATTATTATAAATTACCAAAATATCCTAAAATAGTCATAATATTATATATTAGGAGAATTCAAGCATTAGAATCACAATTTTCTTATTTAAGACATCATTTAACTATTTATTTTCTTTTATTCATAACTTAATCATTTTTAGGAAAAATAGCAAACTGATTCCAAAAATTCTCATTTTCTGGATTTGGATAGTATATGACCCAACCATGATTCCCAAAGTTTTCTGGAATTTTAGAAAATGATTTACTATTTTTAAAGTGCCCAAAACACTCGGATCTTGCTTCATTTTTCATAAATCGAGTTTTGCTCAGACAAAACTGAAATTTTCAGGGTATACTCTCATAACATATATGAACCTACTGTAAAACTTTCGGAATTTTTCAGTGTATACACAGTGAGATATTCGAATGTTAATATTTCGGAGTCCTTTACGAAAATAACCATACGCACAACCTATAAATCGAAACGTGTCCGTTCTTTTTCCTACACGTAGATAACTTCTTAAGGTACCTCTGTAATTTTTCCCAGATTTTTAAAAGACTTGCAACTGACCGAAACAGCCTCAAGAAAAACGAGAACAGTAGCTATTTTAGGGTTTCAAAACCTCAATACACTATGTGGACTGTTTTGGGGAAAACAGTCCCCATGGCTTTAATACTTGCTAGATTTGTGTTCTACCACTTGGGTTTACTAGATAACTCATGTATCTAGCACCCCCCTTTGACAGATCACAAATCCAAGTTGTAAAACTTGAGTTACACAAGATTTAGTGGAAGAAAAACAAGGGTTTCACCCCTTAGACAACATATGCTCAATTCATTCCTTTAAACCTTTGATCTAACACTCAAGATACTTAGTTCCATACATGATGATATGTAGAACTAGGGTACTTTTGTCGCTATCCTTCTTGTTCTTCCAAAGTAAGTAATGAACTTAGGATGCATGAACCAAATCTCACTCCCTTTCTTGCACTCCTAAAATTCGGCCCTCCCTCTTGTTTCTCTCTCTTTGGTTTTCTTTTGCAAGCTTAGAAGGAAAGAAGAGAAGAAATGAAATGGAAAAATGAAATAAAAGGATACTTACAAAAATATAGATACACTTAGTGTATTTAGCTATTATCCCCCACATCTTTCTTGCCCATTAGACAAAACCCCTTATCTTGTTCTTAAGTATGCTTAATGATATTTCCACCAATGAGGTGTAGACAACATTGTACTTTGTGTACGAAATTAAGAAAAGTAAGGTCATTAGCTATTTAAGGAAAGTGGGTTAGCAAATAAATTTGCCTTATATGGACACAAGGGGGGCCGACCATAAGCTCTCCAAATCCTCATTATGCTTTTATTTTTAATGCCCAATTTTGATTAATCAAATGTCTACAATACCCTTAATCAAGTGGGATAAGTATTGGTTTGCTATTTATTTCCTTTGGGCTTCTTCCTTAATTGTTTTGGGCCATGTAATAAACATAGTCTAACAATTTTAATATATGTTACCCAAATTGTTTATTTAGGGTTTCCATTTCCAATCATATAAAATTTAATTACTTATACATGTAACTTTAGCTCATAACCTAATTAGGTTTACTAGAATTAGGCTTAAAATTATTAGTCACTTGAAATAACAAGATTATCCACCTAAGTTAGTATACATATTAAATACTAACCTTTCCTTATTACCATAACCCTTAGGTTATTTAATTGTCTCACCTAATGTATAATTAGGTTACGAAGCTTTCATTTTTAATGAAATCTATAAATGTCTATATCCATAACTATAGTATATATGTTAATTTACCCATGCACCACTTCACATATGTTGTCACATATTAAATCACTATATAACACAAAGTTTTAAATATCAATAATGTACATACATATATAGTGACTTAAAATTCACGGTTATTACATCTCTCCCCTTATAAAATTTCGTCCAGAAATTACATATAGGGTTACTCAAAAAGATGTGGATAATTTTCCCTCATCTTTTCTTCGAGTTCCCACGTAGCTTTTTCAGCGTTGTGGTTCCTCCAAAGAACTTTTATAGAATGTATAACCTTATTTTGCAATTTCTGCTCTTTTCTATCTAAAATATCAACCGAAATTTCCTCGTACGACAAATCCTTTTTGACCTGAATTGGCTCGTACGATATCACGTGCTTGTAACCAGGCTTATATGGTCGTAGCACTGACACATGAAACACCTTATGAATATGTTCCAGTTCAAGAGGTAGAGCTACCTCGTACGCCACTTCGCCTATCTTCCTCAAGATCTCGAAAGGTCCAATAAATTTCGGACTCAGGTTACCTTTCTTTCCAAACCTTATCTTCACTTTCCAGGAAGATACTTTCAAAAATGCATAGCTTCCCACTTCAAAATCTCTCTTCTGGCGATGTAAGTCTGCATACTTCTTCTGGCGATCTTGAGCTGCTACCAGCTAGGCTCTTATCACCTTGATGATCTCTACGATCTACTGCACCAGTTCTGGTCCCAACAGTCGATGTTCACCCACTTCATCCTAACATAAAGTCATTCTACATTTCCTCCCATACAATGCTTTGTACGGCGACATTCTGATGCTGGCGTGATAGCTATTGTTGTATGCGAACTCTACTAATGGAAGATGATCCTCCCAGCTACCCTTGAAGTCCATCACACAAGCTCTGAGCATGTCTTCAAGCATTTGAATTGTTCTCTCACTTTGTCCATCGGTTTGCGGATGATACGTGGTGCTCATCCGTAGCTGCGTCGCCATTATTTCTTGAAGACTCTTCCAGAAGTTTGACGTGAATCATGGATCTCTATCCGATACAATAGATACTGGTACGCCATGTCTCCAGATAATTTCTTTGATATATAATTTGGCTAGCTGGTCCAGACTATACTTGATCTTGATCGGCAAAAAGTGAGCTGACATCGTAAGACCATCTACAATCACCCATATGACGTCGTGCCCTTTTTGCATTGCTGGAAGTCCCACCACAAAATCCATCGTAATGTGCTCCCATTTCCACTCTGGAATCTCTAAAGGCTATAGCAATCCACTCGGTCATTGATGCTCTGCCTTGACTCTCTGAGAAGTTAGACATCTGCTGACGCATTCTGCAACCTCTCTCTTCATGTTTGGCCACCAAAAGTGTTGACGTAAATCTTGATACATCTTTGTGCTTCCTGGGTGTATCGAGTACCTCGTACTGTGTGTTTCTTGTAAAATCTCTCCCTTAGTTCTGGTACTAACGGTACCCAAATTCGTCCTTCGAATCTCAGCAGTCCGGTGCCATCAGTCTTTTATTTCAATTCATCCCCTTCAGCTAACCTCTTCTTGATGTTATCGTAATCTTTGTCCTTCTCTTGAGCCTCTTTAATCTTATCTAATAAAGTCGGGCTCGCTGTCACTGTAAATAATTTCTCATTGGTCTCCATCGGATACTTAACCTCTAAGTCAAGTCGTTCAAAATCTTTCACCAATTCCTCTTGAATGGTCGACTTGATACTTCTCTCTCTGCCTTTTACGCTCGGGCATACGCCACTTAATTTGCTTTGCCTGGATGGTACAGTATCTCACAATCATAATCCTTGATTAATTCTAGCCATTGGCGTTGCCTTATATTTAGCTCCTTCTACGTGAAGATATACTTCAGACTCTTGTGATCCGTATATATCTCACACTTCTCGCTATACAAATAGTGCCTCCAAATCTTCAAGGCAAAAACTACTATTGCTAACTCCAAGTCATGAGTCGGATAACCCTTCTCATAGTCCTTGGTGGCGTGAAGGCGTGTCTGATGACCTTGCCATGATGCATCGATTACCTGACCAAGACCCTTGTGTGACACATCACTATATACCTCAAATCCTCCGTGTTATGCGATAAAGCAACACATGGTGTGTAATGAAAGCCTCTTCTTCAATTCCATGAACCTCTCTTCACATTTCTCCTTCCAAACGAACTTCACCATCTTTCAAGTAAGTTTGGTCAACGGCGATGCTATCTTTGAAAAATCTTGGATGAATCTCTGATAGTATCCTGCTAATCCCAAGAAACTCCTAATTTCTGTCGGCGTCTTTGGCTGTTCCCAGCTGATAACCGCTTCTACTTTTGTTGGATCCACCGAAACACCATCCTTGTCGATAACGTGACCCAAAAACTGCACTCTCTGCAACCAAAACTCACACTTGGAGAACTTTGCATACAACTTCTCCTTCCTTAACGTCTCCAACACTATCCTTAGATGTTCAGCGTGCTCTTCCTTCGTCTCTGAATATACCAGAATGTCATCGATGACCACAATAACAAACTTATCCAAATACTTTTTAAACACTCTGTTCATCAAGTCTATGAATGCTGCTGGCGCATTCATCAATCCAAAAGACATTACGAAACTCAAAGTGTCCATCAGGAGTTACGAATGTCGTCTTTGGAACATCCTCTGCCTCACCTTGAGTTGGTGATACTTAGGTCCTCAAGTTGATTTTTGAAAAGTATTTCGCCCCCTTCTACTGATCAAAAAATTGTCGATCCTAGGCAATGGGTATTTTTCTTAATGGGACCTTGTTCAACTCCTAGTAGTCGATACAAAGCCTTAATGGCCCATCCTTCTTCTTTACGAATAAGACTGGTGCTCCCCAAGGTGATACGATCGGTCGAATTTATCCCTTATCTAACAACTCTTGTAGTTGAACCATCAGTTCCTTCATTTCTACCGAAGCCATACGATACGGCGCTTTGGATTCTGGTGATGTCCCTGGTGCCAAATCGATAACAAACTCTACCTCTCTATCTGGTGGCAATCCCGGAATCTCATCTGGGAAGACATCAACAAATTCCCTTACAATAGGTGTCTGACCCAGTTCACCCTCGACTCTGCAAGTATCCACAACGTGAGCCAAATAACCTATACAACCCTTCCTAAACAACTTCTTTGCTTGCATCATCGTCAGACAACAAGATCATCTCGGCGATTTACTGTCATGAAATACCACCTTTGACTTATTCGGAGTCTTTAGGTGTACGCACTTTTTCTTATAGTCAATGACCGCTTCGTAACTCAATAACCAATCCATCCCGAGGATTACATCAAACTCTCCAAGACGAATCGGTATCAAATCCACGTTAAGCTTAAACCCTCTTACATCAGCACAACAGTTTCTATGTATATAGTCTACAGGGATAATTTCTTTGTTTGCTACTTCTACATTCATTAGGTGTTCTAATAGTTCACGAGGTAAACTTAATCTTTGAGCAAATTCATCAGATATAAAAGAACATGAAGCTCCCGAATCTAATAACACATAGGCATTTATATCGTTGATTGTAATTATACCTGACACCACCTCCCTAGATGCCATGGCATCTTGCACTGTCATATTGAAAGTCCTCGCTGTTGGCTTGTTTGGCTGGGCTAGTCCTCCACTGGTTGTCTTAGTGTTATTGCCCCTGTTGCCATTTCTGCCATCCGTGCTTTTCTTCTTCGGATAATCCTTGATCTGATGTCCCATTTCACCACAGTTAAAGCAACCTCCCTTCTTCACCTTAGGACAATTGGGTAAGGTATGCCCTTCTTGCCCACAGGTATAACATACCGTTTTTCCTTTGTAGCACTCCCCCAAATGACCCTTTCCACAGTTCCCACACACCAACTTCTTTTGTTGCACACTTCCTTGCTGACTCTCCAAATTAGTACCCCCACTACTCCATTTTTGCTTCTTATTGTTACTACCACCATTGCTAACATTCTGATTCCCACCTTCTACTTTCTTCTTGTTCTTCTCCCGATTGTACTTTAAGACCGCTTCGCTTCCACCTTCCGCTATGAGAGCTTTCTCCAACAGAGTTGAGAATGATGTGATTTGTAAAACCGCTACCTTACTGTAAATCCACGGCTTTAGTCCATTTTCTAACCTTCTTTCTTTCTTCACCTCCGTGTCCACCTGATGTGGGGTGAATCTGGCCAATTCATTGAACTTTGCAGTGTACTCTAACACTGACATATTCTCCTGTTTCAATTCCAAAAACGTGATCTCCATTCTCGCTTGTGTACTCTCAGGGAAGTAGTTCTCAAAGAACAACTTCTTGAACGCTTCCCAAGTCACGATTCTAGTGCCGACTTTGTTCTGGTTGGCCTCCCACCAATAGTTTTCCTCACCCGTCATTAAGTAGGTAGTAAAAATTGTTTTTTCTGCTCTTACTCTACTCTATGATAATGAAGGCCTTCTCAATCTCCTTTATCCACGTCACGGGCCTCTATCGGATTCTCATTGTTCCTCTAAACTCGGTGGTCCTCTTTGCCTTGAAGTCCTTAAAGTTGACTAATTGGTTTCACTTTGATTTCTTCTGAGTTGAGCTTGATTCCTCATGGCTTCAGCCATCATATTGATAAAGTCTTGCATTGGGTTTGGTTAAGCTCCCGCTGCATTATTAACTGACTCTTCGATCTCTTGGTTCCTTAGTACACGTCTGGGCGGCATTATCTAGTGAAACAAAATTCTAACACATTACTCCGGTTTATTATCATATAAGTACTTAGCATGTAACACGCTACTGTATTCAAACAATCAGATGATCATTATGTGAGAGTTTTAAGTTACCAAGATTTGGAAGTCTTTCTCCCTGCTAAGTGGGTTAAGTTTGTTTTAAAAAAAATTCCAATTCAGTCTGCTGGATTCACATAATATTAAATAGACAATTTGCTATTTAAATTTTCCAACACATATTATAATAATAATGCATTTATATTCATATAACAATCTTCAGTGTCTCACATGTTCAATACAAGTATATTTTTATAAATGATACTATCCCATTTTAAACACAAAAGATGGGATTAACTCAAAATGATACTTCCCTACATACACAAATAGGAATACTACCTAACTACCTACTACCTCACACCTGCTGAGGTTTACATCAACATAAAACCCTATTACACAAAAAGGGTACTAATGCATCTATCTACAACTAGTCCATAGCTTAATCATCACTGGTGGCCCTGCTGGGTCACTGAACAGGCTCCTGGGGAAACAACCCCTCCATAACTCTACGTCGAACGGATCGACTCGACTCCCCTATCTCGAAATGTGCCCTCCTAGTCCAACTGCTCTAGCCCTCATATGCTGCGTCTAGCGCCAGTCCTAAAGTCTCGACCCTGACCTTCATGGCCTGCACTGCTATCTCTAATTGGTCCACCCGTTTGGCTGACTGATGAAATGCCTCCTCCACACGTATCTTATCAGCAATCTCCACGTTAAATTCACCCCGCATCGCCAGATGCTCTACGCTCAGCTCTCCGAACTTTGCCTTTTCCTGCTCTAGCTGTACCCTCAGCATCCCAACTTGCAACTCTAACTCATCTAACTTTCCCTTTTGTTCGATTACCTCCATATGGGCTTGTTAAGCCGCCTCCTTATATTGACCTTCTATGAACTGGAGTGTGTGGTTTTCAACCTCTAGTTCTCTTACTCTACCTTCTAATTGACTGATTCTCCTCAACAAATCCCCTATCAGAGGACCATGAGGGGCTTCTTCCGTGACCTCACGCTCAATGGGCTCTTGCTCCACTGAGTGACTACCCTGGCGTTCTTCAGACATCCTACAAACACCATAAATAAAACCAACATCAGTACCACAATAAAATATATTCATTGATAAAAAGAAATAATATTTTATTTAGTACAACACATACTCGATGAATTTCCACAATCCATCTCCTAACATACTCTATAAAAGTTTTCTACTAAGGTTATAACCTAGGTTTCGCATTCCTAATGTTTATAACCTACAGCTTTGATACCAACTAGTGACGCCCCCAAATCCAGCTTCTCTAACCTCAGATTCGGTGCTCACGATCTATCATCATCATAAGCATTCTATAACTATTACAGAATAATAAACATGCATTGTTCATTATGATAAAGTTATATAACATGGTCCCAAGACCTTTTTAACCTTAACTTAAACACACCATTCAAATTACAAAAGGTTTACATAATAAATTCCATCAGATAATAATTATTAATATTCGTTCTAAACTATTCCCGGATCTTACCCTTGCCTACGTCTTTCGTATTAGATCCTTCGGGCTTAACTGAAATAAATGTCATGATATAGCAAGGGTAAGCAACTAATTTGCTTAGCAAGTTTATATACATGGGAGATATATCATGACTGGAAAGAAGTTTTTCTTTCAATGTTCAACAATAATATAAGATTGTGAAGGAACATGAATTAATAGTCAACAATTAAATATTCGAATAATTGAATAACATGGTGAGTGGTTTTGAAATAACCATGAACATTTGCGAGGTTCTCGATCATTTAAATTTGGACCTCTTAATAAATTTTGGTATTCAAGGGGATCAGCCTTTCATACCCCATGATTTATGCATAAACACTTAATAATCCGACATCGATATCATGCCTTAATCAAATTCGTCCTTTTCTCAGTCAAGAGTTCTTATCATATCAATTTAATAAGAACAAATTTTTAAAACACATTTGATTAAACAAATTTAAACAAGCTTGATCTAGCTGATACAATTAGCATAGATCTATCTCATAAAAAGTTAATGAATGAAAGAACTTTAATTTAATTCACAGTTCAATAATAATAGAACATGAATTCAATTGCACAAAGTGCGAATTTCAATCATCATTATAGATGTGAATAATCATCAATAATTATTCACTAACATGCTTTGAAAATAATAACTCGAGTTTGAGTTAAGAAACTTGCCTCGTTAAGTAGAGTTCTGACTCTGAAATTAAATTTCTATCCACTATGCGAGTTAAATTATCTTCCTTAGAGAGACCTATAGTTAATCTTTCAATTAGTCATAGCATAACATTAGATTATGTAATCACATAAATATTATATTTATACATTACATTTAGTTCTTATAAACATAATTACTGCCTAGATAATGTTACTATTAAATAACAACTACCTTTAATTCACTTAATATTATCAATCTTGATAATATTTAATTCACCTCTTAGTATTATTAGTTTACTAATAATACTTTTATTAAACTTACTAATATTATTAACATCTTAATAATATTTTAGTACTTTTACTAATATTATTAATCCTCTTAATAATATTTTAATCATACATTAATATTATTACTTTAATAATATCTTACTTATGCTTTAGTATCATTAATCAATCAATAATACTTTTAATCATTTACCAATAGTATTAATATTTTATTCATTTACTAATATTATTAATCATTTAATAATATTTTATTCATTACTAATATTATTTAATAATATATTCATTATTCATTACTAATATTATTAATCATTTAATAATATTTTATTCCTTTACTAATGTTATTACATTTTTAATAACATTTTATTTAATCTCGAATATTATTATTTACTCAATAATAATACTTTAATTTAATATTAATAATCTTTTAATAATATTTTAATCTAAGATTAATATTTTAAACTAATATTATTAATCATTTAATAATACTTTAATCATTTATTAATGCTTAAATCAAATATTATTAACCATTTAATAATATCTTAATGAAGTTTTTATCTTAATATTTTATTTACTTAACAATATCATATTCTAGTATTATTAATATCATAATAATATTTTCAACAATTTATTGGATTAATAAACAATTTATTCTAATTGTCCATCATTTATTAACCTCTTATTTAATATCCAAAAGGTCATAAATAATATTTATTATTATAAATTACCAAAATATCCTAAAATAGTCATAATATTATATATTAGGAGAATTCAAGCATTAGAATCATATTTTTCTTATTTAAGACATCGTTTAACTATTTATTTCCTTTTATTCATAATTTAATCATTTTTAGGAAAATTAGCAAACTGATTCCAAACATTCTCATTTTCTGGATTTGGATAGTATATGACCCAACCATGATTCTCAAATTTTTCTGGAATTTTAGAAAATGATTTACTATTTTTAAAGTGCCCAAAACACTCGGATCTTGCTTCATTTTTCATAAATCGAGTTTTGCTCAAAAAAAACTGAAATTTTCAGGGTATACTCTCATAACATATATGAACCTACTGTAAAACTTTCGGAATTTTCCAGTGTATACACAATGAGATATTCTAATGTTAATATTTCGGAGTCCTTTACAGAAATAACCATTACGCCCAACCTATAAATCAAAACGTGTCCGTTCTTTTTCCTACACGTAGATAACTTCTTAAGGTACCTCTGCGATTTTTCCCAGATTTTTAAAAGACTTGCAACTAACCGAAACAGCCTCAAGAAAAACGGGAACAGTAGCTATTTTAGGGTTTCAAAACCTCAATACACTATGTGGACTGTTTTGGGGAAAACAGTCCCCATGGCTTCAATACTTGCTAGATTTGTGTTCTTTTACTTGGGTTCACTAGATAACTCATGTATCTAGCACACCCCTTTGACGGATCACAAATCCAAGTTGTAAAACTTGAGTTACACAAGATTTAGTGGATGAAAAACAATGGTTTCACCCCTTGGAGAACATATGCTCAATTCATTCCTTTAAACCTTTGATCTAACACTCAAGATACTTAGTTCCATACATGATGATATGTAGAACTAGGGTACTTTGAGTATTAGAACATAACCCCCATATATGATGAGGTAAAAACCGAAATAGAAGAAGAATAAGAAAAAGAAAAGGATGAGAATTTCACCTAGTCTTGGTTGCTATCCTTCTTGTTCTTCCAAAGTAAGTAATGAACTTAGGATGCATGAACCAAATCTCACTCCCTTTCTTGCACTCCTAAAATTCGGCCCTCCCTCTTGTTTCTTTCTCTTTGGTTTTCTTTTGCAAGCTTAGAAGGAAAGAAGAGAAGAAATGAAATGGAAAAATGAAATAAAAGGATACTTGCAAAAATATAGATACACTTAGTGTATCTAGCTATTATCCCCCACATCTTTCTTTCCCATTAGACAAAACCCCTTATCTTGTTCTTAAGTATGCTTAGTGAGATTTCCACCAATGAGGTGTAGACAACATTGTACTTTGTGTAAGAAATTACGAAAAGTAAGGTCATTAGCTATTTAAGGAAAGTGGGTTAGCAAATAAATTTGCCTTATATGGACACAAGGGGGGCCAACCCTAAGCTCTCCAAATCCTCATTTTGCTTTTATTTTTAATGCCCAATTTTGATTAATCAAATGTCTACAATACCCTTAATCAAGTGGGCTAAGTATTGGTTTGCATTTTATTTGCTTTGGGCTTCTTCCTTAATTGTTTTGGGCCATGTAATAAACATAGTCTAACAATTTTAATATATGTTACCCAAATTGTTTATTTAGGGTTTCCATTTCCAATCATATGAAATTTAATTACTTATACATGTGACTTTAGCTCATAACCTAATTAGGTTTACTAGAATTAGGCTTAAAATTATTAGTCACTTGAAATAACAAGATTATCCACTTAAGTTAGTATACATATTAAATACTAACCTTTCCTTATTACCATAACCCTTAGGTTATTTAATTGTCTCACCTAATGTATAATTAGGTTACGAAACTTTTATTTTTAATGAAATCTATAAATGTATATCCATAACTATAGTATATATGTTAATTTACCCATGCACCACTTCACATATGTTGTCACATATTAAATCACTATATAACACAAAGTTTTTAAATATCAATAATGTACATACATATATAGTGACTTAAAATTCACGGTTATTACAGTTAAACATGTTGCTTATTAGTTTAACACTATTGAAGGCTAACGATAATTTATTCTACATTATCTTATTCATAATATTTCTTACTGGGCTAGTTGAGTTCACCCTGTTGCTTTCATTGTTCTCTTCAGGAAATGAGAATGTAGTCGGGGCTAGTCGGGGAACGGAGTGATGGTCCGAGATGGTGGCTATGGTAGTCCTCAGTATTCTATGAAATAATGTGATAATAAATGTAATGACGACTCCATTTGAGTTTGAATATTGTCTAGAAGATAATATTCGTGTAAAAACTCTCAGTTACGTCGTATTGTATAAAAGAAGTTTGTATTTGATTTATGTACCAAGTCTTTGGTGACTCAGAATGGGTGATGTATACTTATTTTGGGGGCGTCACAGTTGGTATCAGAGCTTAGGGATATGATCCCTGGCTGAGATGTGAGACTAGAACTATGAGGGGAGAGACGGGTATTTCCTTCACTAGTATGACCTACCTAAGTTTATTTGTTATTTAATTGGTTGGTCAGATTATAGGGATAATATGTGGCATGTCAATTAACCCTTATTTTGTGACAGTAAAATGGCATCTGAAAATGTTGAGATAAGCAATGGAGCACATGAGACTGTTGAGTCACCGCTGATCAATAACTAGGATAATGTGCATCAGGAAGGCAATAATCATTGTGTAAACAATAACACTAACCAAATGACGAACGATGGTACGTTTAGGAGTTTTTCTAGAATTTATGTAAAACCAAACGAGAGAGACTCATGTTCAAAATGCGAGTTCAAAACCTTTGGCAACTCACATTTAGTCACCGCTTAAGCGATTCTAGGAGGAGTGGGACTCTAGGTGTTTTTAGGAAAGCCAGAACCACTTAAGGCAGAGACATAAATAAAACAAATAACAAAGATATTTGATGTCTTGGAATGCTCAAAGGAGCAAAAGGTTCCCTTCCCCACCTTTATGTTGCGTGAAAAAATAGATTACCTGTGACAACCCGAATTTTTATAAGTTATTAAAATAAGAATTTAATAATTAAAATTCTTATTATGAAAATATATATTTTGAATTATGTGTTTTGAGTGTGAGTAAGTATATATATTTGAAATTTATCTTGAAATATGTGATTTGGTGTGAAGAGATTAAGTGTGGATATAAAAGAGATGTATATGTTTAAAAATAAGGTTTAATAGTTAATTTATCTATTAAAGAAATTAAATGAGATTATTAGATGGAAAGTAATTAACTAAAAATATTAGTTAATTTAATTAAGTAAAAATTATATTATGAAATAATATAATTGATTATAATGCTTTATGGCAATGAAATTGGTATGCATTAAAATTTCATAAATAATGAGAGTAATTCACTTAATTAAAATGGTGAATTAATATAAATATATTTAATGGTAATTATTATGGGATAATTTATGTAAGTGTGATACTATTGAAGAGATATAAAGATAATAAATGGGAGTTACCTAACTCCAATAGCCAAGTTAACGAATAATGATGAATAGACAAAGGTTATAAGATTAAAAGCATAAATGAAATCGTAAATGATGAAAAACGAAAGAAAGAGGATCGTAAAATAGAAATGATCACGAGTTAATTATAAAAGAAAGATGAAAGATGGTATGATCTATTTTAAGTTATAAAAGAAAGATTGTATATAATGTTTTAATAATTATAGCTTGATGCTATGAAGATAATGAACTATGATATAATACGACATAAACTCACGAGGAGTTATAGATAATGTGATACGAGGAATTCGTATTGATAAAGTTATGAGTAGGGTAGAGTTATGTGAGATTTCAATTGAGGACTCATGTGATGGCTGAGTTGTATAAACCTTTGTATGGGCGAGGGTTTTGTGCTTGCACTCAGTTTAGACACTCGAAATTTTCTGCAGACCAGTTACTAACATTGTAAGAGGCAGATTCGTCTTTCGAAGATAACCCTGGAAGACAGCACACATCCATTTCGGATACTACCAGAAGTTAAGTCTCAACCCCGGAACACACACCAGGAGTATCAATTCCAACCTCAGAGATAGCCCCGAGTTTCATCCTTGGTGATAACCCCAAGGAATGTTGTTGCAGTTTCGGCGATAACTCCAGAAATGCTTGTTTCAAATGCATGCGATCAGCTTCAATCTCAGACCTCCTGCTGAGGCACTCATACCAAAGATGGGAAGACAGGCACACTTACAGATGACCTTGCAGAATTCAAACACTTGCAGCAGTCCAATCTCAGATGTAACCCTGAGCAACGTCTGCTATCAGCTCAAACCGGAGATAACCCCGTTGAGGAGTCAAACTGTCATCTTGCCACCTCAACCCCTGCGCGCAATCTCAACACTTCATACATACATACACCAATGTCCCACAAGAGCCAAGGAGTTCCAATCCCGAGTGCTATTACGCGTGGTAGCACACTAGATAAAATTTGAAGCTTGTAGACCATGGGCATGGTCCCCTCTTCTTGACTTCGTACAACCTCTAATCCCATGTCATTGCGTAACTCTCGACAAAAGCGGTCCGAAGATGGTCTTGTACATCTCTTTCGGATGCTCGGATTAAATTTCTGCAAGTTCGAACGGACATCACAGTGCACGTGTGCATGTACTTCGAGACGACGGGACCCGCGGAGCCCGGGGCACCCCGGGCAGTCGCAGGTGCATCTACGGCTGCCACATGTACACCTACGGCTACCCCCTCTATAAATAGAGGGATTGGGGTGGCAATATTCAAGAAAAAATGGCCAGGGTTTAATTTGCTCTGTACACACCCCATATTGAGTGTTTTCTCATTTTAAACACCTTATAATTCACATATAGCTATATTTTACCGGCGGGAGCTGAGTGTTTATCCATATAGAGTTATAGAATCCTGCTTTGGCAGCCAATTGTAAGCCTTCTCACACTCTATAAAACCTTTCTCTTCATCTTTGCACACACTATTCTTCACATTGAGAGTCGTGTTGTGTGTGTATGCCCAGACTTTGGTCCATGGCTTTAATTTCTGTATGTATATATATACTTAGATATGTATATATTTATATATGGACTAACATTATCGATTTATGCCTCAATTGAGCCTAGACTTATGTGCGAGGCGTTTACTTTTTTTATATATATATATATATATATAAAGCATTGTCGAACTACATCCGATGAGCCTAGATTTTACATCAGGAGCGTTTATTGCTTTTATATATATACTTATATATATGAACTGTTGTCGAACTCTGTTCGATGAACCTGGGTTTTATATTCGGTACGTTTACTGCTTTTATATATATATATATATATATATATTTCTGTCAGGCCTTGAGTTTACTTCGAGTCCTTTTACTGCTTTATTTATATTTAGTCCCGCTTGGAGTTTACTTCATGGCGGTTAATCATCTTTACTGCTTTCTTTACATTTAGTCCCACCTGGAGTTTACTTCGTGGCAGTTGATCGCATTTACTGCTTTATTTACATTTCTGATCCCCCATAGAGGTGCTTCGTGGTGGTTGATCATATCCATATATATATATATATATATATATATATATTACCGCTTTTATATATTTACATTTCCGATCCCCCAGGGAGGTGCTTCGTGGTGGTTGATCATGTCTGTATATATATATTTACAGCTTTTATATATATAACTGCTTACTGCTTTTCATATAAAATGCGGTATCATGTGAGCCTAGGAATCATGTGATCACAAATTCAGTCTACTGTATCTAGATTCGGTTCCAGTGATGGACATTTTCAGCTATAAGCAACTTGTACATTATTTACGGTGTTTGAATTTCCTTGGATGGTTGTCATGCCCATGAGGAGTTCGGCACTGCTGTGACGCCCCCAAAATAGGTCCATTCCATCCAACCCATTCTGAGTCGCCAAATACATGGTACAGAAATAACTACAACTTTATTATTACAACATATAAGCTGTGAGTTTAAATACGAGATATTGCCATCTAGATAATATCCACACGCAAATAAATCCCCATCATAATTATTGATACATTATTTTACAAAAATGGTGAGGACTACTAAACAACTCTCTCTAGAACCTTCATTCCATACCCCGGCTAGTACTCGCTACATTCTCGCCTCCTGAGAAGAAAATTGGAACAAAAAGGAAAAGGGTGAGCTCAACTAGCCCAGTAAAGAATATTATGACTAAGATAATATACAACAAATTATCGTTAGTCTTCAACAGGGAAAAATCTAATAGAATACAATAGACAACAAATTTTAAATCAATATTCGCAGCGAAAATAATAATTCATTAGAAGAGTTAAGTAGAGAATGCAAACTACTATCTTCTATATATGAATTTAAAAGTTCATCGTCGATATTTTATCCCTGTAACATCAATCAATATATATCTGGAATCAAATATTCATCTTTGCACTATAAGCCAAAGATATTCATCAGTTGGTCATGTTCATCTAAACACCTGTTCATCTTTGCACTACGGGCCAAAGATATTAATCAGTCGGTCATGTTCATCTCAACACCTGTTCATCTTTGCACTACGGGCCAAAGATATTCATCAAGAAATCATTCATCTTTGCACTACAGGCCAAAGATATTCCATAATATCATCATTTGAAGATGATGAAAAATATTTTTAAAGAAACGAATCCAGTGAAACAAAATGACAAGGATTAAGGATTAAGGATTCGTACTTTGTTTTATCCATGTCCAACAATACCTCAAAAATAATCATAGTGGTGTAAAATTCAAGAATGATTAAAACATGGATACAATCAAAGCTAGTATCCAGAATAGATATTTTGGACAAAAAGAAGAAATTTCATTTTTCGGTGAATAGTGCCGTATTCGTGAATAGTGTCGTATACGTGAATAGTACCGTATACGTGAATAGTAAATCCGACACCAAAAGATAGAAATTTCACAAAAAACATCTTCACGCTTCATGAATAGTACTCGTAAATAGTAACTCGTGAATAATAACTCGTGAATAGTAACTCATGAATAGTAACCCTGACATGAAAAAGTTCCAAATTTGATAAAAAGTTTTAACCAATATTCCAGCATAATGATATTGAAGAAATAATATCATTTGAGAAGAAAATAACATCCCTTACCTCGAAAGACAGTACTTCTAGTTGAAACACCGGATATAGGCTATGACTTGAACTTGCACCGTATAGCAATACTCAAAGTATACTCAAAATACTCACAAGAATACGCTCGATAATATAGAGAGGGAAAACTTCAGTTTCTGGTGTGATTTTCAATTCTAACCTAAGCACCCTATTTATAGGAAATTGCTTAGAACACCAAAGCAGAAAATTTAATATAATATTAATATAATTATACAAATTTTCCTTAGACCACCTTTTGGTCAAAACACCAGCCACACATGTTAATGATGTCCAAAAAAAAATACAAAAAACATTTTTCTTAACAAAAATAATTTAAACTCCAAAATTAATTCACACCCGATATAATCAAACTTCAATAATTCATAATAAATAGCCCTTTTATCAGGAAAATTGAATCACGCTTGAGTTTTTATAGGAAATTCAATTCTCTACAACAATGCAGAAGAAAGTTTTTCCAAATTCCAAACAAAAATTGACCGAAATTCACAAGCGGGTGATTTTACAAATTTATAATCAAATTTCATTCAATAATTGTGTCCACCAACACACAAAATATGTGTTAAACATTTAATGCCACAAAATATTCTTCCTCCTCATATACTCATATATCCCACATTCATTATAAAAATATCACCGTTAATATATTATTAAAATAATATATTTAAATGAATTATTTTATCAAAAAATGATAAAATATTAATTTTTAACAATTGTCATTTTAAAATTTTTCTCCATCTATATCCACATAAAATCAATATTTTCCTCATCATATAAATCAATAATTAATTATTCACAAATAATATTACAGAATCACAAAGATCTTGCAACCGGTAGTTCCGTGAAAGAGGAGCTTTCAATAAAGATTTCTCTCACTTGGTAGCCTTGCAATTAGGTGACCAAACCTCTCCTTAGATGAACTTTCTAGACATTGCCAATAATGTTATCTAATAATATTATTCAGGATAATATGAATTATTGCTTTGATAATGAAAAATTTGTGTAATGACAATTATTGAAACAACGAAGAATATAAAATATCAATTATGACAATTATTAAATCAATAAAATCTTTGAAGTAATTATCGTAACAATTATTGAGTAGTGCCTTCTTACGTAAGAATCAATAATTGGTGCAATACTGTGCTTCTTGTTTCAACAACGCGTATTAGTGTGTTTTAACCACCGGTATTCCAACAAATGATTAGCGGTAATAACTACGCCAGTTATTTATAAACAACATATATTTGTCATTTTCTTCATCCAATCGCTTTCAGTTATGGGACCCCTAAAGATGCGCTGGTAAATGCGAATATTCCCAACGATCTGAATATTCCACGACCAAATGAATATTTTATAACCACTTGCTTATTCGAAATATTTGCGTATTTTACCCATAACTATACACATTAATCAAATCCACCCTTACTATTTCAAAATAATAAATAAAGGAAATTCCTTTTTATTTAAAAAATTTCGGGGTCTTACAACTGCTGTATATTATTTTCTCGAAGATGCTTCTCATCTCGAAAATAAAAGCTAACAAGTCGAACATTTAATAATAAAATGGAAGTATGAAAAGGTCTCAATTACTATTGAGCACAGGGTTTGAAAAACCTCTTTTACAAAACTTCATTGCTATATCCTGTTTAAAACTGAATTTTTCTACAAATTCAAACCCTTTATATATAGGTGCGAACGAGGCCTCGCACTACTTCCAAATAAATTGCACATTGATACATAGACACACACACACACATTCATATAACAATTTCTTGAAAAGTGGCGGTCACCGTGACAACATGGATGTTGGGAGGTGCCTAACACCTTCCCTCTGCATAATCAAGCCCCCGAACCCAAATGAATCTCGGTTTCACAGACCCGTTTAGCAGTGTTACATCATTGGGTCAATGTGCAAACATTTTCTCGGTTGCGTTGGTGCAACCAGTTAAAAACACCAACTGGCGACTCTTACAGTCAAATCGTCGGCATTACACATGTCAGACCTTTTTCACTTATTTTTTCAAACAAATCTCACATAGCATGAGAACACCAAAGAATAAGTAACGAAAAGGGACAAATAAAAATCCCTACGTCGACAGGTGGCGACTTCTCTTTGGGATTCCAAAGAAGAGGGCTTAGTCGCTACTACAAGCTTTTCAAAACTGTTATATGCTTGTGTGTGAATGTTGCATTTACATTTATGATGAATGTGTACGAATGCATTTACTTATTGTACTGCAAAATATCTATCTGTGATATTAGTGCTTCGCACATGTCATCATTTTCATAAACGGTGACACACGTTATATGTGAATGTATGTTGTGTGGTTCCTCCACCAGGAGGCTATCCTGTCGGTGTTTGATTACTGGACTCGTAGGGAGACTAATTCCAACGAGGCTCAGGAAAGGCACCACCCAGATTCGCTCCAGTTGAAAGACCAGATTAACTTCCCGTCAAGTAGATTGCGATGATCTGGGTACCTTCATGCTAAAAAGCCGCGAGAGTAACCCTAAGATAGGTCAACCTCTGATAAACCAAACGCGGAGGAAAATCTCTTCATGCTCTCCATTTTTCAATTACTTGTAATTTTATTCCATGTTTATCTTTATGTAATGGAAAATATGAAGAATATTTGTGCATACATGACATGCTATCAAATAACGCCCATTTTTGCAGGATGATATTCCTAAAATGGACACATTATGATAGCATTTACATTATCCCTAAGACTAAACTACATAAGTCTTTTGTATGGAAACAATTGGGCCTGTTACCTGCTCAAAATCCAAAAAGGCCACGAGCCTACAACCAATCATGTCTTCTTCTGACCAATCTAATGCCGTTTCTCGAGAAGAATTTGACGGACTCAGTAAATAAATTATAGATTTGGCTGTTCTGCTTAAAGAATTGCATCAATCTACTTAGGGTACAAAGATGCCTAAACATACAAAATCCTCTACACAAGGAGGGACACAAGGTTTGGATAAAATAAATCCAGAACCTCAGTTGGATACGACCAACAAAGACCCTAAAAGCACCCATCTCAAAGGAGATCCAGACACCGGTGATATCAGGAAGAAGGTCCTTCAAATGGAGGAAACTATCCGTGCTCTCAAAGGTATTGGAACACATGGAAGTGTTTTATATACTGACCTTTGCATATTCCCTGGTGTTCATTATCCAGAGAAATTTAAAACCCCTGACTTTGAAAAGTATGATGGATTAGGGGATCCTTACACACATTTGATGGTGTTCATTGGAGAACTTGGATCTTATGCGGAAAACTAGAAGCTCAGAATGCAGCTGTTCTAGAAAAGTCTTACTGGAGAAGCCCGTTCATGGTATACCAGATTAGATAACTCAAAGATCCATAGCTAGGAAGAGCTAGCTCACGCCTTCCTCACTCAATACAGTTTTCAATCTCATATGGCTCCTGACCGGTACCAGATTACCAAGGTCAAGAAATAGTCTAATGAGTTTTTTAGAGAGTATGCTCAAAGGTGGAGGCGCTTTGCTGCTCAAGTTATTCCTTCCATGACGGAGTCAGAAACGTTCATAACTTTCATAGACATACAAGAAGCTCCTTTCTACGAGAGAGTCTTAGCTGGTATTGGCAAACCATTTTCTGAAATGATCAAACAAGGAGAGATGGCTGAGATGGGATTAAAGTCCGGTAAGATTCAAGACCTAGCCGCTCTTAAAGAAGTTGCTGAGCATATTCAGTCCAGATCTTATGGAAACAACCCCCGGAGGGTCCATAAAAAGAAATAGGGAGATGTTTCCTTGATACTACAAGGTCAAAAAGGTAGTCAGAACATTCCTATACAGAGGAGAAACTACTCCCCTTTCCAAGCATAGTCTTCAAACCCTCCATTACCTAAAGGTGGATATGCAAAGAGCCCTCAAAAATTCACACCCTTAGGGGACTCTCACAAGAATATTCTTGCTCTTCTAATTACTCAGAAGAAAATCACACATCTTCTTCCACCAGCCAACCCTAATGGGAGGGGTTTCAATGCTACCCGAAAGTGTGATTATCATGTCGGAGCACATGGACATGATACTCAAGATTGTTGGGCCTTGAAACACAAGATCTAAGATTTGATAGACAACGGTGAGATCTTGGTTACCAAACTAGATCAACCTCATGTGCAAGACAACTCTCTTCCTCAACACAAAGAAGAAGAGGTCAACATGATTAGTTGGAGCACTGAACAAAGTTCTAGTTTTAACAGTGAATCATCCTAGTCCATTAAAGACGGTGTTGACAGATGAGATTATGCAAAGTTTCAATTTGCTATGGAACGAAAGATGAAAGCTCTTTGCAAGAAAATTAAACAATTGGCAAAACTGGTGACTCATCAGCATCAAGTCAAACGCCAGTTAATCAGCCAGGAGTATGCCTATCTCCTTCCTTTTGTTATGAATGCTCCACCATCACCTTCAGAAAGGGAAGCTATGGAGGATAAGGTTGCAAAGAGAGCAAATGCTAAAACATGTCGGGATTTTGCCAATCAAAGGGAATTTACATAACTGGGCCAACCTATGGAGGAGATATTTTAGATGCTAATCAATGAAGGAAGAATTACCTCCCTTCTACCTCCAATTAATCTCCATTCAAGACGGTTCAACTTTGATGGAGTTTGTAAATAGCATTCATATTCTCGCGGTCACAGCACAGAAGAATGCTGGGCCTCCGCCACCTTATTCAGAATCTAATTGATAGTGGTGTCCTGCAACTAGCAGACGATGACACTATGCTACTCGAGAGTGGGAATACCTGTCCTACCAAATAGAAGGGATCAGTAGCAGTTATATCCGCTGAGGATGATAGGACTGTCAAACCATTTCCCATATAAGCAATTCAACTCAAAGGAGCTGACAATCCTTTAAAAGTGGCTGCACCAGAGCCAATTTCTTTACCCTTCAAACCACAATATCTTGTTGTCAGCTTACACAAAATCCCGTGGAATTATGGGGAAGCTGAAGGATCCACTTCTCATACTACTACTATAGTGTCGAAGGAAAATCCACTGTATCTTCCTCAGCGGGTTATGAAACCCACCTTTAAAGCAAAGGGGAAGATTACCACAGAGAAAATTGAAAAATTCCTCCGCACTATGGGTCATAATGAAGCCAAGGTGGTTCTAAACTTAAGAGAAGCTCCAAATTAGATATCAATACTGGACTTGGTTTTCTCTTCTGAAGATCACATGAAGATCTTATTAAAGGTTTTGGAAGAAGCCTACTTGGCAAAATCAGTGGATGCGAAAAAATTTCAACATATGGTAGATCACATTTTCAACAACAATGTGATATCCTTCACTGATGACGACATACCTCCCAAAGGGACCGGTCATTGCAAGCCATTGCACATCGTAGTTTTGTCCTCCAGATATATGTTAGTTGGAGTTTTGATAGATGGAGGTTTATCTCTGAATATCTATCCTTATGCCACCTTGGTGAGGATGAATGTCAATCTCAAAATGATCTGAAGCAGCCATATGGTTATCAAAGCTTTTGATGGATCCCAACGAAATTCTGTCGGAGAGATTGAGCTGCCAATTGAGATTGGTCCAAATACATGCAATGTATCCTTCCACGTCCCCAAGATAGATTCAGTATACAACCTACTATTGGGGAGACCATGGATCCACATGGCTGGAGCCATCCCTTTTACACTACATCAACAACTCAAATACATTGTGAACAATAGCCTAGTTACTGTCAACGCTAAGTCAGAATGTCCTGAACAAGGAGATCTACCAGTCATCAGCTTCAATTCAGAAGTTGAGCTGACCAGTTTTCATACTTTGGAAGTGAGTAACATGCAATACCATCCAATTGGAGTGCCACTTCCCGTACCCAAGATTTCTTCCGAGGTTATGCCGGCCACTCAAGAAATGATGTCATTGGGTCATCAGCCTGGACAAGGGCTTGGTAAAAATCAGCAGGGTATTAAGCACCCTATTCAAGTGTCTAATCAAACTGGGATAACTGGACTAGGCTACTCTGCCAGTTCCAGTCATAGGAATCCTTAAAAGCACAAGCAGGTTCCTCAAGCTTCCGCCACACGACGATTTTCTCCACCTGCACCTCATGAGATGATACAGTCTCCGATAAAGGTGCCAGCACATGTTATGGCTATGCTGTTTCCCAAACCAGTACCATTCTAAGCAAAAGAGGTCTTGATTCTTGATCCCGAACTGGAAAAAGGGAGCGAAAACGTAAACATGACATCGCCCTGATGATGTCAGGCATACGCATCATTGTCCATGATGAACATACAAACAGATATACCCCAGTCGATGATTACCCAGATATTATGGTCATCATTCGAGAAAAGGAGGACAATGACAGCCCCTCCATCACTGCAGCCCATCAGGACTTTGCCCTCGACAATTGGAGAAGCACTCCATGCATTGGTCGACGAGGGTAAAACGGGCAGAAATCCCTCTGCCCTGTAGATAACTTTAATTGCTTACTTTTCCATACAGTATTAGAAGTTATTTTATCAGTACATGCTAACACTTTTGTATGATTAAACAATTTCATATATTAAGTGAAAGCATATTTTGTTTCAGGACTCTGAATTTAGATGTGCCTGTACTTGCTGATGAGGTCCCTTTTCTCCACAAGGACTGTAACTTTGATGAAAAGTTGGACTCACACTTGATGGAAATCCAAGAGGACATTGAGACACCTTAAGAGATTAAGGAATGGGTTGCAGACAAACCTCAACCCAACCTTGACCAAACCACTTCTTTCAATCTTGGAACCTTAGAAAGCCCTAAGCTAATCCAGATTGGTTTAGACCTCACCCCAAACCAACAGAATGACATGGTTGCACTATTAACCCAATTCCAGGATGTGTTTGCATGGTCTCACGAAGACATGATGGGTTTGTCCGCTGACATTGTCCTTCATCGCCTTCCCATTAAGGAGGGATTCAAGCCAGTCAGGCAGAAGCTCAGGCGATTGAAACCTGAGTGGAGTTTAAAGGTAAAAGAAGAAATTGTGAAACAATTTCAAGCTGGCATTATCATGATGTCTACATATCCGGAATGGATATCCAACATTGTTCTCGTGCCTAAACTAGGAGGAAAGGTGTGAGTTTGCGTGGATTATCTGGATCTGAACAAAGCTTGCCTTAAATATAGCTTTCCCGTGCCATTTATCCACATTCTTATTGACAGTACTGCTCAATATGGCATGTACTCCTTTACGGATTACTTTGCGGGGTACCGTCAGATTATGGTCACTAAGGAGGACCATGAGAAAACTACTTTCATCACGCCTTGGGGAATATTCTTCTATAGACGGTTGTTATTCGGTCTCATCAATGCCGAGGCAACCTACCAGCGAGCTATGATGGTTCTCTTCCATGATTTAATGTAAAAAGAGATAGAGATCTACGTGGATGACATCATTGTCAAACCCCAAAGGGAGGAAGACCACTTAGACCATCTTAAAAAGCTCTTCAACAAGTTGCGTAAGTATAACTTGAAGTTGAATCCAGCCAAGTACGCCTTTGGTGTCAAATCAGGCAAGTTGCTAGGTTTTCTAGTCAGCCACAATGGGATTGAGCTGGATCCCACCAAAATCCAGTCCATCAAGGAAATGCCCATTCCTCAGATAGAGAAGGAAATACGGGGATTTTTGGGAAGAATCAACTTCATTAGCAGGTTTATTTCTCAACTCATAACAACCTGTGAGCCCATCTTCAAATTGTTAAGGAAGAACTCCTCCATGAAATTGAACGATGAGTGTCAGAAAGCCTTCCTTACAATCAAAGAAGAGCTGGTTAATGCTCCTATTTTGGTACCACCCAGGGATGATGTTCCCCTATTCATGTATTTGTCCGTTAATGACAATGACATGGGTTATATGCTGGGGCAAAAAGACGATAAAGGCCAAGAATGAGCTATCTATTACCTCAGCAAAAGATTTAGCAGCAGTGAACACAAGTACACTCTAATTGAGAAGACTTGTTGTGCTTTAGCATGGGCTTCAATGAGGTTACAATATTACCTCTATGGTCATACAACCCATCTCATATCCCGCATGGATCCTCTCAAGAATGTGTTCAGTAGGCTCATACTGAATTGTCGGCTGTCCAAATGGCTGTTGATCCTACAACAATTTGATATCATCTACATGACGCAAAAGTCTGTCAAAGGTCAAGTAATTATGGATCAACTGGCCGCCGCACCCACTACAACAAAAAGGCTTATCAGCGACCGACTATCAGCGATCGTACTCGGTCGCAGATAGCTATACGACCGCATGCGGTCGCTGATAGTCGTCGCATAAAATCTGGTCGCTAGGATGCACATCAGCGACCACTATTAGCGACCGAGATATCTGCAACCGCTTTGAGCGTAAAGAAATGACAAACACGGTCATTTGAACCGAAATCGACATGGTCGAGGCCAAAGGCGGCGTGGTCCACCACGTCGTGACCATTATCGGCCGACCGACGCGGTTGCCGATGATAGTATGCCGTCGCTAATAACGTTCAATGACGACATCGCGATTGCCGATAAAAAAAACATTACTGACCAGATTTTTCTTTGTTTTTGCGTAATTCCCAAAAACACGTACTGCTTTTCTACCGCTTTATCCCAACACACATACACACCAAGATAAACAACATACAAAACAATATAAACATCTATCGTCCCACCAACACATACACCAAACTAGTATATAAACCTTTAAAACCAATATGATTTGAATAAATATAATAACATTTCAAAACTTGTTTAAGTAACATATATACAAACATCCAAATAATGAATATACAAGTACAAGGTTATGTCAAGCGTCATCCCCCCTTGATCAACCCTGTAATTAACAAAATAATAAAACAAGTTACAAATATAATAAATATGTTGATACTGGTATATATTACAACAATACATACAACAAATTGATTTTATACCTCGTCGCCATCCCCATGCTATCCTGCTGCTGCTGCCGCCGCCATCGCTTGACTAACTCCTCGGGATCAAGAGCCCCTGTGTGCCCGCCAAAGTATCTTGAAGATTTCGATCTTTCGATATAGCTCACACACGGTCGGTAGGAGTATGAACAACCTGGATGACTCGACGTATGTGGAAGACCGGGTAGCAGAGTCGCTGAGCCCATGAAGGATGGGCGTCGTCGTTGTCCTTGACCTTTAATGTAGTTCTTCTTCACAATGACGCCCTCTCCCACAACTCTTGATCAATAGGCGGACGTGGAGTGCCTTGGGATAAGCGCTCATTCAATAAAGCGTTTATAAGTATCCTGTCATCATGTTAACACTTAAATAGTTAAAAATAATATTTTGTAAGTATTAATAAACAAGATCGGGTTGTTAAAACCTATTACCGCTATATCCGGATAGCCTCAGGTGAACATCATCACGGTGGTACGTACACATCCACCCAATGGATAGGGTGACCTTGAGGACCGAGACTCTATACAAAAACAAAGACAATATTACTAAGTAAAATGGGATATTTTCTACAATTCATGATTGTAAACATATTAAAACTTGTAAATACGTGCAGGCGTTGGATATGTTGCAAGCTGTGAAATCTACCGCGCCACTTGATGTTCCTTTAGCTTTTCGCCATCGGATACACCCGAGGCTCTGTTGGTGGTGGCGGTCTTTCATCTTTTCACCCGACTCTCGGCTCTCCATTGGGCACACATCAATTTTATGGATTGGGTGCACCACTGAGGGCTATGCTCGTGCATATAATCCTCTCCACGGCCCGGATGGTCGATCTCGGCATTGTGAATGGCTTTTTGTCGTTCTTTATTCAAGTTGTCCTTGAGTGCGGGACGCGCACTTTTGCCGATAATAATGTCGAATCAAGCTCGAAAGCGTCCTCCCATCTATACTGGTTTCGCAAATAAAAAAACAATAATAACATTACTAAATAATTATCCTTTGAATATTATATTAATATTATTTGTTATAATTAAAAAAAACATACACAAATTACGCGCCAAACAAAGATCCTTGTGGGCGATAGGTGTGCTTCATACGTAATCGCAGTGTAGGCCAATTACAGTAAACACAATTTGTGATATGCACTTGACGATCTTATTATCCGAAAAATCACTATAATATACAACATCAATTAGCATATATTAAAGCAATTTATATCTAAGTTATAATATTTGTGAACATTTTTCAAACTTATACTTATAATACTTAAAAAAATTTGCCATAGTCTCCCTATAATATAGACTAGCCACATGCACGACGGCATGCATATATGGACATTTCTAGGCACCCAAGACACAAAACCAAGAGAAATATACAAATTTTCAATACAATAAGACCAAAACAAAACATTACCAATATAATATCAATCAAAACATTACCAATATACAATAAATGGAATCTTAAATGCTTTTATATAAATGATATATGCGGGACGACGTCTTTATTAGGAGGAGGAGGCGAATGAATAAGAATCCGATCATCGGGATTAGTAGGGGCCTTGGGCACATTATTAGGCCCCCTACCCAAGCCGCGTTTTTTCTGCTATTTGCTTGAAGCCATCCAGATATTACAAATTTCAAGATGTTATTAGAGTCATATTTGATTTACGATATATATATGACAATAAACATGACAAATGATATAAACATGTATATATATGAATATAAAATGACAATAAACAAAAGTTGCATTTAAATAGTTTAGTACATAAACATGACAATGATATAAAAACATGTATTGCTAAACATACATTTCATGAGTTCAAGTGTCAATGTCGATTCGAGAATCATCTTCAGTATACGTGTTGCATGATTCATAACCATCATCCGCTTGGATTGATTACGTGTCGATTGATCAATAACTCTTCCTCCTCAGTATCAATGTCATATGACACAAGTATTGACTCAGGATCTAATTCATGTGGTTCATCTCCACCATCTAACTGGATTACTTCATTGTCGTCCTCCACATTTATTATAGTCGACTATGAAGCATCCGCTTCTTGGTAAATCTCCCCATCAACTAATTCTACACACACTACGCGCGGGAGTATAAATTACAACTTGCCAATCACGTGGCGGTCTATCCCTTTTCCTAACAGGACTAGGAGTGTAGTATACTTGTATTTGTTTGAGTTGGTAAAACAAACGGTTCGTTGGAGTACTTGAGACTATGGAGGTCAATATCGCGATTCCATGTATGCGCCAACACGTATCCCTTTTCCGAATCAAACCAGCGGCACTTGAACAAGTGAATATGACCCCGTGACGTGCCCTTGTATGACGACAACTCACGATTTCCTCCAACTCCCCATAAAAGGCACGACCAAGCTCATTATAACAATCTCTTGGACACACACTCCGAGTTCGTTGTTTTTTACCGCGCTATATGCCTTTGTGTGAAATTCACAACCATTTATTTTGTAACCATTCCGGCTGACTTGATCCTTGTCTGGTCCCATAGCTAGGACTTGTACATTAGCCGGAATCGTTGATCCCTCAGTCAAAGCCTACAAAAACTCCATCTTATTAAATGAAGTCATAGTTAACATATGGAGTATATATATATATATATATATACACTACGTCTTTAAAATTGAACTTACTTTATCCTTTAGCCAAAGTGCAAAGTTTTTATCCCAATTGATTTGAGTATCTTTATCGGTTATGTCAGCATGCTTCACTTTTAACTCGTCATCGCATAATCTATACCATGTTATAAACATTAACATATTAGAATAAATTTTTAACTTAAAAGATAAAATATTAAGTTTACATGTGTACCTCACAAATTCGTCAATCTCCTCACAATTGAGAAGAATGTAAGTATATATGCGGCATGTAATTCTTGCTTCGAGAGAGAGGAATATGCGCTTCCCTTTTCCATAAGCGTCTGACCGATAGACCAAATCTGAGAGAGCCACCATTTAGTTCAACATTTCCCCATCATCATGTCTCGATACTCGATTGGCCTTTGTCAAGACTTCATCCGGAAAATAGTCTGAGACAAACGTAGATATCTCATCAAAACTGTATGCCTCGCATATCGACCCCTCGACATAAGCTCTATTCTTCACCTTCCTCTTAAGGTTTCCCATCACCCTCTCGAAAGGGTACATCCATCTATATTGAACTGGACCCCCAACACGAGCTTCATAGGGAAGATGGATTTGCAAATGCTCCATGGAGTCAAAAAAACCAGGTGGGAATATTTTTCCGTTTTTACGTGATCTCTATGATGTTCTTCTCAAGTACAAACATGTCCTTCTCATTCAATGATTTTGAACACAAGTCTTTGAAGAAACGACTAAGATCCGTCAAAGCATCCCATATTGGTTTATCAAGCGAGATCCCGAAATGCTATAGGCATGAGTCTCTCCATGAACACACATGATACCATGACTCTTCATCCCTTGCAATTTCCCACCAGTAACACACCTTGCGATGTTTGACGATATCCATCTGGTAGTTTCGGAGACTTAACCCATGTGCACACATCTTCAACTTGCTTTTTGGACAATGTGTACCTTGCATGCGGTTTGACAATCTTACCATTAGGATATTCATAAAGTTCTAATCCGGGGACGCTTACAAATATCTTTCATGTCCAAAGCGTGCCTTTATCGTTATCTTTTGTCTTCCCCGTAACATTCATCACGTTGTTAAACACATTGTCAAACACATTCTTCTCAATATGCATCACATCTAGATTATAGCCGAATCAAATTTGTAGACCAATAAGGCAATTCCCAAAAGATGCTTCTCCGAACCCGGTTATGAGATTCACCAAACCCATTGATTATGTTTGTCGCATCAACCTTACCAAATGGGATAACCAAGCAATCTCATCACACGATCTCGCATCTCCGTTTCGACAATCATGATGCGAGGCATATCATTATCTACTTTCCCTTTCCGAAGTGTTCTCTATTTCTTGAAACGGGTGATCTACCGGTAGGCAAGCGATGATGATCAAACCAACAAAGCTTTTGACCTTTTGATAGATTAAACGACTTTGTATGCTCCATACAATACGGACAAGCCAACTTCCGTGTGTACTCCATCCAATTAACATACCATAAGTCGGGAAGTCACTTATAGTCCACATAACCGCCGCGCCTAAGGTTGAAATTTGTTTTCGTTGCAACATCCCAAGTCGTACTCCATCCTCCCACAATACCTTTAACTCGTCTATAAGAGGTCTCAAGTAAACATCTAAGTTCTTTCCGGGACTCTTAGGACCAGAATCACGTGAGTGAAAGAAATAAGTATGGGCATTGTTTTCATACACATCCAAGGGAGGCAAGTTATGCGGAGTAACAATCACAAAAAGAGCCAACATGAGTGCGGAGCAATTTGAGTGGCCAAACAGATTGAAACCATCGGTGGACAATCCAAGCCTCACATTTCTAGGTTCCAATGCAAATTCAAGATGTGCTAAGTTGAAATCTTTCCAAGCCCCCCATCTATCATGGATGATTTAGTTCTCCATCTTTATTTGGAGATTTCGCATGCCAACTCATATGTTCAAATTGATCTTGAAGACATGTACAATCTTTTTAGTCGATGTGTTATTGGAAAATACCTTAGAATCTTAAGCGGTATACTTGATTTTTTTGTAGTCACACCCTCTTTATTAGGCCTAAACCGATCATGACCGCAAAGCGTGCACCTTGTCATCTTGTCATTTTCCTTATAAAACAACATGCGATTCGTTGGGACATGCATCGATCTTTTGGTATCCAAGACCCAACTTCTTCACCATTTTCTTACAAAAGTAATAGTTACGGGTAATTTCTCACCATCAGCAACATACTCTTAATTGCCTTCAAGAGCGACTCAAAACACTCATGGCTCATGTTGTGATCGGCCTTGATGTTAAGTAATGTCGCCTTCGCAGATAATGTAGTGTGTTTGGTGCAACCATGCCACAATGGCTTGCTACCCTCGCCTAACAACTTAAAGAAGTCTTTGGCATCAGAATTCATAGGTTACTCTCGCGCCTTGCTCCCAATCAAAATCGGCCTGCAATATCATGGACCATTTCATTCATAACGATGAGTACTCGCCCGAATTGTGTACTTGTGTGATGCCACCATCTCTTCTCTCGCCCATGTGCCCACCAAACATTCTTCAGTAATTTTTCATGAACCCGAAACAAGTAAATGATAGTTTACCATGTCTCATCCATATAATTTACATTCTTACACTTTAAACATGGACATCGATTCTGCGACTTACCATTCATACATTACGGGTGACTATACACATACTCCAAAAACACTTGGCAACCAACTCTAAATTCAATCAGAAAGCACCTATTCGGGTACTTGACTTTCGTCGTGCCATCCAACTACGGTCTGAATAGAGGTCCATGATTCCACGGTACCTATACTACAGACAACATTATAAATGTTAACATATGACTTGAGCATACTTATAACCATATGACTTGAGCATACTTGTAAGCATGCATATGATTAACATTTAAGCATACTTCTAAGCATATGACTTAAGCATACTTGTAACCATATGACTTGAGAGCATACTTGTAAGCATATGATTAACATGTTTGAGTATCTTGGAGATTCATTCATATCAACTAGTGTGCTAAGGCGCCTAACATGTTTTAAGATTATACCCCTCACGGTCCCTTTCTATAATCTTTTATGTTTTGGGATAGTCACAACATGATTGAGCAATTTATAGCTTTTATATCATTTTATAGCTTTATTCTTGTATACATAAGTGTTAAATACCCTTGTTTTTACTTAGCCAAAACGGTCTCTTTATTGACTAAGTGTGTCTAGTTACCTTCTCTGTTGCACTAACGGTTCCTTTAAGATTGTCTATTTTGGCTTAATGACCCCCTAATAGCTTAGCATGCTAACAACCAAGCTTGGCTTGGTACGTGAGGCTTGGCTAAGCTTGGCGTAATTCTCGTGTGGCCTCATGAGCCCCAAGCCCAGCCATCCGCTCTAACATCCCCTTAATAGGCTCTAGTGGATCACCAATAGGCTCGTTAATAGTATAAATATTCGCAACTACCCGACCAATAAAAAAATTTCGCCAGAGTCTCCCCTATAATATGGACTAGCCACATGCACGACGACATGCCACATGCACGATTACAAATCGTTAGAAACATATTTTCCCGGAGAAGGGGTAATGGCAGTTCAGCAACACTATCAATACGATACATGCCATACATGGAAAATGTATTTTGATGGAGCTGTTAACATAAAAGGCTCTGGAGCTGGAGCAGTTCTAGTATCCGGTACAGGGGACCAGTATCCCGTCGCCGTAGAATTATAGTTTTTTAGCACCAACAACACAGCTGAGTATGAAGGCTGTATTATTGGGCTAAAACTTGCTCGTTCAATGGGCATCAGGCAGTTAACTGTCTTTGGAGTTTCAGAGTTGGTAATTAAACAATCCACAGGAATCTATCAAACCAAAGAATTACATTTGTTGCCTTACCATCGGCAAGTTTTATAGATGGCTTTGGAGTTCGAAGAATTCTCCTTTCTACACATTCCTCATAATAGGAATGATTTTACAGATGCACTAGCAACGTTGGCCTCCTTGATTCACATACCTGACAAGGAAAACATGTCAAGCACCACATTTGCCTGCAAAAAGCTCCAACTAATGGGAACTATGTTAGAGAAGTATCGGATGAGTTACCTCCCATCCACAACCCTTGGTATCAGCATATCAAGGAGTATCTGTGAGATGGATCTACACCCACTGAGGCAAGCCTGACTAAAAAGAGGCGGATCCATCGACTTGCTATGAAATTCTACCTGAGCGGAGATGCACTCTACAAAGGAGATGCAGGATTAGGTATCCTCAGATGTCTGGACAAAGACCAAGCTCAGAGGCTCATGGATGAGATCCATGGTGGAGTATGTGGCCCACACATGAGCGGACCCCTACTTGTTAAAAAGATCCTCAGAACAGGACATTATTGGCTTACGCTAAAAACTGATTGTGATGATCACGTCAAGAGGTGCTATCAATGCCAAATTCATGGGAATGCTATCCACGCCCCTCCAAGGGAACTCCACAATATGAGTTCGCCATGGCCCTTCTCAATGTGGGGAATAGACGTGATCAAGCCCATCAAGCCCAAAACCAGTAATGAACATCGATTCATATTCACCATGATCGACTACTTCACCAAATGGGTAGAAATAGCCTCCTTCCCCAGGGTTACCAAAGAAGTCATCATTGCTTTCATCAGAATTAATATTGTCTGTCGACATGGACAACCAGAGGTTATTGTGTCAAACAATGCTAAAAACCTTAATAACAAAATGATGGAGGAATTATGCAGTAAATTCCACATCAAACACCTTAACTCCGTCATCTACCGTCCAAAGATGAATAGTGTTGTTGAAGCGGCTAATAAAAATATTATGAAGATCATGCAAAAAAATGTCCGCTATTCACAAAGGATGGCCTGACCTCTTGCCTCTGACTTTATTAGCCTACAGAACTTCAATGCGTACTTCCACTGGGGCAACCCCCTACTCATTAGCCTATGGGATGGAAGCAGTGCTCCACATAGAGGTGGAAATGGAATCCCTCAGAGTGTTGATGGATGCTCAACTGGATGAAGACCAATGGGTACAAGACAGGTATCACCAATTGTCTCTGATAGACGAAAGCCGAACCGCGACTATCTTCCATGGTAAGTTATATCAGCAAAGGATCGCACGATCCTACAATAGAAAAGTCCGGCTACGGTAGTTCAAACAACATGACTTGGTTTTGAAGAAGATCATTGACAACCAAGATTAATCTAATGGAAAATTTTCTCCTAACTGGGAAGGCCCATTTGTTGTCAAGGAGGTATTGAAAGGAGGTGCTCTCAGACTACAGGAAATGGACGGCGATGAATTTCCACAGCTTATCAACTCGGACACCATGAAACGGTACTATGTCTGAGATTACTATCAAGCAAACATCCTGGTTTTTTATCATTAAATCACCAGTTATTCCAATTTTTCTAACCCTTTATACATACTCTTCTGCCCCTCAGGGAAACATACACTTCAAACCAGCTGCCTGGTTTCACCTCATTTCAAAACATCCATAAAATTTTGGTTATCCTGAAGACGAGATTGAACCTTTCATACCTGCATTTTATCCTGAAGACGGGATTAAACTTTTCTACGCTTGCAGTTTATCCTGAAGACGGGATCAAACTTTTTCCACACCTGCAGTTTGTCCCAATCATGGGATCAAACTTTCTTCTTCCCCACAGTATAGCCTGCACATGGGATTCATACTTCTCTTCGGCTACAATTCGTCCTGAGGGGCGAACTATGTCGACCTGATCTCCCTGATACACGGGAGTACGTAGGCAACCATATTCTATATGGCTCGGTCACAATAAACAAAAAACACAAAAACATTTCTACCCTTTCTATACCAAAAAAAAACAAAAACATTTCTACACCCTTCTTCATCAATAAAGCTTCTACACCCATATGCCTTTCACATTCAGCGTTGAACCTCTTACACTAGGTTCGAACTACGCAGACCTGACCTCCTCTTCAATAGGAGTATGTAGGCAGCCATTTATGGTTCGGTCTAACCCCATACCAGAACAAAAATACTTGTCACACGGTACTGGGATCAAATTTTAGTCCACAACATTTCATCAGCTTCAGACCAAAGGGATGGAATTACCCAACCTTTCCTCACCAATAGGAGATTCGGTGACCATCTAAGCTGTGGTTATGCCTCAAAGAGCAACACCAATCCATAAGAGATGGAATTAATTAGGCTTCTCACAAATAGAAGTACTGGCGACCATCTGTGGTGTGGTCAATCTCAGAGAGGAAAAGCCACACTCCTCTCCACATTTCCATACAGAAACCAGTCCCAAGACACCAAAGATGGTAGGGATATATACAGATCAATGATCAGTTCTGAAAGATCTTGCGATGGCTCAATGTCCACATATCAAGGATGAGTTCAGAATGCATCAAGATCACAAGTCCTGAAGAAATATGCAAATATAAAGCAAGTATCAAGGCACAACTAAAAGGGAAGTAAATCAAAATATATTTCTATGCCATATATAATATTATTTGATATATACAATATATGTTGTACATGACAAAATGGGTAAGCTAGTCTGTGCAGGAAAATACAAGGCTATCTATGGATCTGTGTGTATGCGGACTATCAGATCTAACATAGCATCCCTCTCCGAAGAAGGAGGTAACGCTGCAAGCTCCTACCCAATGGTATCTACACGAGCTATCAGATCTGAGGCTAACTGCATGGTGGCATGATGTTCATCAATATATGCACTCATATAGACAAGGATGTCATTCGTATGGGATCTCACTGAAGTACTGTCTGCGACGGCCACATCCCGAGCAGATAGGGCAGCATCCTGCTCCACAATCAATGCATCTCTGGCATATCTAGCCTCATCTCTCTCTAATAGAGCGGCGTCTCTCCCATCAAGAGTTGTCAACATCGATGCCCTAGCCTGATCTCTCTCATAGGTTATCAGATGTAGACTCCACTCAAAATACTGTGTTGAATGTTGAATCACAATAGCGCTCGTAGTGGGAGAATCCATCACAAATGCTGGCAACCCAGCAATCAAATCCTCCTCGATGGGTATATCAGCCTCCTTTATAGGCTCCTTATCATTGGAATCAGTCCCCTGCACTGTGGATACTACTGCAGTCGATGGAGTCTCTATCTCCATCCATACGGAATACTCTGCAAAACAACCTCGATGACTAACAAAAAATGATGCTAGCTCTCGCTGATCCCAACATGCATACAACCTAGATCTATCCTCTGCTGATAAATGGCGAGAAGTGAAGTGCTGACTCGATGCCCCCTCAAAATGATGGAAGTCCTAAAACTGGTCAAACTGACACATCAAGGCCAATGGTGGTAAGTAATCATGCCTTTCAAACCAGCTAGAGGAAGATAATCCATGCCCGGAGCATGAGTAATTAAGTTGTAGGGTGAGCTAAGCCCTGTACACAACAATATAGCGAATGGATTTTCTTTCCCTACCAGGAAAGCTGACCAAGATGCAACATCTATACACTCCGCGGGCTGAAAGAAGTATGACATGGCTATATCATGGGTGAAACAATACCCATGCCATCTGAAAGGGCCAATCGGTCTCAAATGTGATATAAACCACACATATAGCATGACCGAGCTACCTGTAAACACTCCTACTGGATAAGTGCAGCAGTATATAGCTGACCTTAGAGTCTCTGCGATGATCATCGGTATGATGGTGTGACCCTCCCTGAGAGCTTTCACTGCCATAATGACGCCAATGTCCAACTCATCCATGTATCGTGGCATGTAGACATACGACAGTACGCACAATAGCAGTACATCCACTCTGGCCAGACGCTAATGATCCTCTGGTGTGGTGAAATCCCCGGAATGCCGTGCATAACTATCCTCATAGCCAAATCTGTCAAACAAAAAACGCTAGGATATAACGTGGCCATATGTGATCTCATCCTGCACCACTCTACACCTCAAGCCAGTGAGGGTCATGAATTGCCTACTCATGTCTCCAATCGCCATATGCACACAAGGTCTATCCAGTAGAAGCATCGTCAAATGTGTATACTCCTCCAAAGTAGGGGTCAACTCCTCGGTCCCAATCGGAAAACCTGCCTCTCCGATACCTAGTGCTCTAGCATGCCCTCTACGAATCCTGTGGGAACCTAAAACATCAGCAGGGTTATAGTATGCTGCAACAAATGATCTACAGTCACCTTGTCTGATGGTGACATGCTATCATACCACGATCACATTCCCGATACCACCAAAAATGGTGGGGTATGATCAATACGGCTAACTGTCGAAGAAGACATCTGTACGGGTCGTGTCATAAGACCATCTAGGGGTCAATGCTGAATATCTCTGGACATACATACATATGCATAACATAATAACATGCATGATACAATAGATGGCAATACGATATAGGGAATGGAAAACTATATATACATTCCTAAGTATATCATCATCTAATACATATCTGTACAGCTAAAATACAGGAAAATGGGGCAAAATTGCCCTACATCTAATAGAGGCCTATGAAAAGATATAACGAGAATGGGGCGAAGCTACCCAATGTCTAACAGAGGCCTATCTAAAGAGATAACAAGAATATACATCAGAAGAAGTTAATGGTATCGATGTTTACATCGTCAATCCTGTCCACCTGATGTAGCTCCTCCTGAGTCACTGGATCTCTATCTACTGGGATGTCAGGCCTATACAAGGGAGGATCTGTACCGGCAAAGCCATATGGGTCACCTGAGGGGCCAGCGCCAGAGCTGGAAGGATCAAAAGTGTCTGCCTCTAAAGGATCTCTGCCCAAGTGTCGAATAAAGAAATGTGCCCGGTCCAACTGCCGGGTCAAACTTTCAATCTGTGTCAAATGAGTTGGATCTCGGACACATGCTAGCCAATACATCATCATCAGAGATCCTGGAACCATATCCCCCATGAACTAAGTGGCACGGGTCTGGGCACCAATGGTACGAGGGAACCACCAATGCTGGAACATCTCCTGGGTCCAGGGACCCTCTGATAATATGAAACTGTCAACCCCCAACAATGGGATATCAATGACGGGTGCCTACGAAATAGGCTATCAAGATTGACATGCGAATATCTCCTGTGGTGCTCCTGATAGCACGCTCTCCTAAATAGAGCTCCCATCCTCCATCTGTGAAGAGAGGAATCCTACGGATAGAAATCACGTGCTCGACACCAGTCGGGTATCCATCCTTAAATCCAATGCTAAAATGCTTCCCAGAGTAGGGAACACACGTGATGACATCCGCTGTCAACAACTCCAGTTGTAGGCGGCAATGAGTGGAACCCTCAACAACAGGGACCTCCGCTAGTATAGAATGATGCCATCTCCGTCCTCGTGGATAGGTGTCTAAACCTAAAACGCTCACAGGACGTGGACATGGAAGCCTCTCATTGTCCCAAAACTGCCAACACAAAGGCAAACATCTGCTGTCAGTCAACGCTCTTAACCTATACAAAGTAGAAAAGTAGTATGCACACAAGCCAATCATGTTTGATGATAAAGCATATACTTTGTAACAATCTTATTCATTTATTAATAAAAAGTATTAATTTATTAAAGGCTTTTAATTATCTACATGATCTTTGTTTTATAATATGTGATAAACCCATAGTTTTAAGCAATGCTTTTAGAATAATGATGATGATCATTCTAATGAGATCTAAATTCTTAGAAAGCTTAAAACTAAAATAGTTCCCAATCATTGGATTACTAAATTGGGGATTAGTGAATCCGGATAGATTGGTACATCGTTGCTTGCTCATTGGATGAGGATGATTGATCTCATGATCATTTGTGTGGAGACACTAAAGCAAGTATGTAGGTGCTTATTAGAGAATAAGTTCTTTGAGCGTGGCTCGCTAAGGAATACCTAATGGAGTTTTATTTGCTGTCGATAGGAATTCTGTAGTGATAGTAGTACAAGTAATCCTTGGACTTGAGATCATCATAGTATCTTGTGTATGATGAGTTATACTTTGACTTATTCCTTAAGACCCTTAGGGTATATCAAAAGGTATGCTTGGGTATAATAAGTTTATACATGGAGATAATGTATGATCGATAAAGAATCTACCACTTCTAATAAAAAAAGAGAAATGTCTATGTGATTCGATAAATGACAACCGAGTAGTCCTTGGCAAGGCGAGAATGAAATTAGAAAGGAGTTTCTAATTTGCATTATTTGGAGTTGTGCATTTAAGGATCGAAATACATATAATTAAATAAAATAAGACTTGTGATAATTCCATGTCTTATATTTAATTGGGACATTGTATGGTGGAAGGATTGAATTGTCTGGTAACTATTTACTCAAAGGTTCTTTAATGATTAATGTTGAAATCTATATTATACGGAAAGTCGTTGATCATTGAGGGGAGGCTTATCCTATTGTAGAATAAAATATTATTTAAATAAATTAATTGTTTAATTTATTTATTTAAATAAGATTAGAATTGTTCTAATTGATTTATTCACAATAGGTTTAATATGGAGAACCTAAAGGGTCACACCATAAAAGGAAGAATAATTATTTAAGAAGTTAATGGCATAATCGTAATAATATGTTATGTATATTTAATTTAATCTATGGTGATAGAATAAATTAAATAGCTTAATATTATTATTTAATATTTTAGAAATATTAAATATAAATTAATAAGAGAGTCTTATTAATATTATTACAATTATTATTATTTTAATTTCTAAAAGGGTTTAGGAATTAATTTAATATAAGTACTCTCATTTATTCCTAATAAGATTAGGAGGTTAAATTAATTAAAGAGTTTAATTAATTATCCCTAATAAGATTAGGGAGCTTAATTAATTAAAAGAATTTAATTAATTAAATAAAACCCAATTCCTTAATTGTTAAGATGGGTTGCCCACATCTATAAATAAGAGAGTCTTATTATGGGTGTTTATGGGTTGTTGACTTTTAACAAAGTACGTAATAATTTCAAGTTGTTGGGAAGTACGCCTTTTCTATAGAGATAGAAAACTAGGGTTTAGCCATAACACCCATCTTCTTGAATTTTATTCTTCCTTGGTGGATCACCTCTAGAGGCCAAACATTTGGGTGGCTAACGTTGATCGAAGGAAGGAACCAAACCCGGTGGATTCAAGATTGAGCGAAAAGGATTTGGAGGTGAACTTGTGCACGAGGAAGCTCGATCTTGAGGGTATGATTTTATTCTTTATCTTTTCGTTTAATTAATAATTGTGCATAAAGGGTGATCCGGGTTATATGGTTTGTAAATTTTTAAACTACGATTTTTACGCTTTAGCTTTTTTTTTGCAATTTGATTGCGTTATGAATATTACAAACCTATGATTGGTATCGAGAGCCAAACCTTTATCACGAATTATTAATTGTTTTAATTTGATATGTATATTGATATGTGTTTAGAACAATTTAATTGGGCATAATTTTATTGTATAAAATTTTAAAAAAAAAAAAAAAAAAAAATAAAAATTTTTTTACAGATGCTTAAATGAATCAAGTATACCTTTGACGAAAAAAATTGATTGCAAAAAAAAAAAAAAAAAAAAAAAGAGGACGGTTTTTTCATGCATGCACGGAAATCAAGAATAAAAAAATCGGTCAAGAAGAACCATTTTTGATTTTGGGAAGCGAGAACTAAATTGGAAATATGAAATATATATATATATATATATATATATATATATATATATATATATATATATATATATAATATAATATATATATATATATTACATATATAACATGATGCCATTGCAATTTCATGATTTTAATAATATGATTATATATATATATATATATTTTTAAAGGGGAATATATATATATATATAATATATATATATATATATATATATATATATATATATATAATATATATATATATATATATATATATCTTAATTATTATATAATTAAAATAAAAAGTTTATTTTAATTTTAAAATAAAAGGTTTATTTTAATATTAAAATATAAAGTTTTATTTTAATTTTAATAATTTTATAATTAAAATAAAAAGTTTATTTTAATAATTTTAAAATAAAAGGTTTATTTTAATATTAAAATAAAAGATTTATTTTAATTTTAAAATTAAATTTCATCTTAACTAATTAGAGTTGGAATTGGATTCCATAATAACTAATTGGAGTTGAAATTGGATTTTATTTTTCCTTAAATAAAGGAGTTTATTTAGATATGAAATAAGATTTCATATTATTCAAAATAAAAGAGTTTATTTGTGAATAGGAAAGAGAATCCTAATTTCCTTAAATAAAGGAGTTTATTTAAATATGAAATAAGATTTCATATTATTCAAAATAAAGGAGTTTATTTGTGAATAGGAAAGAATATCAAGTGTTTCCTTTAATAAATTTTTTTTACATGGAATTGGATTCCATAATTAATTAAAATAAAAGAGTTTATTTTAATTAAAGATTTTTTTTTATTACATGGAATTGGATTCCATAATTAATTAAAATAAAGGAGTTTATTTTGATTAAAGATTTTGATTAAAATAAAATAGTTTATTTTATTCAAAATTAGATAAATTAAAATAAAATAGTTTTATTTTGATTTAAATTTGGATTAAAATAAAGGAGTTTATTTTGATTCAAAAATAGATTTTATACTAACTAAATTTGCCCATTAAATGATATCAATATATATATTAAATGTTTATTATTCATAAGATGAATGTTATTTATTGATGCATATGATGATGTGTATGATAATAAATGGGATTGATTATGGACTATTGACGATGTGATTGGATTTTATTTTAGTTGGATGCATGAATGTATGGAGTTTTATTAAATGGGATTCTGCGTACCTCGTCTTCTCTAATTTTTCTTAATGTAAATTCTATCTTCTCTCTATGTACTTCCCCTTATTTCTACTTTGATCAAGGTTTCTATTTATTTTAAAATAGTTTTGTAATAGGAATAGTTAGAATTAATTTTGAAAAATTAGAGATCAAAAAACGAGGCGCTTGAAGACCCGTTTGTAATGGAGCAGGGTTTAAATGTAATAGTTATATTTAAATATTATTTCTTGCACCCCTAGGGTTTGACCTTTTGGTTCACTTGGTGGCTCTAGTGAACCAAACTAGAATAAAAGTCCATAATCAATCAAGGGTAGAATATAGTATTCTATATGTGCATGCTTATACTATATATATTATATATTATGCAAACATGCTTACATGTGTTCATTAATATAATAGCGTATTTTATATATATATATAAATGCATGCGCTAAACAAGATGAGACAAATTAATAACAAACCCCTCGATTTTTTATATTAAGTCCTAAGCGTTCAAAGATATTTGGAATATCGAGCGTAAGCCTTCTAGCATGATAAAATTAATAGAGTATTAAATATTTAATATGAGTTTTGTTGTGTCACCACAAGGCAAGTATTAAGTATTTAAGATGTTAATTTATCACATTTGATGCTTATAAAGAAAATTGAACAATATTGTTTTGTTGTGTCACCACAAGGATGATATTTTTCTTTTTTTGAATATATGGAGTGCTAGGTGGGACTTAACTTGGATAATTTTGATTCGGATGTGCCACCACTTGATCAAAATAATCTAAGAGGCAAAATAAAAGGAGTTACATAGTTGATGTAATGACAAAAGTTGTCTACCTATTTATTTATATATAGTTTGTTGTGTCACCACAAGGTTATATACATTTGAAATGGGATCCTTATTCTCACTAGCAAATCTTTAATTAGATTTTCTTAGAACTATATAAGTGAGGTAATATAGTTTGAAGAAAATAGTGGGAGATACCAATTAAAAAACAAGACCTAATTTATTTTGGTAATTAATAAAAGAATGTATGTTAAAATGTTGTTAATTACAAATTCATTTACAAAATTTTACAATGTCTAAAATTACTATCCTTTGCTAAGCATATTAGATGCTAAATTAACAGAACCAAATTAAATGGATTGGTTAAGGAATTGAGAATAGTTCTCATAAATTTGAAAAGCTATCTTATGTCATAATCGCCTATCCTGCAATGGTTGAGACAATGCCTCTGAGGAAGACATTGCTACTTTTAGAAAGTGGCAAGATGATGCCTGATTGGCTAAATGCATCATGCTCGCATCCATGAGTAATGAGCTTGGCGTCGACATGAAACTATGGATGCTCTCTACTATATTCTGCACATCGAGTAGTTGATGGTGAGGAAAGTAGGGGTGATAAATATCGAGATATCTAAGGAGCTCTTAGATCTAGAATGGCCGATGGCACTATAATGCTGAGACAAAAAGTTCTTAACATAATCAATTTGATTGATCGATTAGGACAACTGGTTTTGTCATGGATGGAGAGTTGAGCGAGATTTGATCTTGCACTCACTCCGGACTCCTTTCACAATTGTTGTGAATTTTTCATATGAACAAGCTAGATATCGACCTCATTTGATTTGCTTAACATGTTGAAAAATGTTGAGAGTCACTTTCAACCAAGAAAGATCAAGTCTTCTTGGTAGGGGCCAAAGGATCTTACGAAAAGAAGAGCGATTCAAAGAAGGTAAATAGAAAGGCATAAACAAAGGATAATAAGAACAAAAGCGATACGGATAGCAAAGGAGTTTGCTTCCACTACAATAAGCTGGACTTTGGAAAGAAAGCTGCGAGAAGCATCTTGCGGAGGCTAACCAAAGAAGCTTAGTGAAGTTTGGTTACAAATCTGATTTTGTTCATGATTGAAATAAATTTTCTTTAAGTCGAGGTTCTACTTGGGTATTGGATACGACTTTGGTTATCATAAATATAGATTTATGAAAGGACCAAGCGAAGTAGAAAGTTAAACAAAGATAAGTAATCTATGTGTGGAAAATGAAGCAAAGGTTCTTTGCATTAGCTATAGAAACTTATAGTTTAGCAATACGCTACTACGGGCAAATCTATTAAGTCGATAAGTTGTTATTGTATTCGAGTTCTTGTTAAAATTATTATTTCCATTTTATTGTTGGACAATGAAATCTTTGGTATTATAATTAAGAACAATTGTTGTTCTATTTATAATAATAATGTTTTGTATAAATGGAATATTACTTAATGGATTTTGTATACTTGACTTATGTGAAAATTATTTTGCATATTGAACAAACTAGTATAAGAAAAGGAGATGATCATTCAAAGAGTTGAATGTGTGTATTTGTTGAAATACAAGTGTGAATTATTTGAAAGGTTCAAAAGAATTGAAGTGAAACAAATTGGCAAAGTATTAAGATTCTTTGATTAGATCGAGGAATAAATATTTGTGCTGATAAGTTTTAGATCATCTCAAATGGTTTTCTCATAATGGACGCCTCCTCGATCTGTAATAATTGATTGATGTATCGAAAGGAAAAATCATACCTTGTTGGACATGATGCGGTCCATAATGATTTTCTGAGCATTCGGTATCCTTACACGGGATAATGTCCTAGAAATGGTTGCATATCTCTACGAAAAGGTAACCTCAAAATCCGGCCCCAAGACTCCATAAAAGTTATGGACGGGGAGGATTCTAATCTTAAGTATGTTAAGATAAGGGGTTGTCAACTTATGTGAAAAGGTTTCAAAAGATAAGCTTGGGACAAGATTTGACAAGTCTGATTTGTGGGACATCTAAAAAGTAAGTTTAGGGTATATGTTCTATAATCCTACTTAGCAAAAGGTGTTTGTTCTGAAACACTTTTTCTTCTAAGATAAAGGTGTTTATCATTAAAAGGGGCTAGTGGGAGGATAATAGATCTTGAAGAGTTCAAGAACCACAAAATACTATAAGTCGAATAAGAGGAACACGTAGATAGACCTATTATACCTGGTTGAGATCGTAAATGCGGAATAGTACCAAAGATACCTAGGAGGTATGGATTCATCATGGATGATGATGATGATGAGGTACACATCATAGAAGATGATGATCCGATTACATACGATGAGGTAAGTGTTGTAGACACTCGGAGAAATGGATTGAAGCAAGTTTCTCAAATATGGAACATTCGTTTTGATGAGGCAATCAAAAGAGTTTGATTTTATCAAAAATAAGAATGAACCTAGTGTGTACAAAAAGGGTCGATTGGGAGCATCGTGACATTCCTAGTACTATATGTTGATATACTACGGATAAGGAATGACATACCAATGCTACAATCGGTAAAGATAAAGTTGTCTAAACATTCCTCCATGAATGATTTGGAAGAGTATCTTAATTGGGGATATAAATCTATATAGATAGATTTAAAAGGATGCTCGACTTAACCCGAGGAGCGTATATTCATTTGATGCTAAAAGTCGTTTAGCATGGCAAACTCAAGAGATGTCTCATGTCGATGAGCTATGGAGTGTATCTCTCTTAATAGTCCCCATAGACTCAAAAAAGAGAGATCGCATGAGTGACAATCATGTATGCAATGAAATGTATGAGACACGATGTTGATCGGTCATATTGCGGAGAATTTCACTGTAAGGCGGTGAAAAACATCTTAAAGTTCTTAACTTAGGCACTAAGGATGTGAGCATAAAATGGTGGGTCTAAATTAAAACTAGAGGGCTAAATGAGACTCAAGTTTTTGAGACGGACCAAGAAGGCGACGAGAAAATCCACTTTAAGGTAAAGTGTTACCTTGAGCGGTGGTGCGATGAATTGGAAAGGTTCCAAGCGAGCAAAAAGTTCTTTGGTTTAGTGATAAAGAAAAAGTATATAGCTATAAATGAAGCTACTGAGTTGATTGTTTGGATGAAAAGTTCATTCTGAGAACTAGGAATAGTTCCCAAGTCTCATCTTGGATCTAAACATGTGTTGTGGCACTTTCATTTGATTATTAGAATCATTGAAAGATGGGAAATCACTATAGAGATAGTGGACTCTCATAAACAACATTACATATCCATTAACTAAAGCTTATCCAAACGCCAGGATAATCGTCACTTAGAGAAGAAGAGTATAAGAGATACCATGACGATTGGCTTTAGTGCAAGTGGGAGATTGAAAGTAGTATGCACACAAGCCGATCATGTTTGATGATAAAGCATATACTTTGTAACAATCTTATTCATTTATTAATAAAAAGTATTAATTTATTAAAGGCTTTTAATTATCTACATGATCTTTGTTTTTAATATGTGATAAACCCATAGTTTTAAGCAATGCTTTTAGAATAATGATGATGATCATTCTAATGAGATCTAAATTCTTAGAAAGCTTAAAACTAAAATAGTTCCCAATCATTGGATTACTAAATTGGGGATTAGTGAATCAGGATAGATTGGTACATCGTTGCTTGCTCATTGGATGAGGATGATTGATCTCATGATCATTTGTGTGGAACACTAAAGCAAGTATGTAGGTGCTTATTAGAGAATAAGTTCTTTGAGCATTGGCTCGCTAAGGAATACCTAATGGAGTTTTATTTGCTGTCGATAGGAATTTCTGTAGTGATAGTAGTACAAGTAATCCTTGGACTTGAGATCATCATAGTATCTTGTGTATGATGAGTTATACTTTGACTTATTCCTTAAGACCCTTAGGGTATATCAAAGGGTATGCTTGGGTATAATAAGTTGTACATGGAGATAATGTATGATCGATAAAGAATCTACCACTTCTAATAAAAGAAGAGAAATGTCTATGTGATTCGATAAATGACAACCCAGTAGTCCTTGGGTTAAGCGAATGAAATTAGAAAGGAGTTTCTAATTTGCATTATTTGGAGTTGTGCATTTAAGGATCGAAAATACATATAATTAAATAAAATAAGACTTGTGGTAATTCCATGTCTTATATTTAATTGGGACATTGTATGGTGGAAGGATTGAATTATGCGGTAACTATTTACTCAAAGGTTCTTTAATGATTAATGTTGAAATCTATATTATACGGAAAGTCGTTGATGATTAGGGAGGCTTATCCTATTGTAGAATAAATATTATTTAAATAAATTAATTGTTTAATTTATTTATTTAAATAAGATTAGAATTGTTCTAATTGATTTATTCACAATCGGTTTAATATGGAGAACCTAAAGGGTCACACCATAAAAGGAAGAATAATTATTTAAGAAGTTAATGGCATAATCGTAATAATATGTTATGTATATTTAATTTAATCTATGGTGATAGAATAAATTAAATAGCTTAATATTATTATTTAATATTTTAGAAATATTAAATATAAATTAATAAGAGAGTCTTATTAATATTATTACAATTATTATTATTTTAATTTCTAAAAGGGTTTAGGAATTAATTTAATATAAGTACTCTCATTTATTCCTAATAAGATTAGGAGGTTAAATTAATTAAAAGAGTTTAATTAATTATCCCTAATAAGATTAGGGAGCTTAATTAATTAAAAGAATTTAATTAATTAAATAAAACCCAATTCCTTAATTGTTAAGATGGGTTGCCCACATCTATAAATAAGAGGAGTCTTATTATGGGTGTTTATGGGTTGTTGACTTTAACAAAGTACGTAATAATTTTAAGTTGTTGGGAGTATGCCTTTTCTATAGAGATAGAAAACTAGGGTTAGCCATAACACCCATCTTCTTGAATTTTATTCTTCCTTGGTGGATCACCTCTAGAGGCCAAATATTTGGGTGGCTAACGTTGATCAAAGGAAGGAACCAAACCCGGTGGATTCAAGATTGAGCGAAAGGATTTGGAGGTGAACTTGTACACGAGGCTCTCGATCTTCAAGGGTATGATTTATTCTTTATCTTTTGTTTAATTAATAATTGTGCATAAAGGGTGATCGGGGGTTTATGGTTTGTAAATTTTTTTATGATTTTTGTAAATTTTTAAACTACATGATTTTAACACCTCCACGGAACTCCTAACAAGGATTTTTGCAATTTGATTGCGTACAAGGCATTGGACTCCATATGATACAAACCATATCATCACCAGATCAAAATTTATACCTCATTTGCGTGCAGATAGATTGAAGAATGTCGACTCAAGTCGCCCAAAAGCTCTGGGTTTGCCACTTAAATACCTGGCAAATCCCTATGGGGAATACGTGCAGCAGGAGCAGGAACCTCAACCGGTACATCCTCCTCTTCCTCCTCTACGTCCGACACTTCAACCCGGATAGGACATATCACTGCCTCAATCAAACGACGAGGCTGTCAAACAGAACGGGGTCAAGGCACTTCAGAAGCCCTCTTCTGTACAATAGAAGTGGTCCTACGGGAACTACTCGGCTGATCCAGATCTATAATATCTGGACATCAAGTCTCCAAATCACCTCAGAAAGGGTGTGGTAAATTCTTACCTGGAGTTTTGTTCAAAATGCATTTTATGACTACATAACCACAATCATATACATCCTACACGCATTAATAGATTACAGTAAAAAATCTGTAAGTGTAGTCTAATTACCAGGATTATTTTTCTTTTCTACCTTTACTCATTTATCCTCAAATAGGATAAGAAATGACAGTAAAAGGTACCAATTTGACTGTTCCAAAAGTAAAATTTTTTCACATCATTATGTTCAGCATGGTTTAAAACTAACATTTACTTTGTTGAATATATTTTATAAAGTCATATCAGCATACACATTCACTACTATGTGTCTAAGTGCATTTCATGTGATAAACCATTTTCCAACGGATAGAAACCGGAAAAGAATATATGCATATGTTACCAGGACAGTGAAGAACACTTGTATGGTGGCAGAATGTGCAGAAAGTCGCCCGAACTTAGCAGGTCTAAAGAAGAGCTCTTGGATTTCCTTCGTTGTGCAACTTGAAAGTGATTTATAAAAGCAACCCGCATGCCTTTTATACCCATGGTTGGCTGCAGGTGTACCTGTGGCACCCCTACATGGGGCCCATACCTTCGGCTCGGTCTAGTTCGAGCTACAAAAGAGGTCTCACAAGCTAAGAAGTCCAAATTAGGAATAAAAATGCTACGCGATTGAGCGGAATAGCCTGAAATCCTAGTTTTCACGGGCCAAACTTTGGCTCCGCATATCACTCATTGGTATTCGCCTGAATACAAGGTACACTATACTGATGAGCTCAGCTTTTGAAAATCATGCTCAACAATACCTAACACAGGTCTGATGCTGCCGAACACAGGGACGTAAGACGTATCCCCGGCGGGGGTCACAACGCAGACTTTCAAACATCCACGTAACCCTGGCGGGGGTTATAACACATTCTCAACCATTGATACACACATCAATGAAGGTCAATCAACCTTGACGTTATCTCAGTCGATGGAAAGTAAACCCATCGAAGCAACGTATCCATGTCTACGTATCCCCGGCGGGGGTTACAACACATTCTCAACCATTGATACACACATCAATGAAGCTCAAGCAACCTTAACGTTATTTCAGCCGGTGGCAAGTAAACCCATCAAAACAATGTATCCATGTCTACGTATCCCCAGTGGGGGTTACAACGCCGAAGTTAGACATTGATAAAGTATCCCCGACGGGGGGGACAACGTGATTCAACCATTGATATATACGTCAATGACGGTCAAGCAGCCTTGACATATCCCTCGGCAATGCCATGCAACCATTGATACACACATCAATGAACGTCAAGACACCTTAACAGTTTGCCCAACAGGGACCTATCCAAGGATACACAAATCAGCGAAGGTCAGGCAGCCCTGACAATATACACTATTGGCGGTAACTCCAACAAAGAGCATGGTATATACTGGTGACACAAACCAGAGAAGACCATCCTCATCGAAGAGGACCGATGATGGAATATGTTATACACATCCTCAAATAGACAAATCTTTTTCCCCACAGATCTCTTGTACACGAGAGGCACCTCTATGGACTAAAAGTCTGTATCAAGGATCCAAGATTTTGGTGATTGCCCCAATGTCAACATCCTTGAAGACTTGGATCGCATGTCTAAGACATTAACAGGGAACCGACAATCATTCATACATGCATCATGCATTTACATCATGGTGCTACACATAGCATCATGTTTATCTTGTTGCATTTCAAGTGTCTAGGATTCTTTATCCTATCCATGCCTTGCATTGCATGAATATGATAAAGAGGGGCATCTGTAGACACTCAAAAGTTTATGCACACCTGTTACTAACTCTGCAGGAGGGCAGATTCATCTTTCGAAGATAACCTTAGAAGACAGCTCACATCCATCTCGGATACTACCGAAAGTTCAGTCTCAACCCCGAACACACACCGGGAGTATTAATTCCAACCCCGGAGATAACCCTGAGTTTCGTCCTTGCCGATAACCCCAAGGAATGTTGTTGCAGTTCAGGTAATAACTCCAGAAATGCTTGTTTCAAATGCATGCGATCAACTTCAATCTCAGACCTCCTGCCGAGGCACTCATACCAAAGACGCGGAGCTAACACTGGAAAGACATGCACACTTACGGATGACCTTACAGAATTCAGACACTATCAGCAGTCCAATCTCAGATGTAACCCTGAGCAACGTTTGCTATCAGCTCAAAATGGAGATAACCCCTGTGAGGAGTCAAACTTGTTAGATTTGTAATATTCATGTGCGCAATCAAATTGCAAAATAATGCGGAAGCGTGTAAAAATCAGAGTTTAAAAAAATTTACAAACCATATACCCGGATCACCCTTTATGCACAATTATTAATTAAACGAAAAGATAAAGAATAAATCATACCCTTGAAGATCGAGCTTCCTCAGGTACAAGTTCACCTCCAATCCTTTTCGCGTTCAACTTGAATCTACCGGGTTTGGTTCCTTCCTTTGATCAACGTTAGCCACCCATGTGTTTGGCCTCTAGAGGTGATCCACCAAGGAAGAAGAAAATTCAAGAAGAAGGGTGGTTGGCTAAACCCTAGTTTTTCTATCTCTATAGAAAGGGTGTACTCTCCCAACAATTGGAATTATTACGTATGTTGAAAAAGTCAACAACCCCCACCCATTAATATAACTCCTCTTATTTATTGATGTGGGCAACCTCCTTAACAATTAAGAAATTGGGTTTTATTTAATTAATTAAATTTTTTAATTAATTAAGCTCCCTAATCTTATTAGGGATAATTAATTAAACTCCTTTAACTAATTTTCCTTCCTAATCCAATTAGGAATATTCGAGAGTACTTATATTAAATTAATTCCTAAACTCCTTTAGAAATTAAAATAATAATAATTGTAATAATATTAATAAGACTCCTCTTATTAATTTATATTTAATATTTCTAAATTATTAAATAATAAATATTAAACTATTTAATTTATTCTATCACCATAGATTAAATTAAATATACTTAACTTATATTATTACGATTATGCCATTAACTTCTTAAATAATTATTCTTCCTTTTATGGTGTGACCCTTTAGGTTCTCCATATTAAATAGGTTGTGAATAAATCAATTAGAACAATTCTAATCTTATTTAAATAAATAAATTAAACAATTAATTTATTTAAATAATATTTATTCTACAATAAGGATAAGCCTCCCTAGCGATCAACGACTTTCCGGATAATATAGATTTCAACATTAATCATTAAAGAACATTTGAGTAAATAGTTGAAATACAATTCAATCCTTCCACCATACAATGTCCCAATTAAATATAAGGCGTGGAATTCTTTGTCAAGTCTTATTTTATTTAATTATATGTATTTCGATTCTTAAATGCACAACTCAAATAATGCAAATTAGAAACTTCTTTCTAATTTCATTACGCATACTCGCCAAGGACTCTTTGGGTTGTCATTTATCGAATCACATAGGACATTTCTCTTTTTTATTAGAAGTGGTAGATTCTTTATTGATCATACATTATCTCCATGTACAACTTATTATACCCAAGCATACCCTTTGATATACCCTAAGGGTCTTAAGGAATAAGTCAAAGTATAACTCATCATACACAAGATACTATGATGATCTCAAGTCCAAGGATTACTTGTACTACTATCACTACTGAGAATTCCTATTGACAGCAAATAAAACTCCATTAGGTATTCCTTAGCGAGCCACGTTCAATTGAACTTATTCTCTAATAAGCACCTACATACTTGCTTTAGTGTCTCCACACAAATGATCATGAGATCAATCATCCCCATCCAATGAGCAAGCAACGTATGTACCAATCTATCCGGATTCACTAATCCCCAATTTAGTAATCCAACGATTGGGAACTATTTTAGTTTTAAGCTTTCTAAGAATTTAGATCTCATTAGAATGATCATCATCATTATTCTAAAAGTATTGCTTAAAACTATGGGTTTATCACATATTATAAAACAGCATCATGTAGATAATTAAAAGCCTTTAATAAATTAATACTTTTTATTAATAAATGAATAAGATTGTTACAAAGTATATGCTTTATCATCAAACATGATTGGCTTGTATGCATACTACTTTCAATCTCCCACTTGCACTAAAGCCAATCGTCATGGTAACTCATACTCTTCTTCTCAAAGTGACGATTATCCTGCTGTTGGATAAGCTTTAGTTAATGGATATGTAATATTGTTTATGAGAGTCCACTATCTCTATAGTGATTTCCCATCTTTCAATGATTCTAATAATCAATTGAAAGTGCCACAACACATGTTTAGATCCAAGATGAGACTTAGGAACCATTTCTAGTTCTGTAATGAACTTTTAATCCAAACAATCAAATTGCAGCTTCATTTATAGCTATATACTTTGTCTTTATCACTAAACCAGCAACTCTTTGCTGTTTGGAACCTTTCCAATTCATTGCACCACTGTTCAAGATAACGCTTTACCTTAAAGTGGATTTTACGTCATCTTAGTGCATGCGAAAAACTTGAGTCTGTTAAGCCCTCTAGTTTTAATTTAGACCCACCATGAATATGATCACATCCTTAGTGCTTGGTTAAGCACTTTAAGATGTTTTCAGCGACTCATAGTGAACTTCTCCATAATATGGTGATCAACATTAGGTCTCGTATATTTCATTGCATACATGATTGTCACTCATGCGACCTCTCTTTTCGTGTGTGCGTGGGGACTATTAAGAGATACACTCCATAGCTCATCGACATGAGACATCTCTTGGAGTTTGCCATGCTAAACGACTTTAGCATCAAATGAATATCGTTCCTTGGGTTAAGTTGAGCATCCTTTTAAATCTATCTATATAGATTTATATCCCCAATTTAGATACTCTTCCAAATCATTCATGGAGGTTATGTTTAGACAACTTTATCTTTCTTGATTGTAGCATAGGTATGTCATTCCTTATCAAGTAGTATATCAACATATAATACTAGGAATGTCACGGCGCCCCCCTTGACCCTTTTGTACACACTAGAAGTCTTACCTCATCGTATGTAACTCGGATCATCATCTTATGATGATCGTACCTCATCATCATCATCCATGATGAATCCATACCTCCTAGGTATCTTTGGTACTATTCGATTTACGATTGGGTTGTGGTACAATAGGTCTATCTACAGGTTCCTCTTATTTGACTTATAGTGTTTTGTGGTTATTGATCTCTTCAAGATCTATTATCCTCCCACTAGCCCCTTCAATGATAAACACCTTTATCTTAGAAGGAAGCGTGTTTCGTAATAAACACCTTTTGCTAAGTAGGATTATAGAACATTTACCCTAAACTTACTTTAGGATGTCCCACAAATCTGTACTTGTCAAATCTTGTCCCAAGCTTATCCTTTTGAAACCTTTTTCACATAAGTTGGACAACCCCTTATCTTAACATACTTAAGATTAGGAATCCTCCCTGTCCATAACTTTTATGGAGTCTTGGGGCCGGATTTTAAGGTTACCATTTTCGTAGATATGCAGCCATTTCTAGGACATGATCCTAGAAGGATACTGGAATGTCGGTAAAATCATTTTGGACCGCACCATGTCCAACAAGGTATGGTTTTTCCTTTTAGATACATTAATCAATTATTATGTATTAGGAGGTGTCCATTATGAGAAAACCATTTGAGATGATCTAGAAACTTATTGCACAAGTATTTATTCCTTAATCTAATCAAAGAACCTTAATACTTTGCCAATTTGTTTCACTTTTGAATTCTTTGAACCTTTCAAATAATTCACACTTGTATTTCAGCAAATACACACATTCAACTCTTTGAATGATCATCTCCTTTTCTTATACTAGTTTGTTCAATTTGCAAAAATATATTTTCACGTAAGTCAAGTATACAAAATCCATTAAGTAATATTTGAGTTCTATACAAAACATTATTATTATAAATAGAACAACAATTGTTCTTAATTATAATACCAAAGATTTCATTGTCCAACAATAAAATGGAAATAATATTTTTAACAAGGCTGGAATACAATAACAACTTATTGACTTAATAGATTTGTCGTAGGCATTGCTAAACTATAAGTTTCTATGGCTAATATGGCAACCTTTGCTACATTTCCATACATAGGATTACTTATATTTGTTTAGCTTTCTACTTCGCTTGGTCCCTTCATAAATCTCTATTTATGATAACCAAAGTCGATATCCAATACCCAAGTAGAACCTTGACTTAAAGAAAAATTTATTTCAATCATGAACAAAAATCGTAGATATGTAGAAACTTCACTAAGCTTCTTTGGTTAGTCTCTGCAAGATGCTTCTCGCAGTTTCTTTCGGTGTCGAGCTTATTGCGGTGGAAGCAAACTCCTTTTGCTATCCGTATCAGTTTTGTTCTTATTATCCTTTGTTTTGCCTTTCTATATACCTTCTTTGAATCGTTCTTCTTTTGAGGAAGATCCTTTGGCCCCTACCAAGTAAGACTTGATCTTTCTTGGTTGGAAAGTGACTCTCAACATTTTCAATATGTTAAGCAAATCGGTGAGGTCGATATCTAGCTTGTTTATATGAAAAATTCACAACAATTGTAAAAGGAGTCAGGGAGTGAGTGCAAGATCAAATCTTGGTTCAACTCTCCATCCATGATAAAACCAGTTGTCGTAATTGATCAATCAAATTGATTATGTTAAGAACTTTTTATCTGTACTATAGTGCCATTGGCCATTCTAGATCGGAAGAGCTCCTTAGATATCTGATATCTATCAGTCCTACTTTCCTCACCATCAACTACTTGATGTGCAGGAATATAGTAGAAGCATCCATAGTTTCATGCTGACGCTGAAGCTCGTTACTCATGGATGCGAGCATGATGCATTGAGCCAACTGTGCATCATCTTGCCACTTTCTAAAAGTAGGAATGTCTTCCTCAGAGGCATTGTCTGCAACCATTGCAGGGATAGACATATTAAGGATATAAGATAGCCTTTTAGCCGTGAGAACTATTCTCAATTTCCTTAACCAATCTGTTTAATTCAGTCTGGTTAATTTAGCATCTAATATGCTTCGCAATGATAGTAATTTAGACATTGTAAAATTCTGTAAATGAATTTGTAATTAACAACATTTTAGCATACATTCTTTTATTAATTACCAAAATAATTTAGGTCTTGTTTTAAATTGGTATCTCCCACTATTTTCTTCAAACTATATTACCCTCAATATATATAGTTCGGCAAAATCTAATTAAAGATCTGCTAGTGAGAATAAGGATCCCATTTCAAATGTATATAGCCTTGTGGTGACACAACAAACTATATATAAATAAATAGGTAGACAACTTTTGTCAATTGCATCAACTATGCAACTCCTCAGATTTGGCCTCTTAGATTATTTTGATCAAGTGGTGGCACATCGAATCAAAATTATCCAAGTTAAGTCCGACCTAGCACTCTATATATTCAAAAGAAAATATCATCCTTGTGGTGACACAACAAAACAATATTGTTCAATTTTCTTTATAAGCATCAAATGTGATAAATTAACATCTTAAATACTTAATACTTGCCTTGTGGTGACACAACAAACTCATATTAAATATTTAATACTCTATTAATTTTATCATGCTAGAAAGGCGACGTTCGATATTCCAAATATCTTTGAACGCTTAGGACTTAATATAAAATTATGAGGGGTTTGTTATTAATTTGTCTCATCTTATTTAGCTAGCATGCATTATATATATATAAAATACGCGTTATATTAATGAACATGCGAAGCATGTTTGCATAATATATAATATATATAGTATAAGCATGCACATATAGAATACAATATTCTACCGGATTGATTATGACTTTTATTCTAGTTTGGTTCACTAGAGCCACCAAGTGAACCAAAAGGTCAAACCCTAGGGGTGCAAGAAATAATATTTAAATATAACTATTACATTTAAACCCGGGCTCCATTACAAATGGGTCTTCAAGCGCTCTTTGCTCCTTGATCTCCAATTTTTCAAAATTTAATTCTAACTATTCCTATCACATAACTATTTTAAAATAAATAGAAACCTTGATCAGCAGTCAAGGGGAAGTACATAGGAGGGAGATAGAATTTACATTAAGAAAAATTAGAGAAGACGAGGTACGCAGACCCCATTTAATAAAACCCATACATTCATGCATCCAACTAAAATAAAATCCAATCATATTGGTCAATAGTCCATAATCAATCCCATTTATTATCATACACATCACCATATGCATCAATAAATAACATTCATCTCATGAATAATAAACATTTAATATATATATTGATATCATTTAATGGGCAAATTTAGTTAGTATAAAATCTATTTTTGAATAAAAATAAACTCCTTTATTTTAATCCAAATTTAAATCAAAATAAAACTATTTTATTTTAATTTATCCAATTTTGAATAAAATAAACTATTTTATTTTATTCAAAATTTTAATCAAAATAAACTCCTTTATTTTAATTAATTATGGAATTCAATTCCATATATAAAAAAATCTTTAATTAAAATAAACTCTTTTATTTTAATTAATTATGGAATCCAATTCCATAAAAAAAATCTTTAATTAAAATAAACTCTTTTATTTTAATTAATTATGGAATCCAATTCCATGTAAAAAAAATATTAAAGGAAACACGGATTATCTTTCCTATTCACAAATAAACTCTTTTATTTTAAATAATATGAAATCTTATTTCATATCTAAATAAACTCCTTTATTTAAGGAAATTAGGATTCTTTTTCCTATTCACAAATAAACTCTTTTATTTTGAATAATATGAAATCTTATTTCATATCTAAATAAACTCCATTATTTAAGAAAAATATAATCCAATTTCAACTCCAATTAGTTAGCATGGAATCCAATTCCAACTCTAATTAGTTAGCATGAAATTCTAATTTTAAAATTAAAATAAACCTTTTTTTATTTTAAGATTAAAATAAACCTTTATTTTAAAATTAAAATAAACCTTTATTTTAAGATTAAAATAATTATATATATATATAATATTTAATTTTAAAATTAAAATAAACTCTTTTATTTCAATATTAAAATAAACCTTTTATTTTAAGATTAAAATAAACTTTTATTTTAATTATAAAATTATTAAAATATATATATTATACTTATATATATAAATGTTACTAGGTATATATATATATACGTGTATATATTATATATATATATTATATATATATGATAACAGTGGTATGAAAGCTCCTGACTTCCTTAAGTTCCTTTCAATTCCGTGCATGTCATAGCTCCTGCCGAATCTGCTGCTTTGTCTCAAAATTTCCTTATCCATGCATGCTCACGGAATTCCGTGCTGCAGATTTTTTATTTTATTATTAATGCCGTGCGCATGTATCCCAATTAAATGACCAAGCATGTGAATTGGTTTTGACCACGTGTATGCTTCCCTTGATTTCCGCAAATCAGCAGGCATATATAAAAAAAAAAAAAAAGAATTTTTTTTTTTTTTTTAATAAATTTTATACAAAAAAAAAAATATGCCCAATTAAATTGTTCTAAACACATATCAATATACATATCAAATTTGAACAATTAATAATTCGCATAAAGGTTTGGCTCTGATGCCACTGTTAGATTTGTAATATTCATGTGCGCAATCAAATTGCAAAATAATGCGGAAGCGTGTAAAAATCAGAGTTTAAAAAATTTACAAACCATATACCCGGATCACCCTTTATGCACAATTATTAATTAAACGAAAAGATAAAGAATAAATCATACCCTTGAAGATCGAGCTTCCTCAGGTACAAGTTCACCTCCAATCCTTTTCGCGTTCAACTTGAATCCACCGGGTTTGGTTCCTTCCTTTGATCAACGTTAGCCACCCATGTGTTTGGCCTCTAGAGGTGATCCACCAAGGAAGAAGAAAATTCAAGAAGAAGGGTGGTTGGCTAAACCCTAGTTTTTCTATCTCTATAGAAAGGGTGTACTCTCCCAACAATTGGAATTATTACGTATGTTGAAAAAGTCAACAACCCCCGCACCCATAATAAGACTCCTCTTATTTATTGATGTGGGCAACCCTCCTTAACAATTAAGAAATTGGGTTTTATTTAATTAATTAAATTTTTTTAATTAATTAAGCTCCCTAATCTTATTAGGGATAATTAATTAAACTCCTTTAACTAATTTTCCTTCCTAATCCAATTAGGAATATTCGAGAGTACTTATATTAAATTAATTCCTAAACTCCTTTAGAAATTAAAATAATAATAATTGTAATAATATTAATAAGACTCCTCTTATTAATTTATATTTAATATTTCTAAAATATTAAATAATAAATATTAAGCTATTTAATTTATTCTATCACCATAGATTAAATTAAATATACTTAACATATATTATTACGATTATGCCATTAACTTCTTAAATAATTATTCTTCCTTTTATGGTGTGACCCTTTAGGTTCTCCATATTAAACCTAGGTTGTGAATAAATCAATTAGAACAATTCTAATCTTATTTAAATAAATAAATTAAACAATTAATTTATTTAAATAATATTTATTCTACAATAGGGATAAGCCTCCCTAGCGATCAACGACTTTCCAGATAATATAGATTTCAACATTAATCATTAAAGAACCTTTGAGTAAATAGTTACCGTACAATTCAATCCTTCCACCATACAATGTCCCAATTAAATATAAGACGTGGAATTACTGTCAAGTCTTATTTTATTTAATTATATGTATTTCGATTCTTAAATGCACAACTCCAAATAATGCAAATTAGAAACTTCTTTCTAATTTCATTACATACTGCCAAGGACTTTGGGTTGTCATTTATCGAATCACATAGGACATTTCTCTTCTTTTATTAGAAGTGGTAGATTCTTTATTGATCATACATTATCTCCATGTACAACTTATTATACCCAAGCATACCCTTTGATATACCCTAAGGGTCTTAAGGAATAAGTCAAAGTATAACTCATCATACACAAGATACTATGATGATCTCAAGTCCAAGGATTACTCAGACTACTATCACTACTGAGAATTCCTATTGACAGCAAATAAAACTCCATTAGGTATTCCTTAGCGAGCCACGTTCGGTGAACTTATTCTCTAATAAGCACCTACATATACTTGCTTTAGTGTCTCCACACAAATGATCATGAGATCAATCATCCTCATCGATGAGCAAGCAACGATGTACCAATCTATCCGGATTCACTAATCCCCAATTTAGTAATCCAACGATTGGGAACTATTTTAGTTTTAAGCTTTCTAAGAATTTAGATCTCATTAGAATGATCATCATCATTATTCTAAAAGCATTGCTTAAAACTATGGGTTTATCACATATTATAAAATAGCATCATGTAGATAATTAAAAGCCTTTAATAAATTAATACTTTTTATTAATAAATGAATAAGATTGTTACAAAGTATATGCTTTATCATCAAACATGATTGGCTTGTATGCATACTACTTTCAAAACTGTCATCTTGCCACCTGAACCCCTGCGCGTCGTCTATCCACTTCATACATAAATACAACAATGTCCCATAAGAGCCAATGAGTTCCAATCCTGAGTGACTATTACGCGTGGCAGCACACCGGATAGAATTTGAAGCTTGTAGACCATGGGCATGGTCCCCTCTTCCTGACTTCATACAACCTCTAATCCCATGTCATTGCGTAACTCTCGACAAAAAGCGGTCCGAAGATGGTCTTGTACATATCGTTTGGATGCTCGGATTGAAGTTCTGCAAGTTGGAGCAGACATCACAATGCACGAGTACATGTACTTCGAGACGACGGGACTCATGAGCTCGGGGCACCGGGTAGCCAGTAGTGCATCTGCTTGGTGCCACAGTACACTGTGGCTCCCCCTCTATAAATAGAGGGCTTGGGGTGGCCAAATTCAAGAAAAAAAAAAGGCGAGGAAGCCCTGTCCAATTTGCTCTGTACACACCCTATATTGAGTGCTTTCTAATTTTAAACACCTGTTAGCTCACATATATAGCAATATTTTACCGACGGGAGTTAAGTGTTTATCCATCTAGAGTCATAGAAGCATGCTTTGGCAGCCCACTATAAGCCTTCTCACACTCTATAAAGCCTTTCTCTTCATCTTTGCACACACTATTCTTCACATTGAGAGTCGTGTTGTGTGTGTATGCCCGAACATCGGTCCGTGGTTTTAATTTTTGTCTGGATATATATACTTATATATGTATATATTTATATATGGAATAACATTATCGAGTTATACCTCGATTGAGCCTGAACTTATATATGCGAGCGTTTACTTGCTATATATATATATATATATATATATATATATATATATATATATATATATATATATATATATATATATACTTATATATATAAATTGTTATCGACTCATACGATGATCCTGGATTTTACATCTGGAGCGTTTACTTGCTTATATATATATAAATTATTGTCGACTCATGCGATGAGCCTTGATTTTACATCCGGAGCGTTTATTGCTTTTATATATATACTTATATATGAAATGTTGTCAAACTCTATTCGATGAGCACGGATTTTATATAGAAGTGCATTTATTATATATATATATATATATATATATATATATATATATATATATTTACATTTATGTCAGGTTTGGAGTTTACTTTGAGGCCTTTTACTGCTTTATTTACATTTAGTCCCGCCTGGAGTTTACTTTATGGCGGTTGATCGTCTTTACTGCTTTCTTTACATTTAGTCCCGCCTGGAGTTTACTTCGTGGCGGTTGATCGCATTTACTACTTTATTTACATTTCTAATCCCCCATGGAGGTTCTTCGTGGTGGTTGATCATGTCTATATATATATATATATATATATATATATATATATATATATATATATATATATATATTTTATATATTTACATTCCTGATCCCCCATAGAGGTGCTTCGTGGTGGTTGATCATATCTTTATATATATATTTACCGCTTTTATGTATTTAGATTTCTGATCCCCCATGGAGGTACTTCGTGGTGGTTGATCATGTCCATATATATATATATATATATATATATATATATATATATATATATATATATATATATATTTATATATTTACATTTCGATCCCCATGGAGGTGCTTCGTGGTGGTTGATCATGTCTTTATATATATATTTATAACTTTTATATATATAATCGCCATCGCTTTTCATATAATTTATGTATCATGTGAGCTTAGGAATCATGTGATCACAGATTCAGTCTACTGAATCTAGATTTGGTTCCCATGATGGACATTTTCATTTGAAGCGGCTTGTACATTATTTACGATGTTTGAATTTCCTTGGATGGTTGTCATGCTTGATGAGGAGTTCTAAGATCTTTAGATATATATTTTTTCAAGATGCTTCAGCATCTAGAAAATAAAAGCAAACAAGCGAACATTTAATAATAAAATGGAAGTATGAAAAGGTCTCAATTACTATTGATCACAGGGTTTGAAAAACCTCTTTTATAAAACTTCATTGCTATATTCTGTTTAAAACTGAATTTTTCGTATAAATTCAAACCCAGTGTATATAGGTGCGAACGAGGCCTCACACTACCTCCAAATAAATTGCACATTGATCCACACACTCACACACACACACATATTCATATACCAGTTTCTTGAAAAGTGGCGGTCACCATGGCAACACGGATGTCGGGGGGTGCCTAACACCTTCCCTTCACATAATCAAGCCCCCGAACCCAAATGAATCTCGGTTTCACAGACCCGTTTAGCAGTGTTACATCACTGGGTCAATGTGCAAACCTTTTCTCGGTTGCGTTGGTGTAACAAGTTAAAAACACCAACTAGCGTCTCTTAAAGTCAAATCGTCGACATTACACATGTCGGACCTTTTTCACTTGTTTTTTCAAACAAATCTCACCTAACATGAGAACACCAAAGAACAAGTAACGAAAAGGGACAAATAAAAATCCCTACATCGACACTCAGTTTATCATATTGATAATCATTAGAATGTCGGTGTCGCGCTATCAATGTATATGTAGTGAAAATGTGATTCTTTTCTCATGTGTATATTTGATAGTTAGAAACTATTAAGATTAGTCAGATATTATTAAGATTAGGTGCGATTCTTAAAACTAATGCATATGGTTAGTTCATGACTCATAATAATATGGTATGTTTTGAACCCCTCAGCGAATGGACACCTATGGTCTGACTAGGATAAGTTCTTAAACTCATATTATTGTGGCAATTTCCTGATCTTCAAATGTGTGGTAAGTTTGATGAACTATTTTGGGGATATAAGAGGATTGTAAGTTAAAATACAAGAATATTTAGTATAAAGATTAAAATTAATGGAGAAAATTAGATATTCCAAATCTTTTAGCTTTGCTAGATTTTCGAAATTTATTGACTTCGTGTTGATGGTTGCATTTTAATTTTTCTTGAAAAATATTGGATCAAATGATGGAACCAATGATTTTTAAAAATAATATCATTATTCGTATGTTTATGCTAATTGTTTCGGCTAGACAAGAATGATTTAAAAATATTAAAATGTAATTTTTTTCCGTAGTCATTAAGGCATCACTAAATATGATGCTGATTTGACAAACGAGCAAGTCATCAATGCAATTGAACCTGGTGTTGGATGTGATCATAAGACCGTCAACCCACTATGGTATGATGTAGCATGACAAAGTCATAAAATGACTGAATCCTCAACGTACTATCGAGATAGTACGGTATCATGTCATCATAAAAGGATTTTTGGTTTTCTTTAAACTAAGAAAGATATGCCATATGAATTGGATAAACTATTTCGATTGATATTCGAGTTGTTGTTAAAAGTCTATGCTATTTGATTCAGCTAGACAAATATTGAAAGATGTTCATGAAATTCAAGCGTTCTTTGTCAAACTATACCAAACCAAATTGTTTTGATGTGGATTCAAATGTTAAGAAGCTGAATTGAACAACCCTGAAAAAGGGTACATGTTATCAGAGATAATGGTTTTGAAAGTAATGCATATAGTCTTTACGATGTTATGATGTAATACGTTGTGCACAACGTAGGGGTACGATAGGCTAATCACCTAGAGTACTTGCAGAGAGTGTTTATAGTCTGTGTGATTGCTAAACATTCTGTTAAAGATGGTTTACAGTGGTGATACACTATTAAACCAATAGAAGAGTTCAAGGTCCGTATAGTCTTATGACTGTTAAAGGTTCAAGTCGAGATATTTGATAACCTAGGGACGTATTTCAAGGTCTTATGACCACTCAACATGATTTGGAATCTTTTAAATTCCTGTTATTCATATTGCTTCCCAATTATTGAGCAATTGTGGAAGATTCTTATTATTCTAAAAGGTGAAAGTGGAAAGGATGAGAAAATTATGCAAAACATAATAATTTTAAGAAAGAAATGAAATTCCAGAAAGAAGAGAAATGTGAAACTCTTAGAAGAGGAAGAGGTGAGGAATATGATGATCTTAGAAAGATTCTTAGAGAAAGAATTTGGTTATAGAACCTAATGAATAAATAAATATTAACATAAAATCTATTTTGATAGATTGAATGAATGAAGATTAATAAATAAATTTTCGAGGATAAAATTCTTAGAAGAAGGGGCGAATGTAATATCCCAAGTGTTTATGAGTTGAGTATATGATAACGATCCTTAGAAAAGGAAATGAATGTGTTAAAGAATATATAATACTCAAAATATAATTGAGTTTAAGTGAAAGTTATGAAATAAAACCTCGAATTTGCTGAAGAAATGAATGTAGTACGAAATATAAAACCTATATTAAGGTAATGTGTTGAAGTTATTCAACGATAAAGTTTTTTTAAAGAGATTTGATGAAAACGTTAGTAAGGTAGAGTTTCGGTGATTCCGAGGACGGAATTCTTATAAGGGGGGAAGGATGTGACAACCTGAATTTTTATAAGTTATGAAAATAAGAATTTAATAATTAAAATTCTTATTATGAATTGTATATATTTTGAATTATGTGTTTTGAGTGTGGGTAAGTATATATATTTGCAATTTATCTTGAAATATGTGATTTGGTGTGAAGAGATTAAGTGTGAATATGAAAGAGATGTATATGTTAGGAAAATAAGGTTTAATAGTTAATTTAACTATTAAAGAAATTAAATGAGATTGTTATGGGAAGGTAATTAACTAAAAAATATTAGTTACTTTAATTAAGTTAAAAATTATATTATGAAATAATATAATTCAATTATTATGCTTTATGGCAATGAAATTGGTATGCATTAAAATTTCATAAATAATGAGAGTAATTCACTTAATTAAAATGGTGAATTAATATAAACATATTTGATGGTAATTATTATGGGATAATTTATGTAAGTGTGATACTATTGATTAAATTAAATAATTTAAAAATTGGTGCGTATTTTTTTACGCAAGAGGATATTGATAATATTCTAATTTAATTAAATAATTAAATTAAAAGATTAATGATTTATTAAATACGCTTATAATTGTCTAATTAGATATTATAATTTTTGTTAGTAAGATTTAATTAGATTTATTAATAAAATAAGTTTAATTAAATTTAAAGTGTGACACTTAGAGAAGAAAAGGATATATTATATAGTATGAAATAATGTGAAAATGGATTAAGGAAGCTTATTTGGGGGTTTGACAAACAAGGCATAGTGGCCCTTGGTATTTTAAACTGATAACACCTTTTTAACTAAAGACCCACGTAAAAACACGTTATGTTCTCTTTAGTTTATTTGGCTTACATCTATTATTCCTAAGTCTAAGCAAATAAAGAAGAAGAGAGGAAGAAAGAATTTGAGAGAGACATATTCTCTGAGAAATTGAAAAAGAGGTGATTATGAGAATCAAAGAAGGGAGAGGAAGGATAATCAAGGCATTCTCATCATCTAATTAAGCTTAAGGAGAAATTAAAAGGTAATAATATAGCCCTAGTTCTTAGTTATGTTTTATCAAAACTTCGTCTCTTTAATTGGTTATGGTGCATGATTTGAGTAAGGAATTGGTTTATAAAGATTATTGGGTATGTATAATCTGTTAATTATCATTTAAAAATAATTTTTGGTAAACATGTCCATGGAAAAATGGTTTAGAATGAAAAAAATTGAGTTTTATTGATATATATATATATATACACACACACATTAGGACTTGTTTTGGAATCAAAATTTATGATGAAGTTGTGATATAATCTGAAATTGATGATATATGTTGTTAGTATGTTGAATTACAAAAACAATGAAAGTTAAATGAACCGAAATGGTTAAGAAACAAATTTGTGAAGTCTGATTTCGTTAGAGATGTTGAAACAAGAAAATAGAGTATGAACATGTATTTTGGGTCAAAATTTAGGTTGGTTAATATTCTTAGAAATTGTTATAATTCTAGTATGTTGTAGTTCTATGAATTATAAATCCATAGAATCAAAATCGGACTAATTTGGATGTGTATAACTTAAGTTATGAAGATTAGTAGGAGAAAAGGGTCAAAAATCGCATGAACAGTAACTCGAATCCCATTTCGCTAATCTAGCAAGAAAGCTGCTATTTGTTCTATGTCATTTAAGCATCTACGCCTAGTAGTACCATAACGACCCAAAAATTCAGATCCCTTGTAAGATAATTTTATTTAATAAATAATGAATAAAATTATATTATTTGTTATGGTTATGAGTTAGTAAGATGAATGTCGTTCTATAACCTAGAAACGTTGGAACGTTGTAGTATTTCGATTACGTGAAGGATTTAAGTGTTTGAATTTCCAAGACGAAAATAAAAATTTTCTGAGAAATTTTCTGAAAAACACTATTCATCGATTTATACTCAGGAATTATTTTTGAACTTCCGATAAATAAGTAACGATAGAATATCGAAGTGAGTTGGATTATGTAATAATAATTCAAGTTTGGAAAACGTAATTTTTCACATGTGGACGCAATTCAAGAATGTTAGGAAAAATAAAGTGTTAGAAGTTAATGTGATAATTGTATGGTACGTATGTATTGTATGAACTAACGAATACAAGTATAATACGAAGTATTATACGAGTATTTACGAATGATAATATATCATATAATGAATTAGTATACGAGTTAGAATACGATAATAATACGTAAACAATACATTATAAGGCTTTTAGCTAAATGATATGGACTTGTGGAAAGATATGTTACGATCTTGCGTCATGGATTTTAAGGGTAATTGGGATGATCATCTACCATTAGTAGAGTTTGCGTATAACAATAGTTATCATGCAAGCATAGGTATGCCGCCTTATGAAGCCTTATATGGAAGAAAGTGCAGAACAACATTATACTGGGACGAAGTGGGAGAACGCCGAATGTTAGGACCTAAATTGGTGCAACAAACAATAGATATTGTCAAGATAATACGAATGTGTCTAGTAGCAGCTCAAGACAGACAGAATAAATTTACAGATTTGCATCGAGTAAATAGAGAATTTGAAGTAGGCTCGTATGTATTTCCAAAGGTATCTCCTTGAAAAGGAAAGATACACTTTGGAAAGAAAGGAAAGTTAAGTCCCAGGTTTATAGGACCTTTTGAGATATTAGGAAAGGTGGGAGAGGTAGCTTACGTGTTAGCTTTACCTCCAAACTTAGAACGAATTCATAACGTGTTTCACATATCTGTGTTACATCCTTATAAGCCGGATTATAAGCACGTAATAGAGTATGAGCCTATTCATATTGAGAAGGACTTAACGTACGAAGAGATGTCGATTCAAATTATCGATAGAAAAGAGCAAGTTCTGTGTAACAAAGTTATACCTTCCGTGAAGGTGTTATAGAAGAACCACGATGTCGAAGAAGCAACGTGGGAACTTAAAGAAAAGATGAAAAAGAATTACCCTCACTTGTTTGTGTAATTTATTTTTAGCAAGATTCTGAGAACAAAATCCTTATAAGGGGGAGAGAGTGTAACGACCTAGAAATTCGGATCCCTTGTAAGATAATTTTATTTAATAAATAATGAATAAAATTATATTATTTGTTATGGTTATGGTTATGAGTTAGTGAGATGAATGTCGTTCTATAACCTAGAAACGTCGAAACATCGTAGTATTTCGACTACGTGGAGGATTTAAAGTGTTTGAATTTCTAAGATGAAAATAAAAGTTTTCTGAGAAATTTTTCGAAAAACACTATTTATCGATTTATACTAAGGAATTATTTTTGAACTTCCGAGAAATAAGTAACGATAGAATATCGAAGTGAGTTGGATTATGTAATAATAATTCAAGTATGAAAAATATAATTTTTCGCATGTGGATGTAATTCGAGAATGTTAGGAAAAGTAAAGCGTTAGAAGTTAATGTGGTAATTGTATGGTACATATGTATTGTATAAACTAACGAATACAAGTATAATACGAAGTATTATATGAGTATGTATGAATGATAATATATCGTATACTGTGAATTAGTATACGAGTTAGAATACGATAATAATACGTAAACAATAAGTTATAAGGCTTTCAACCAAATGATATGGACTTGTGGGATTGTGTTACAATTTGTAAAGTCCAATAGAAGTAAACTAATGTGCAAGCCCAAGTGGTTATTAAAGTAAAGTCCAAAGGGAATTAATGTAAGCCCAAAGGAATAAGTTAAGTTAATTAAACTTAAGCCCAAACTATTGATCCAATGGGTTAAGGTGATCTATGGGGTAACCCATGATAACGTCGTTAATCTTGGTGATCAAAATATTAATGTGGTGACCTAGTAATTTATGTAATGTCCATGAAAAAGAAGTAGGGAACAAGTTAACTTAGTTGCTAGGTAATGAATAGTAAGGAGGTTACAAAGGAGGTGGGATGTGGCTTTTGTCCATAATGTCCTAACTTAGCAAATCCTATAAATACCAAGCTTTGGATTTCATTATTTGCTTGTTCATTTTCATCCAACACCTTTAACTTATTTGTTAGAGAGATTAAGCAAGAATAAGTTAGACTTTTATTTGATAGAAAAGAAGAAGAAAGCTAGTTCATCAAAGGTAATGATCCTATGTCATTAGTATTTCATCTCTACCATAGTAGGTTGATAAGAGAAGTGTGGATTGATGATCATGTATGCTAAGAAATGATAGGAATGAATAATCTAAGGACTTAAGTCCTAATAAGCCGAGAATAAGCACTTTATTCATAGATAAGCTATGAACTAAGGAAGAACTTATAAGACTTGTATCATGTTTACATGAATGAAGTTAGTATGATAAAAGTATGTAAGAATGATGGTTAGAAGACTTAAACTATCATAAGTCATGTGAAGCAAAGTTATATGTAGTTTATACTTTGATAAGCTATAAACTCATTAAGAATAAGTCATAACTTATCATGAAAATAAGTTGATGTAATGTGTAAGTTAAGATGTCAATATGATGGATAGAATCCATTTGAAATGATAATCAAATCATAAGTAACGAAGTTATGCCAGAATTCTAACGATTGGACGATAATCGTCGAATTTGTGAAATTCTCGGATTAGAAGTCGAATATTGATTTTGAGCTCAGAAATGTTGATTTTCGATGGGAACAAGTATTATTTGAAATTATAGAGTTGCGAACTTAAAAATGGCCAAATTCTGACATAGAATGAAGAAACAAGCGTTGAACGTTCACGGACGTTTATCGTTTTCGTTAAAAATGAACTAATAGGTGAATTTTGAGTGAACGAATTTGAAAATATAAAATTCTTGCATGAACACGTAGAGTATGTGATTTGTGAACTAATGGCTTTTGAACGAGCCAATTTGGACTTAAAATGAATAAGTTATGGCCCTAGAAAGTTCACAGAATAAATTAAGCGAGGTAATCGTTCGAGGCTTAGGGTACATTATGCGTTGCGCGACCCATGAAGAAATGCTTTTTTACCCGTGAAGCGAGGCATGAATGGGGTATCTTTGGGAAGTGGTCTTTGTGGCCAGTCTCAATACTAAGAGTGGCGCCGCAGTGCGAAAGCCTAATAGAGACATTGAAACCCGCATGTACAGTCATGAAGTTGAAGGGTAATATATCGACCGTGCCGCATCGCCAAATTTGATTTTAAGAAATGCACAGTAAATAATGGTTGCAAGTATAGCATGAATAGTTATTGATTAACAAATGAAGTAAAGATTAATTATAACATTATAAGGCATTTTTAAACCTTAAGTATGACTATTAAAGGTTAATGATAATCAATTGAACATGAACGTAATGTCAATGTAAACTATAACGGAAAGCCGGAACAAATAGTAACAAATCTAATTCATGATTAGCTTGAGAAGAAGGGTAAGATTCATTAGGAACCATGTCTGGTTAATCATGACCTAATGTATTATGTGATGTTATCATCTACTATAGAGACCTTAAAGACATAAAGGGAACGTGTAATAACAGTAGCAGACGTTGAAGGCAAGTATTTTAACCATTGTCTAAGTTCAATCTAGACAAGCTTTGTGATTCATGTATTCTTACGCATGAATTGATGTATGATGAAGTCAAAGCCAATTCTTTCGGCTAAAATTAAGATGTTTTGATTTCTTATAATCTATTTAAGTATGGTTAATGTTTTACCAAGCCATATTGGTATGGTTTTCAAATGAAGACTGAGTATGCTAAAATATTTTGTCATCAAACGACACCCTCACGTTACCTGTCGATCTTATCTCTTTGAAAATACTTGCCTTTAATGTGATTTTAGGAATCAACTGGTTAACTATTCATCATGCTAAAACTGATTATTTTCATAAGGTTGTTAGTTTTCATATTCCTAACCAACTTGTTATGCGAATTCAAGCAACCAAACCACTAAGTTAATCATTGTCATATTAAGCCATAAGTAAAGAGCCCTGAGCCTTTCGCTGGTGACTTCCTTGTATGGAATGCACCAAAGCCAGACTTTCCGTTGGGGACACCGTCAATAACTGTGGCAAGTTAATAGGTATCAATGTGAGGAGCTATCCAAGTCTTGGATGAGAGTCACAGTTTTGAATGATATTTCTATCGTTAATAAATTTCCTGACGTATACCCCGAAGAACTTCCTTGCCTACCCCACGAGCGTGAAATCGAATTTTGTATTGACCCCAGTACAAAACCCATTTCTAAAACCCTCAAATATTTCTTCACCCAAAACTAACGTAACTCGCACCGAAGACGGTTGCTCGAGCTATTGAAGATTACGACCATAGCATTCAATATCATCTTGGAAGAGCGAACATGGTAGCTGATGAGTTGAGTAGAAGATCGTATGCGGTTAGAAGTGTGACGTTGTTAACACAAAGACCCATTTCGTACGACTTACAAAAGATGGAGATAGAGTTAAAGACTCCAAGAACCTACATGAAGATAGCGAATATACGATTAGAACCATTTTTAATTTATAAAGTTAAAGTCGCTCAAGCTACAGACTCAGAGTTGATGAATGTAAAGAAGAAGGTGCACGAAGGAGTTATTCTAGAAGCAAGAATCGACAAAAAGAGGAAATCTCAACCCTCGATTTTATTGGTCTATTTGAAATCCTCGATCGAGTAGGAACTGTGGCCTATAGACTCTCTTTACCGCCAAGTATGTCGTGTGTTCATAACGTTTTTCACATATCTATGTTACGTAAATATAAGGACGACCCGAACCACATTATTGAATTAGAACCGGAGATAGCGGAAGATTTAACATATGAGGATGACCCGAACCACATTATTTAGATAAGAAGGAATATATTCTACGCTCAAAGGTTATACCTCAAGAGTTAGAATCTGAACAAGGTATCCTCACCTCTTAGATATACTAGGTACGTAAATTTCGAGGGCAAAATTTCATAAGGAGGGGAGATTGTAAGACCCCGAATTTTATGAAATGAAAGTATTCAATTTTCTTATAATTATTATTCTATTTAGTAAATGGTTAAATTGATAAAAGGTTAAATTAAGTGTGATATGTGAAAATTCTTGCAAAGTAAGCAAGTTTTCATAAAATATTCGTTGTGTCGGAGAATATTCATTTTATCAGGGAATATTCGTACGATGACACAATCATTGGAGGACCCCACAACGGAATTACTATGGGAGTTAGAAAATGACAGAAATATCTTTTTATAAAAATAATGACGAAAGTTTTATCGTTAAACTGTTGAAATACCCTTGGTAAAAGTAAAGAATACGATGTCTGGCGTGCATAAAAGTAGTACACAAAGATTGATTATTGATTCTTACGTGAGAAGTCACTCAGTTATACTCAATTATTGCTACATACTATCTCTCATATTATTGATTCAATTATTATCATAGTATCATTTGCATAATATTTTATATTATTAAATCAATAATTAAGACAACAAAGTTATTCATATTATTATTTGCATTATTGATGATGTCTAGAAATTTCTGTCAAGGAAAGGGGTTTGGTCACCTAATTGTGCGCCAATAAGGAGAATCTTTATCGGAAAGCCCCCTTTTTCCTAGGAATGATCTGGTTGTTAAATATTGTGAGTTATAATATTAATGATGAATAAGTTCGTGTTGATTAAAGATTAAATTATTGATAAAATATATTTCCATTGTGTTGGGATTATTAGTGTTAGTGGAAATCGACATTTATTTCGATAATAATTGATTACTGAATGATTGATAAAACAGGTAATTAATCGGATAAATGAGCAAGTAATTGCTATTAGTTCACATGCAAATTATTGTTGGTTCACATGTATAGAACTATTGATTCACATGCATGTACTATTAGGGGAGGTGGTGCAAGATTGATAATACTTGAAGGACTAAATTAAAAATGATGGTACAGATGAAGGTAATATACTATAATAATTCAAGCCCCTAATCGTGCAATTATCAAAACTATGTTTTCCTATAAATAGAAGGTCATTCTTCTTTCATTCTCACCAATTCACTAAGACTCACAAGAGCAATTATAGAGAGAGAAGCTATAGAGAGAAAGAAGAAGTGTATTTTGCTACTTCACTATTGTAGTATCTAGCCTTCTACTAAGGTAAGGGGTATTATTTATTTCATATTCACTTACGATATTAATTCTTTCATATTCATAAGGGATATTACTTTTGTTCAATATTCGTATGAAATAATATTTTCTTCCATACTCTGTAGTATGTAAGTAATACTATTTCATTTCAGATTCTGAGTTCTATACTCATTTTGTTAAAGAATGACTTCTATAATCCTTGAAATTAGTAGAATATCCTTGAAAATTGTGATTGATCTAGTATCGTTTCACAAGGATATTTTTCTAAACATTCTTGTTAAATTGTAAGCTTTTCATGTTTGAGTACTATTCACGAGTACTATTCATTTATACGAAACTATTCATATATATAGTATTATTCACGGAGTACTATTTATAGGCACTGTTCATAAATACGGTAATATTCATAAATACGATACTATTCATAAATACAGTACTATTCACGAGGTACTATTCAAAAAGTACTATTCATGAAATACTATTCACGAAGTACTATTCATGAAGTACTATCCATGGAGTACTATTCACTCGGGTACTATTCACCCAAAGTATTGTTCATGAAAAAAAAACTTGATGTCTTTTCGGTCCAAATCATTTTTGATACAATATTATTCTTGAATTTTACTCCACAAAGTAGTATCATGTTGACAATTTGGATATTATTGAATTCTGGATAAATTAAATTATAAATCTTTAAAATTTATCCTTGCTTTCATTTAATTAAATTCTTATATCATTGTCATCATCCTCATGCTTATATTGTGATGAAAGTCATCTTTGGCCGTAGTGCATAGATGGATTGTTGATTAATATGATTATAACCATGGATTATTCAGTATAATCATGACCCGTAATGTTACAAATGATGTGGTAAAAGTCCTCATTGGCCTATAGTGCATTGATGGATAGTTATTGGTATGTTCATGACCATGCGTTCTCTTCGGCCAAGGGTGTAAAGACGAATTGTTGTTTGGCATTTTCATGACCATTGGTGATTACACGAATATCCTTGGCCCGTAGTGCATGGATAATTTGTGGACGTGATACTAATGAATATCCTTGGCCCATAGTGCATGGATAATTCAGTGATGTGGATTATTTATTGAGCTGAGTCTCAGCGATAAAATTGATGATAAACTTTTTAAATCATAGAAGATAATAGATATCATGTTCTACTTGACTCTTCTAATGGATTACTTGTTCCGCTGCTGTTAAACTTGTTGTTTGTTAGTTTAACACTGTTGAAGGCTAACGATAATTTATTCTGCATTATCTTAGTCATAATATTTCTTACTGGGCTAGTTGAGCTCACCCTTTTGCTTTCATTGTTCTCTTCAAGAAATGAGAACATAGCCGGGACTAATCGGGGAATGGAGTGATGGTCCGAGATGGTGGCTATAGTAGTCCTTACTATTCTATGAAATAGTGTGATAATAAATGTAAAGAGGACTCCATTTGAGTTTGGATATTGTCTAGAAGACAATATTCGTGTAAAAACTCTCAGCGACGCTTTTGTCGTATTGTATAAAAGAAGTTTGTATTTGATTTATATACCAAGTATTTGGAGACTCAGAATGGGTGTTTTATACCTATTTTGGGGGTTTCACACGTACTTTCAATCTCCCATTTGCACTAAAGTCAATCGACATGGTATCTCATACCCTTCTTCTCTAAGTGGTGATCATCCTACTGTTAGATAAGCTTCAATTAATGGATATGTAATGTTGTTCTTGAGATTCCACTATCTCTATAGTGACTTCTCCTCTTTCAATGATTTTTTATTCAAATAAAAATGATGTAACACATGTTTAGATCCTAGATGATACTTAGGAACTATTCCTACTTTTGTAATGAATTTTTTATCCAAACAATCAACTTGCAACTTTATTTACAGCTATATAATTTGTCTTTATCAATACCAGGAACTCTTTATTGTTTAGAACTTTTCTAATTCACTGCAACACTTTCAAGGTAACGAATTACCCTAAAGTAGATTTGTTGTCGTCTTGGTCAGTCTTAAAATCTTGAATCTGTTAAGCCCTCTAGTTTCATTTTAGACCCACCATATATCTTAATCACATCCTTAGTACTGGTTATGTTCGTTAAGATATTTTTCACTTTCTTACAGTGATCTTCTCCAAAATATGACTGATCAACATCAAGTCTCATTGGGAACTATCGTTGACACTCTAAAATTACTACCTTACTTCTACTCTGTTAACACAAGTATTATTATAGTAACAAACAAAGGTCATTAATCCCACAGAGAGTGATTTATTTTTTATTTATCCAATCGTTTCCAAGAAAAGGGGGTTTTGAACTGATTAAACTAAATTAACAAGAATAAACTAATAAGAATTAATAGTGAATAAAAGGCTTCAATTCTTTTGTGACGCTCCCAAAATAGGTCCACACAACCCATTTTGAGTCGTCAAATACATGGTACATAATCCAAATACAAACTTCCATATTTATAACTATTAAACTGTCGTACAAAATACGACAACACATAAGTTATGAGTTTGAATACAAATATTGCACCGTACATAATACGACAATATTCAAACTCAAATTAAGTCTTCATTACAGTTATTATCACACTATTTCACAACATAGTGAAGACTTCAATAATAATTATCTCGGACCATTACTCCCCTCCCCGACTAGTCCCAACTACACTTTCATTTCCAGAGAAGAACACTAGAACAAAAAGGATAATGGTGAGCTTAACTCGCCCTGTAAAGAATATTATGACTAAAATAATGAAGAATAAATTATCTTTAGCCTTCAAAAATGATAAATCAGATAAAATTTAATGGACTCCAAGTTTTAGATTATTAACTTCAACGGAAATAGCAATTCATTAGAAGAGTCAAGTAGAGCATGATGTCTACTATCTTCTATGATTTAAAAGTCCATCATTAATATTTTATTTCGGTAACACCAATCAATAATTTTTTCAAACCAACAAATTATCTATGCACTACGGGCCAAAGATATTTGTTTGTATCACCAATGATCATGATAATGCCCAACATCTGTCCATCTACGCACTACGGGCCAAAGAGGACTTTCACCATAAACCTTTATCTGTAACATTAAAGGTCATGATTATATCAATATATAATTCCTAGTCATAATCATACCAATCAACAATCCATCTTTGTACTATGGGCCAAAGATGACATTCACCATAATATAAGCATGAGGATGATGACAATGATATAAAGAATGAATCAAGTGAGATCAATGATAAATATTAGAGATCTATAATTTAATTTATCTAGAGTTCAAAAATGTCCAAATTGTCAACATGATCACCAATTATGGAGTAAAATTTAAAAATGATATTTAAGATTCAAATTTCAAAGATAATTTGGACAAAAATAAGAAACTAAATTTCGTCTTGAATAGTACTCATGAATAGTAATTATTTATTATAAGCATAGTTATAATAAGAATATAATTATTATAATTATAAATTATAAGCTATTAAAATGGGTTACATGTGTGACAAGTATAACTATATAATATAAATATTATTTAAATAATCTTGTATGGAGAATTAGTGTGTAACCAAACATAGCCTTATGGCTTTTGGGTTATTTTAACTAACGCAAACTTTTGGCTTATTTTACCTAACGTTAGTGGGAGTCCGTTTATAATTCCTACGCGTCTTATTTTTCCCTAAGGCTAGTTCACAGTTTATTTCGTATTATATCCTAAGCTAAGAGGTAACACAGAGTGTGAGAGAAGTTTAGTGGCTTTGAAGAGAGAATTCTCTGAGGTTTCAAGAGGAAGGAGAGGATTACTAAACCTTATTGTCATCTTTTGCTAGCATATAATCAAGGATTAAAGGTATACTCTATTCCTATTTTTTTTTTAGTTTTGGTAGTATATGTATATATATCGTCTTGGTATAATTTGGAAATCACGTGAGTTGTGATAGATATATGTTCATATAGGTTTGCAAAACTCTGTTAATCATCATGTATACTTGTTATTTGTTATCAAATTCATAAAAATTGGGTGTAGGAAGAAAAAGGAAAATCACAGTGTTTATGTTCATATAAAATGGCCTTAGAAAGTATCAAATTTCTTGTCCAATATGTGATTTAATCTGTAATTTGTTGGTGGATTGTGATAATATATTAAGAAACGAAAGCGGCGTAGTTCGAATCGTGTCAAATGATTAAGAAATGAATTCGTGGTGATCGAATTCGTTAAAAGTAGAAAATGAGGAAATTTGGGAAAAATATAGTTTTGATTCTTCAAAATGATGTTTATGAAATGTTTTTGTATATAGAATGGTGTTTAGCATGTATAACTATAATATGACAAAGTGTTAGATGCTAAAGTTGGGAGATTTTCTGTAAAATTGGGATTTTTTGGCCAAACCAGAGTCTGATTTCGAGCTTCTACAAAAGCTGGGAATCGAGGAATCACATGCATGCTATTGTTCATGGCAGAAAGCAATTGTCGCATGCAAGCGCACTATATATGTGTGAGACCCTGAATTTTATGAAATGAAAGTATTCAATTTTTTTTATAATTATTCTATTTAGTAAATGGTTAAATTGATAAAATATTAAAGTTAAGGGTGATATTTGAAATTTTTTCAAAGTAAGCAAGTTTTTATAAAATAATCGGTGATAAAAGTACAGTAATACGCATGGTTGTATAGTAGCACACGGTATTGATTATTGATGCTTACGTGAGAAGTCACTTGGTTTTATTCAATTACTGTCATAATATTTTATATTATTAAATCAATAATTGAGAGGCGACAAAGTTATTCATATTATTATTTCGCAATATCGACAATGTCTCAGAAGTTACACAAGGAGAGGTTTGGTCACCTAATTGCGAGCCAATAAGGAGAAATCCTTATCGGAAAGCCCCCTCTTTCCTGGGAACGACGTGGTTGTTAAATATTGTGAATTATAATATTAATGATGAATAAGTTCGTGTTGATTAAAGATGAAATTGATAGTTCCATTGTGTGGAAATTATTAGTGTTAGTGAAAATTGACATTTATTTCAATAATAATTGATGTCTGGAGGTTATATCGACCAATTGGGTAATTAATCGGATAAATGAGCAATTAATTGCTATTAATTCACATGCTTATAACTATGTGTTCAAATGTGTGTACTATTGATTCACATGATTTACTATTAGGAGAGTTGGTGCAAGATTGATAATACTTGCATGACTAAATTAAAAATGGAGGTATAGATGAAGGTACTATACTATAATTAATTTTTTTACATGTTTAGAACTATTGAGTCACATGATTTACTATTGATTCACATGATTTACTATTAGGGGAGGTGATGCAAGTTTGATAATACTTGCAGGACAAAATTAAAAATGAAGAAAAAGAGGAAGGTTTTATACTGTAATATTTCGAGCCCCAAAATGTGCAATTATTGAAACTATATTTTCCTATAAATAGAAGCTCATTCTTCCTTCATTTCTCACCAATTCGCAAAAGCTATAGAGCAATTATTATAGAGAGAAATTATAGAGAGAAAGAAGAAGAGAAGTCTGCTACCTCACTATTCCAAAGATCCAGCTTTTTTCTAAGGTAAAGGGTATTATTCTTCAGTATTCACGAAGAGAGTTATTTTCTTTCAATACTCATAAGGGTCGTTATTCCATTCTTTATTATTATGTTGGAATAATATGTCTACGCTGGCAATCGTGCATACATGGTGAAATTATTCTATTATTTCATTCTTTATTATTCATTGGAATAACTCTCGTGTGTGGTCTATCGCATGCCTGGTGAATTCTATTGTTATTCCATTCTTTATTATTCTGTTGGAATATCCTATCTATGTGGATTACACATGACCTGGTTCCATTCTTTATTATTCTGTTGGAATATCCTGTCTCTGCGGATTATGCATGACCTGGTTCCATTCTTTATTATTACATTGAATATCCATGCATGCAAGGGTTACGTATTGAATTGGTTCCATTCTTTATTATTCTGTTGGAATAACCTGTCGGTGTGGATTACGGACGCCTGTTGAATTCTTCTGTTATTCCATTCTTTATTATTCAGTTGGAATAACATGTCTATGTGGATTATCGCATGCATGGTGAATGATCCTTCGTATTCATTCCTTATTAAATTATGGAAATGATTTGTCTACGTTGATTACCGCATGACGGGCAAAAATCTATTTACGGTTTCATATATTCTATTATACTCAGTTGGTTAGAGTTTTGGCTTCAATACTCCATGAAATTAGTGGAATATCCTTGATATTTGCACTTCATCCAGTATCTTTTCATGGAAATATTCTTCTGAGCATTCTTGAATTTTACTCCACAAAGAAGTATCATGTTGACAATTTGGACGTTATTGCTTTCTGGATAAATTAAAATTATAAATCTTTAAAATTTATTCTTGAACTTGTTTTATTGAATTATTATGTCATTGTCATCATCCTCATGCTTATATTGTGATGAAAGTCATTTTTGGCTTACGTGCATAGATGGACTTAGTATGATTATGACCAGGGATTATTCGGTATAATCATGACCGTAATGTGACGAATGATGTGGTGAAAGTCCTCAGTGGCCTGTAGTGCATTGATGGACAGTTTTTGGTATGATTATGACCGAGGATTATTCGGTATAGTCATGACCATTGATGATTTAATGAATATCCTCGCCCGTAGTGCGTGGAAGATTCAATGATATGGTTTATTTATTGTCGAGTCTCAAAGAATAAAAATTGATGAAAACATTTTAAATCATAGAAGATAGTAGATATCATGCTCTACTTGACTCTTCTAATGGATTGTTTATTCCACTGTAGTTAAACTTGATGTCTATTGTATTTTATCAGTTTAACATTGTTGAAGGCTAATGATAATTTATTCTGCATTATCGTAGTCATAATATTTCTTAGTGGGATAGTTGAGCTAACCCTTTCTTTCACTGTTCTCTTCAGGAAATGAGAATATAGCTGGAACGAGTCGGGGAATGGAGTGACGGTCTAGATGATCGCATTAGTAGTCCTCACTATTCTGTTAAATAGTGTGACAATAAATGTAATGAGGACTCCTTTGAGTGTGGATATTGTCTAGATGACAATATTCTTATTAAAACTCTCAGTTTATGTTTTGTCGTATTTTACACGACAGTTGTATTATTAAGTTGTATTTGGATTTTGTACCATGTATTTGGCGGCTCAAGATGGGTGATGTATACCTATTTTGGGGGCGTCACAATATGGGCGCGGCGCTTCTCGCATCACGTGGTTTACCAGTGTATTATTGGCGGCGGCCACATGAAAGTAAAGAAATACGCATGATGAAGTTTACTTAATTGCAGGTCGTGCGTAACGGACTTGGGTTAGTTTAGCATGCATGTTAAGGATATTAAAACATAAAGTGGACTACAATAACAGATTGTAAGGTGTTGTAATACAAAGTGTAAAAGAGTTTTAGGTGATTGTTAATTGAGTTATATAATGAAATTAAAAGTGATGTTTTCAAAAGTTAGAAATGAACGAGTAAGTTATGTTGGCTCGTAATGCGATTTCAGATTCGTTAAGTATGTTAACCTAAATGGTTAGGTATTAGGTTAGGGTTATGACCTAAATGATGGTTTAATATCCATAGTGTTAATATTCATACAACTATTTGTTGTTGCGATTGTAATGATATGTGTATGGTAATTGGAGATTATTTTACACTTGTGTAATTTACAAACAAGGCAATTTCCTAAAGCTTTCTAACTTCATTCCTTTCATATTGAATGCATGTTCCCATTCCTAAATCGTTATTGTACAAGTTCCTAAAATTCTTGTAAGGTTGAACAAGCCTAGTTTATCTTGAGTATGTTTGTGCAAGCTCTTTTAACCTAATTCGTTACATCGAGCTAGCTTTACTTTCCTTATTATCATTCAAAACATATATTGTTCTAATATGTTGATTCATAGAAGATTGTTCTAAACTCCTTTGAATATAGCATTTTGCATGTATATCATGTTATTCAGTTATATATATTGTTGATATCCGATCTTTGACTTTAATAGCCTTGTTCAGTTATACATTCTCGTATTAAACCTTTATTGATGAAAGTTTAATAGTGTTCTAAAATTCTAGAGACACTGATAAGCTAGTTCCAAACTAAACTTTCTTTAGTGCGGAAATTCTAAATTCAAACTGAGACGAACAACCTTAATATAGGGGATTTTTGTACGTGTAATATTTAGATGTTTGTGCACAATACATGGTACAAAGGGTTGATCCCCCTAAGTACGTTAAGAAGGGTCTATATAGTCTAAATGACTCTTAAGGTTAGGGTAATAATACCTAAATACCAGAGACATAGTTCGTGATCTTAAGACCCTCAGATATTGACTTCGAACTTATTTTCTATTTTGATTCGTAGAACAAGTTCATTATTGTTCAGCATTCGTTGTTCATTCTCATGTTGTTATCATTGCTACTTCCTATATCAGTGAGCAATTGTTTGCTCACTCTTGCAATTAACACTGCAGCTAAGGTTGAAAGAGTTGATGAGCCATCTATTAGCAAAGGGAAGGGCAAGCTGTCTAAGAGTTGAAGAGTTAATGAAGTTAACTTAAATGTTTTATGTATAAGATTTGTTTTATTTTTATTCCGCAAACTGATGTAATAAATTTAAGGTTAGATTACCTGGGATATATTTTGAGATTATGATGTAACCCTTTAATGGGAAAGATGATTGTTTAAGTTATTTAAATTACGTCTTTATCCTTTGATTATGGGTAGTTAGATGTAATGTTTTGGATAGTGAACACCAAATCCTGTGGGAATGGAGTACCTAGATTTGGGGGTGTCACAGATAAAGCGCAAACTATTAAGGATATTCTACTAATTTAAAGGATTTTTACCATTTAATAATAAGGTTATGGAAACAAACAATAATTTTGTATCATAAATGGAGAAATATGACAGAAAACGATATCTCTTGACAAGTACAAAAGAAATGATATCACATACGAGTAGGAAAGAATATATGAAATTACAAATGGATTTTCACCCGTCATGCGGTAATCCACATAAACATATCATTTTCACAAATTAATAAAGAACGAATATGAAGGGTTATTCACCAGGCATGCGGTAATCCGTGTAGACATGTTATTACTACATATTAATAAGGAATAGAATGACAACCCTTATGTGTATGAAGAAAATAACATCATTTACCTTAGTATGAGATTAAATCTAACTGGTATAGCGGAGATTATCATGAGAAAATCTTGCATTCTTAGCTACACTCAAAGTATTCTTATACTAGAAAGAAATAAGCACAATATTATAGAAGAATAATTCTCAGATTCTGGTGTGAGTTTCATTTCTTAACTAAGCAACCTATTTATAGGAAAATGGACTGAATAGTAACTAATTCACGGACGGTCCAGATTCTATTAAAACGAATGGTTCATATTGATTTACTATTAAAACTTCAATTGATGGTTCATATTGATTTACTATTAAAATTTCAACCAACGGTCCATACTGATTTACTATTAAAACTTCAACAGACGGTCCATATTGATTTACTATTAAAACTTCAACCCACGGTCCATACTGATTTACTATTAAAACTTCAACCGACGGTTCATATTGATTTACTATTAAAACTTTAATCGACGATCTGAAAAATTAGCACGCCCCCCATGGAATAATAAGTCAAACTTACAACAAACGCCTCATGACAAACCCCTCTATTTATATCAAAAATTGAATAAATAATTACCACAACACATTTTTAATCTTTCAAAAATTATTCATCATTAATATTATAACTCATAATATTGATAACCAGATCGTTCCCATGAAAGAAGGGGCTTTCCGATAAGGATTTCTCCTTACTGGCGCACAATTAAATAACCTAAACCCTTTCCTCAATAGAACTTTCTAGACATTGCCAATAATGCTAATAATAATATGAGTAACTATATTGTATTAATTATTGATTTAATAATATAATGTATTGTGCATATGATATTGTGACAATAATTAAATCAATAATATGAGATACTATGCAGCAACTACTGTGACAATTATTGAGTGAAATTGAGTGACTTCTTATGTAAGCATTAATAATTAGATATATCATGTAATACAACGGTGTTATCTCTTGTCAATAACAGTACGTATTCTTGTACTTTTATCACTGGGTAGTTCAATAGTTTAACAGTAAAAGTTTTGTCGTTATTTTTATAAAAAGGTTATTTTTGTCGCTTTTTATATTCGACAATTATTCCATTATGGGGTCCACCAATGATTACTCTGTCGTATGAATATTCCCCAACAAAAAGAATATTCTCCGACCAAACGAATATTCCCTGAAAAAACGAATATTTTATGACTTGCTTACTTTGTAAAATTTGCATATATCACTCATAACTATAACATTTAATAAATTATCACCTTACTATTTAGAATAATATTTAGAGAAAATTAAATCTTTATTTATAAAAAGTTGGAGTCTTACATCTTTAGTTCAATATCACCTTTTCATAATTATGGAGTAATAAAGTCTTACATTACTTATCCTTCAATGAGATTAATAACCCTATATAATCGCAATCACTAATTATATAAAATTCTCCTTATGTGTAAATCTAATGTGACAATCACTAGATCCTAACTATCATATAACCTAGAACTATCAGTCTAGATTAAATATAACAGAAGCATGAAGAATGAGAATTAGGTTATTCCAAGCAACAATTACACAATCAGGAATTATTTAACTTGTCTTCTGAAAATCATAATAATATCCAAAAGCTTGTCCCTAATCAAGTATCAGTAATTGCTACTTTTCATCATATATACATTATTTGCTTAATATATATCTTAATATAGCAGATGATATCAATTCACTAATTTAATCCTGCATAAACCAAATTAGTAGATTGAATAGCATGCAAGAAGTTGAAATAGATAATCAGAATAAATCTCATGCAAGAAGGAATAAATAAAGTTAACTTGATCAAACCGTTAATGATGAAAAAATTTCAACATCCCTTTAGAACTGAAATAAGAACTTAGCTCATGTCTTCTAAGTCTGCACTCCAATGGTGTAGATCAGAGAATGTAGTAGATGATTGAATTCCAGAATTAATAAAACCCTGACTAATACATGTATTTATAGTGCTAGACAAGGACCTAAATCCTATGAGAACAAGAAACCCAAATGCTAAAAGAAATTACAATCACAACTAATTTCTATAAAGAAATAGAATCCAATTTGGAAATAAATATCAGTCTAAAAAGATCCTAAATCTAATAGCTATATGAATCCAAGTCCATGTAGAAGTCTGCCAAAATCTGCTTTAAGAAACTTTTCAAAAATCCAAGATTGCCCAGATTTTCCATCGAGGCGGTTTTTTTTTATATTTTATAACTCTACCGGGGCGAAGTGTCTTTTTCCTGAACTCTAGTGAACTCCGTCGGGGTAGATTTATTACACCGGTAAAATGCACCGGGGCGGTTAGGGACAAAGAGGTTTGCGTCGGGGCGGAATTCCTCAGACCATTATATCCATCGAGGCGGATTTCCCTATTTTCTAAAATTTCTTCTTTTTGCTTCTACTTAGCTCTGAATCGGCCTATATCATCAGTTAAGCTCCATTTTAACCTGAAATCAGTAAATAACCTAATAAGTCCATGTTAACAATAAAACATGCAATAAAACTAAACATAAAGGAATCATAATCTTAGAATATTATGCACTTATCACTCGTACATTTCATTGCATACATGTAAGCAACTTATGTTATCTCTCTTTTATTGGGGACAATTTAGAGATATACACTCCATGCCTCATCATCATGAGACTTCTCTTGGAGTTTTCAATGCTAAACGCCTTTAGCATCGAATGAATATATGTTCGTTAGGTTAAGCCAAGCATCCTTTTAAATCTATAAATATAGATTTGTATCCCCGATTAAGATGTTATTCCCAAATCATTCATAGAGTAATGTTAAGACAACTTTATGTTTACTGATTGTAGGATTGGTATGTCATTCCTTATCCGTAGTATATCAACATATAATAATAGGAATGTCACGGTGCTTTCACTGACTCTTTTATACACATTAGGTTTATTCTCATTTTTGATCAAATCAAAGTCTTTTGATTATTTCATCAAAACGAGTGTTCCATTTTTGATACGCTTGCTTCAATCCATAAATTGATTGTTGTAGCTCATAAACATGATTTTCTTCATCCATTGAAACAAATCCATTTGGCTGTATCATACATACATTCTCCTCTAATATTTTATATTTGAGGAAGAGTGTCTCCACGTCCATTTGCCAGATTTAGTAATAGTAAGTTGCAATCGCAACTAAAAATCAAATGGACTCAAGCATTACTACCGGTAATAAGGTTTTATCACAATCAACTCTTTGACTTTATTGTGTGACAACATGAGAATTTAGACAATTTATAAAAATCTTAAAAGATTGAATTAAGGTTAAATAATAGAGCTAGACTGAAATTAAGTGAATGAATTTGAGATTTCTGGGAAGGAATTTTGTTAATTTAAAAATTTTTGGTGAACGTTTACAGTGTTAAGTGTATAAGTGTATATATCCTGTGTGTATAGTCATATATGTGTACAAAATGTGGTTAAGGGTCAAGGGTTGATCAGATAATCTATATTAGTGATAAACCCTAACCATATATTAAGAACATCAACGTTTAGTTTGAAAATCCTAACGTTTGACAAGAAACCCTAATATCGGCTCTAGAAACCCTAATTTCAGTTATGGGAATCCGAAACCCTAATTAAGATTCTTAAAACCCTAATTTGGGAGCTTAAAGACTAAATATAAAGACTTACATATATTTTATGATCAATCTAATTAGGGATAACCCTAATTGACTGGTTAGAAAAACCCTAATTTTTAGATTATAAACCCTAATGTATAATTAGGAAAAACCTAATTGTTAATTTAGTGATTTTAATGCTAATTAGGAAACATTAATCTTAATTACAAGCACTAATGTGATTAGTAAATTTTAATATAATTAGAAAACCCTAATTATAATTTAAAAATCTTAATTTTATATTTTAAAATCTTATCAGAAAATCCTAGGAAATTAATTTTCAAAACCTTAGGTTTAAACCCTAAGGGTTAAACCCTAAGAGTTGGATCAAATGACTAGAATGCCATTAAAATTGTATGCTAAAAGACCAAAAATACCCTTTTTACATTATTTAGTAAGTAACTTGTAGATTTTGCCCTATTTGTCATTGGTGACCAACCCTAGCTATACTATGTGACTTAAAATAACACCAATCAGCAGCTATACCAACCAAATACAATGAATCAAAGTTTTAAAACTTAAAACTTAAGTGAAGTAACTTACTTTACTTCTCATTTTCTCCAAGAACCTTGTCTCACTAAGATTTCGAAATGTAGAGTGAGAGTGAGTGAAAAGTTAAGTCAAGATCATGTGTTAGCTTGTCAAGATCAAACATCAAGGATTAGATTCAAAGATTGGGCATTCATAAGGTATAAACCCTAAAATTTCTAAATCCTTAAAGATTTATGTTAATGTTGTTATTGATTGGTTGGATATGTGTTAGAGGGTGTCATTTAGTGATCTGGCTTGTTAGATCATAGATCTATAACATCTAGATGCATGAAAATCAAAATTTTTGAAAATGTTCATGAACCCTAAAGTGTAGTCTGACAAGCCAATGTCAAGACTCATAGATCTCTCTGTATTAATAGTTAGGTGTGTTTTATGTTATAGATCTGTAGTATGCCATCTGGACTATGATCTGGAATTGGAAACAGGGTTAGACCATGTTTAGATTGCAAGTTATAAGCAGCCAAACATGGTTGACCGACCATGACCAACGGTTTCTTGGTAACCAAGATTTCTTGAAATGTCCTAACAACGACTTTCAAGGCCTCTGATCTTGCTACTGACAAGTAATTTGGCCATGTTTGTGTAATGGATTTATAGTCAGGTATAAGGACTACTCAATCAAGACTTTCGATCACCCAGAACATGTATAGAATCAAAGTTACGCAAGGTCAAAGTAGGTTGACCAATCTGCCTTATGAAGGTTTCTGGAAAATCCAAAATCTTCATGAACGAATTTTTCTGACAAGGTTTGACCATCCTTGATTTGTCATGTGTGATGTTGTTATGTTGATCTGATGTTATAAAAAGGTATCCTGACATATATGCTACAAGATTTGACCATTAGAACACATTGAGTACGTCTGGAGTTTAAGATATAAGGATCTAAATATAGTACCATGAACTGTTTTTCATTTTCTGGAAAACCCAGGAATAAAGAACTGCTTTGTCAGACTTTTTGGAGGCTTAGATCTCTCTGATCACTACTACAAAACAGTAAATAGACAACGTAGAAAAAACGTTGTGCTTTCAGTCAGAAAAACGTTGTGGTTAAGGGTGTCAACTATTTGACACCCTTACACAACGTTTTTAAAACGTTGTAGTTAAGCACAATACACAACGTTTTTTAGGAAAAATACGTTGTAGATTTGTTTTTCAAAAATTAGCAGATACTTAAAAACATGGTAGAAGGTATGATTCCACAATATTTTTTGGATAAAAATGGTGTTTAGTATATCAGACAACGTTTAGGCACATTTACACAACGTTTTTAAAATTTTGTAGATTAAAAAAAAGAAGAAAAAAGTTGTTCACCTACATTACCAATGCACCTACAATATGCTAATGCCATGATATATAGCTAAAAGGAGCACAAGGAGTAATGCAACTTCCAACAGTTGAATAGAACAACAGTGCTCAAAATCCAATAAAAAGATAATATTTTGTCCAATCCTAGACTTCCAAACCATAATATCAAATTTTAAAAAAACATCCAACAGCAAGTAAATGACAATGCTATGTTTCACTTTAGCAACAAAATTGCATAACCACTCCAACAAGAATTACACAAACAAATTGGGCCTAAATGCCTTGTATGTTGTCTTTAGCTTTCTAGTTGGTGGACTAACCTTCTTAAACACCAATGGGAACTTGATTTTGGAGTTGTGCAACTGCTTGGTGCTCTCCCTCTTGCAGACCTTGGCAGGGATGGTAGCTGTCTTAATGATCAAGATGCAGTGATGGCGGACTCTGTGGCGAGAAACCATCTCAGTGTACATCTGCTCAACAACACCATTCAAAGTGGTGTCACGGTACTCTTTGTACATGTTGTGATACTCTGGTATCGCAGCCAAATGCCGTAGTTCTTGATTGTAGTAGGGTACATGTTATTTGCTTGATTGACATGGCCTACTTTCCCATTGCCTGTCCATTAATACATAGTTGAGTAAGTTACACATGATTAGATTAAACAAAAAAGTCCTGCAGCTCATCACGAAAAAACATAGCTAAATGATGCCAAATATGCTAACTTTGCTGCAACATCAGAGATTTTAAACACATTGATCATCACAGAGAGAGGAGACAGAATAATGCAAAGCAGAAACAATTTTAAAACAGAACTCAGTTTAGGCAAAATCACTGCCTGCGCTGCTGAAGACATGTCAAACACAATGAGTCCTTCCACACCAAAATCACTACCTGCGCTGTTGAAGATATTGCTTGATTCAGCTGCTCTTTAAAATAGGTGATGGGCAGGTCTGCCTCTCTGTCATTCCTAGAAAAATAATAAGCAAGCAGTGAACGCATTGTAGGATTAGTGATAATTCAGCATGTAATAAGATGGAAAGTTCAGCAGTACATAAGTGTAGTATAATGCAAGTCCACAGGGAAAATAAGGCACTTGAGGAATTATCCTTCTTAAGTGCAAAAACAGAAAGAAAAAAAAAAGGTGGATTGACAATATGTAATTCATGTACATAATGTACAATATGTAACATCCATGAAATAGTGTGAGATTTCATTCAGTTGGAAAATAATTTTACAAAACTATTGATCTAGCTACCTGCAAATATAGAGGCACTTCAGTCTCCTCCATTTTGGCTGCCAGAAACATTTGATGCCAGACTACATACATGCACGAAGTCTCATTTCCCCTGCAGCTGGAAATTGAAGGAGCCAAAGTGCACTGTTAGGAACAGAAACTAGCAACTGACCTTCTCTACAACTTCTTTATCAATTACACTCTTGTTCAATTCAGTTTGTGCTTCTGTAACCAAAATATGGTTAGCGTCACAAAAAAACAATCCACCCGCTGTAACTGAATTCAAGAATAAGACGCTCTACCATATGGGGATGCTATAAATCCTTCACAATGCGAGTAATAACAAATTTAAAAAGCACTTCAACAAGATATTCCAGTTTATTGACTAATAAACAAACAAATTCACAAAGAGTTTTACTATTTACATTATCTATATTCATGGTAGACTGGTGATTGTGTTATTTATAGTATTAAAAAACGTAGGAAAAGCCCAAGTTTCAAGTTATTATTTTTGTTACTAATGCAGCTTTATAGAATATGAGCAATGTAGCATAAATTAATTAGCCAAAGCCAGAAAGTAATAGAATGTGCAAGATATCCTCTCTGTATAAAGAAGTTATTCCTCCTCTCTCGATGTCACTAAAAAGTTATTCACTTCAACGAGAAGTAAGATCTTTTGAAATACCTTAAGTAAGTTATATGGCACAACTTACTTAAGGTATTGTAGTTGGAAAATGCATTAGTCTAAATCTACTGCATAAATAATGGAAAAGAAAGAAAGAAAGAAAGCAAAGGACAATAGAGGGCTGATTGGTGTGCGTTTAAGTGTATACAGTTACCCTTTCCTTTCTTAAACAGTTCTCACTTAGCGCGTGTATTTGTGTGCTCATACAGTATGTATGTACTTGCATCTATGTCTACATATGTTGTAGATGCCTGATCCCTAGCACAGGCCATAGATCCACATATCTTCATAAAGTATTAGAGTTTCAAGCTTAAGCATGTTACAGATGTTATCTGCCTATTATATATTATAACCCTTTTTAATCATTCATATCTCTTTTTGTCCGCAAGCATCAACCAATTGAATCAATCAGTAAAGCCTTTATCAATTGTGTTTAGTTATCGCTTACGGGAAATTGAAACATTAATATGATATTTGGGTTCTTAATTTGTATACCTTGATCTATTTGGTTAACAATGATCACAATATCAGATGTGGCAGTTGCACCCCTTTTGTGACTCACAATTTTCATGAGCTTGTATACGGTCTCACAGTTCCACCCACTCCCCACAAAAAAACAAAAACAAAAAAAAACTTACTCAAAAATTACAGAGAAAGGATGACAACAGAAAAATAGAAATGAATTAAAACTTCATGTTGTCCTTGAAGATATGTGAAGAAGAAACACAGATACCTCATAAAGCCAGTATCATTTTACATTCATTAGATAACATCATTCATCATCCTCTAAATTTATTATTTTAAAAATAAAATCACACATATAAAGGGGTAGATTAGCCTCTCAAAAGAAGTGCCAAGAAAATTATAAATTATCATGACATGAAAGATTAAACTTCACATTTAATCCAATCAAAAGAATATTTACCTGAGCAGGGGTCAAATCAAATGATGGGCGAGAATCACTCTCTCTCCTCTGAGCACAAACACATGACAGGCCTCTTCCAAGCCATGCTGCTGATCCTGCCAGAACCTCTGCTGGACCAAAAATAATCATTAAATCAGCTCATTACTAGATTAAAATATCTATTTTTAAATGCTATAACTGGAGGTGAGGAATACACTTTGATGCATAAGAGTAAGTAAGATGCTCCAATATATAATAAATTTTGAAATAAGAATACCAGAAATGTATTTTGAAGAATACAGAAAATGATATATTTATTTTTTTGGACATCAGAACCATTATACAACAAATTCAGTTGATAGACCGAAGGTGATAGCAGGCCTCTCCCCTAAGTATGCAAGGTCAGAGATTTGAGTGTGCCCCTCAGCAAAAAGTCAGAATCAATAGGCGCTATAAATTGAAGGTAAGCCTCCCAAAGTTCCCCTCCAGACCCTTTTCTCCAGCTAACCCATTAGAATTATATCGTAATAGCATAGGTTCTCAACCCAAGAAATAAAAAAGACTCATTTGATACTTGATAATCTAGTTCATATAGTTTACCATAATCTCCTGACACTTTGCTAAAACTTCTTTGAGTAAAATAGGAAAACTAGAAACAATCTAGTGGTTATCAATACAAAACATATAAACAAGAATCAGGTTTTTTTATTTAGCAAAAAAAATAGATTCTATTTTTTTGCATTTTATTTCCAATATTTAAGCTAAGACATCAACTAACTGTAGAAAATCCATTAATGTAACTACAGATAAGAAAAGCTTCACTTTTATAACAATTCTACATGAACAATTTTAATGAGGATAAAGTTGAAACACCTCATAAGCCTACAAAGTTTATAAAATCAATAAAAATTGACAAACTCAAACAAATTTACTGCGTAATAAACTAATTTAATTTCAGCACAAAACCTTCATCTTGTGTGATTTCAATTCAAACACGTAAAAATTAAAAAATAAATAAATTAGAGAAGCAAGCAAGCAGCTCACTCACCACATATATCAATGTAATTATACATGAAAACTAGGTATATGATCTAATTTTAATCGACAGATCCAAACTTCCACAAAACTACTCCTGATACAGATAAGTACAAGTACATATATATTTACATAGAAACAGAGAGTAATAAATTTAGTTCACCAAAATAAGTAAAGAGAAGATACCAGAAGATGAATGGCAGGTGTTGCCTCGATCAAAACCTTGCGAAATCCTCCTGACAGCGACAAATGATCCTCCTCCTCGATCATCCATTTCCACGCTCTAATTCACATCACCGCAAAAAAAATTCAAACCAAATCAGAACAACAGAAATGTACGAAAAACTTAATCCGTTGAATCAAAACAGCAAGCAACCGAAACTCGAATCACAAAAATTGAAATGCTTCTCCGAAAAAAAAAAACTACTCAAAGCGTCGAGAAAGTGATCAAACGAAAGCTCTAATTCGACTGGGAAATGAATTCTTCAGGGAAAAAGGGAAAAAGGGAAAAAGTGAACAATTCTTGAGGAAATGCGGCGGTTTATCAAGGAAGACGCTAGGGTTTCAAGATCTGCTCTACAGCAAGAGCGCTAGGGTTTCAAATGGATCGGTGATAATAAGTTGAAGCCAAATGATTTGCTTACCATTCTTTGTTTCTGTACTAGTGAAAAGCAGAGATATGAGATCGGGACGGATTCGGGAGTGAGAGAGAAGAGAGGCTAGGGTTTTGTGCTCTCGCGTTTTATTTTAATTTGAAATTGACTTGAGCGTTTTTTTTAGCTCCGTGTTTTTTAGATTACATAACGTTTTTTTTAAAAAAAGTTATCTAATTAAAACAAAAAAATATCCTTTTTAAACAGATAACGTTTTTTTATATATATCTACAAAACAAAATGTTGTGAAAAAAAATACCACAACGTTTTTATAAAAAATAATATCTTTTAAGTATTGTCTATTTACTGTTTTATAGTAGAGAATCTGATGTTGTATGGTCATGAACTTGGTATGTATTTGTAGTATTACATAAGTACTACAATTTTAACATGAATACAAGCTCAAAAAGCAACAATAACATAGATCTAATGATGGTCAAACCTCCTACCCTGTTAACTACCTATGAATTTCTGAGCAGACTCAAGGACATGAAGAACACCTATAGCGACGGTTCTGACGCTATAGGCCCCCTTTAGTGACACTTAAATTAGAGAATTAATATTTTTATTAAATAAATAGAGAAAATTAGTTTTTTATTATTAAAAATACAAAATAAATCCCTAAAAATTATTTTAAAGCCTAAAAATGGGGTTTTTAATATTTTGGAATATATTTCAATAATATTTAATATTTTTGGAATATTAATGGTATTTAATTTATTTAATTATAATATTAAATAAATTACTTAAAAATGATTTTAATACTTGAAAAATCATTTAAAATTATATTATGGTATAAGAAAATATTTTAATTTATTTTAATGACTTTTAATATTTTATGATAAATTTCATTAGAAATTTATTATTAATAGTAATTAATTTATTTAATAAATGTATTAAATAAATTATAGAAAATATAATTAATAATTTAAAAATCATATAAAAATGATTTAAGTGTTATAAAAATATTTGAAGTTATATAATATAACTTTTGATATTTTGTCATGAATTTCATTAGTATTTTAATATTAACGTCAATTATTGAATAATGGATTTAAGCATTTAAAATTCCTTTAAATATGATAATAAGGTATTAAAAATACTTTGAGATATTATAAATATATTATAATATTATGTTAAGAATTTTATTAATATTTAATATTAAATAAATATTAGTGATAATGGAATTAAGTGGTATTTAAATCATATAAATATGATATTAATGATTGAAAAATCATATTAAATGATAATAATTATCTGAAAATTATTATAAGTCATAAAAAATATTTTGACTGAATTAATAAATTATCTAAGATAATTGTGTTGCGTTTAAACAGAGTCTTAAGGCAATTAGGCTCAAGAATTGTCTGACTAGGCCGTCGGGATGTTGAAATTATGTCAGATTTAACTCAAACTGAAATAGTTTGACTTGATACCAAGTCTCAAGTAGTTTGTGGACTGATAGGATTCTGTGTTTATGTGTTAGGTTATTATATATATATGTATAACAATATTATACTGTGATGATATTATTCTAATATTTGGAGATCGATATTATTTCTATTAGGTATTTAAACAAAGCTAAATAGACTGCGTAGCAGTAATCAACCGAACAGGCAAGTTCCCTTACTGAATTATTATGCAAGTTTTCTCTAACTCGACCTCGAGTTGCTCATTCAAATATGCTTATAGATAATCATTGATGATTACTGTAAGACCCCAAAATTTTTTAAATAAAACGGAATTTTCTTTATTTATTATTTTGAAATAGTAAGGGTGGATTTGATTAATGTGGATAGTTATGGGTAAAATGCGCAAATATTTTAAATAAGCAAGTGGTGATAAAATATTCATTATCGTCGAGGAATATTCGTTTGGTCGTGGAATATTCGTCTTTGTCGGGAATATTAAATGCAATGGCGTAGATCTTTTGTGGGCCCATAACTTAAAAGCGATTGGATGAAGAAAACGAAAAATATAAGTTGTTTATAAATAACAGGCGTAGTTATTACCAATTAATCTTGTTGGAATGCGGTGGTTAAAACACACTATCACGCGTTGTTGAACAAAGAAGCACGATATTGCACCAATTATTGATTCTTACGTAAGAAGGCACTACTCAATAATTGTTCTGATAATTCTTGCTCAAAGATTTTATTTTATTGATTCAATAATGCTTTGCATTGATATTTTATATTCTTGTTGTTTCAATAAATTGTCATCACACAGTATTTTCCATTATCGAAGCAATAATTCATATTATCTGAATAATATTATTAGATAACATTATTGGCAATGTCTAGAAAGTTCTGTCTAAGGAGAGGTTTGGTCACCTAATTGCGCGCCAGTAAGGAGAAATCTTTATTGGAAAGCCCCTTCTTTCCTGGGAACTGCCTGGTTGTTAATATTGTGATTCTGTAATATTATTTGTGAATAATTAATTATTGGTTCATATGATGAGGAAAATATTGATTTTATGTGGATATAGATGGAGAAAAATTTTAAAATGACAATTGTTGAAAATTAATATTTTATCTTTTTCTGATAAAATAATTCATTTAAATATATTATTTTAATAATATATTAACGGTGATATTTTTATAATGAATGTGGGATATATGAGTATATGAGGAGGAAGAGTATTTTTGTGGCATTAAATGATTAACACATGTTTTGTGTGTCGGTGGACCCCATTTCTTGACTGAAATTTGATTATAGCCTGTAAAATCGTCCGTTTGTGAATTTTGGCCAATTTGCATTTGGAATTTGGGAAAACTTTCTTCTGCAAAGTTGTAGAGAATTGAATTTCCTATAAAAACACGCGAGATTCGAATTTTCTGATAAAAGGGCTATTTATTGTGAATTATTGAAGTTCAAGTTCAAATAATTGATTTTAGAAGTTTTAATTATTTATATCAACAAAAACGTTTTTTTATTGTTTTTGGTTGGCCCCCATGTGTTGTAAACATCTTTGATTTTGAGAGTCTTGGTCATGAGGAATATATATATAATATATTATTATTATATTAAATTTTCGCTTTGGTGTTCTAAGCAATTTCTATAAATAGGGTGCTTAGGTTAGAATTGAAAATCACACCGTAAGCTCAAGTTTTCTCTCTCTATATTATCGAGCGTATTCTTGTGAGTATTTTGAGTATACTTTGAGTATTGCTATACGGATGCAAGTTCAAGTCATAGCCTATATCCCGTTGTTTCAACTAAATCTTGTCTTTCCGAGGTAAGGGATGTTATTTTCTTCTCAAATGATATTATTTCTTCAATATCATTATCGAAATATTGGTTGGAAATTTTATCAAATTTGGAACTTTTTTCATATCGGGATTACTATTCATGAGTTACTATTCACGAGTTACTATTCATGAGTTACTATTCACGAATACTATTAAATGAGGCGTGAAGATGTTTTTTTTGTGGAATTTCTATCTTTTGGTGTTGAGTTACTATTCACGATACTCAAGACTATTCACGATATCTGACTATTTATTCACGAATACTAAGACTATTCATAGAAAAATGAAAATTTTTCTTTTCGTCTAAAATATCTATTCGGATAATTGGCTTTGATTGTATCCATGTTTTGATCATTCTTGAATTTTACACCCCTATGATTATTTTTGAGGTATTTTTGAACATGGATAAAACAAAGTACTTAATCCTTAATCCTTAATCCTTGTCATTTTGTTTCACTTTGGATTCGTTTCTTTAAAAACATTTTTCATCATCCTCGGCCTTAAATGATGATATTATTGAATATCTTTGGCCCAGTAGTGCAAAGATGAATGATTTGAAGAATATCTTTGGTCAGTAGTGCAAAGATGAACAGGTGTTTAGATGAACATGACCAACTGATGAATATCTTTGGCCCGTAGTGCAAAGATGAATATTTGATTCCAGATATATATTGATTGATGTTACAGGATAAAATATCGACGATGAACTTTTAAATTCATATATAGAAGATAGTAGTTTGCATTCTCTACTTAACTCTTCTAATGAATTATTATTTCAGCTATGAATATTGATTTAAAATTTGTTGTCTATTGTATTCTATTAGATTTTTCCCTGTTGAAGACTAACGATAATTTGTTGTATATTATCTTAGTCATAATATTCTTTACTGGGCTAGTTGAGCTCACCCTTTTCCTTGTTGTTCCATTTTTCTTCTCAGGAGGCGAGAATGTAGCGAGTACTAGCTCTGGGGTATGGAATGAAGGTTACAGAGAGAGTTGTTTAGTAGTCCTCACCATTTTTGTAAAATAATGTATCAATAATTATGATGGGGATTTATTTGCGTGTGGATATTGTTTAGATGGCAATATCTGTATTTAAACTCACAGTTTATATGTTGTAATAATAAAGTTGTAGTTATTTCTGTACCATGTATTTGGCGACTCAGAATGGGTTGGATGGAATGGACCTATTTTGGGGTCGTCACAGTTGGTATCAGATCTTAGGGATATGATCTCTGGCGGAGATCGGTGAATAGAACTAGGAGGGGAGAGACGAGTAAATCCTTCGCTAGTGTGTCCTACCTAAGCTTATTTGTTAGTTGGTCAAGATATAGGGATATTATGTGATATATTGATTTCCTTAATTAACCTTTGTTTTATGACGAGATTTGAGAATGTCGAATGAGAATATTAATAGTGGAGTAAATGAGACCGTGGAGATGCTCGTACTTACCAACAAGGAGAACGCAACAGTCGACAATGTACCTCCTGTGAACAACACCAATCGAAAGAGATGATGAACGAGGGATGTTTAGAAGCTTTTTGCAGTTCATTCAAAATCGACGAGGGAGACTCGTGTTCAAAATACGAGGAGGAAATAATAGCAATTCACGGTGGTCAAACCAAGCGATTCAAAGAGTTGGGACCACGTAAGTCGGGGAAAGCGGATCCGATTAAGGTGGAGACGTGGGTCAAACAAATTACCAAGATATTCGATGTCTTGGGATACCGGAGGAACAAAAAGTTCCATTCGTTACCTTTATGTTCGCGTGGCGAGGCGATTCATTGGTGGGAATCGTGAGGCGTACTCCATCCATTTTGCACTCGGCGTCATGGGAGACATTTGAAGCAGTTCAATGACAAGTACTTCACGAAAGTATTCGTCATATAAAGGAAGTGGAGTTTATTAGACGGGAGCGAATAATAATGTGGCGGTGTCCCAATACGAGGCGAAGTTCGCGGAGTTATCCGTGTTGCACCTCATTTGGTGGAGAATGAGGAACGATATGACGCGGATGTTTCGAGAGGTTTGAAACCCGACATACGCCAAGTATCTCATTTCTCATAAATTTTCTCTCTATTCAGGATGTTGTCAATGAGGCTCAATTGTTAGAGCGAGATAACGAAAGTACGTTCAACCGAGGGACCATAACGAGGATCATCTAGAAGATAGCGGTCATCGTAATAACGATAACCGGCGGAGAAAGAAGAATACTGAGACAAAGGCGGTAACCACTCTGGTGGTAATCGTGGCCATGAAAATAGAAGCGAGTCGGGAGGAGATTTTAAAAGAGGAGATTCAACAACGACCATGTGAAGACGTCGGCCACAGAGTAATCTGGTTCCAAGGAGGAGAAAGACCATCGGTCGTATGTTACAAATGCGGAAAGAGGACATATCACCAAACCGCCCACAACAGGTTTAAGGTATGCTATAATTGTGGAAAAGAAGGACATATCGCTCGAGATTATACGCAGTATCGAAACCCGATCCAATAAGGAATGGTGACTCAAAAGGATGTCCCAAAAAAGTCAAAGTCAATCTGCGGTTCTGGAAGAGCGATTGTCGTGGCCGGTCAAAAATGCGAGGAACCCAAACGAAGTTAGCACGGGTTAGTTAATTATAAATTCTTGCGAAGTTTATACCTTACTAGATACCGGTTCTACCCATTCTTTTATCTCTCTTGCTTGCGCTCAACGTTTGAACTTGACTACGGAGAAATTAGACTTTGAGAATCCGTTAGGAGAAACTTTCATTACATCCGTTGTTTAGAAATCTTGCTTGATTCAGGTTGGCACCATCACCTTACCTGTTGACCTTATCTCTTTAAAGATATTTGCTTTTGATGTGATTTTAAGGTTAACTACTCATCATGCCGAAATTGATTACTTTTTCGTAAGGTTGTTAGTTTTCATATTCTAAGCAACTGTTATTCAATTCAAGCAATCAAACCATTGTAGTCAAACATTTTCATATCAAGCCATGAAGTCATTCGTTTATTACGGATGTCAAGTTTTCTTAGTCCATGTTATGTATTTGAATAAAGACGCGTCAGATTTGAATAATATTCTTGTTGTTATTGATTTTTCCTGACGTATTTCCTGAAGAATTTCTTGGCTTACTCCCAAAGCCTGATATTAAATATTGTATCGACTTGAACCCGGTACAAAACTCATTTCTAAAATCTCATATCGAATGGCTCCTATTGAACTTCAGGAGTTAAAAATTCAACTATAGAATTTGGTACCTGAGCCTTTATCTGGTGACTTCCTTTGTGGAATGCACCGCCGCATCTCGTAGGGGATACCATATTAAATGCGATAGTAAAGCGATAGGTGTCATTGTAGCGTGCTATCCAAGGTTGGGATATGAGTCACGATTGAGAACAACCTAAGTCGGTAATCGAAATACGTAGCTTTCTGAGGCTTAGTTGGTTATTATCGGAGATTCGTTGAAGGATATTCTCGAATCACTATTCCATTACTTGGTGACTCGTAGAGATACAAAATTGAATGGAGCCAAGAATGTGGGAAGAGCTTGAAGAACTCAAGAGGAGACTCATTTCAAAGCACATGTTCGACCATGCCATCCTGGAAAAGCTTAACGTGGTAGGCGGCGTGTTGAATAGAAGATCGATACAAGAAACGAGTACGATATTGTCAAAGACTCATTTCGTATAATTTACAAATAATAGAGATGGAGATGAAAACTCTAGGTATCCACGTGATGAAATACGAGTATACTCGACTTTAATCGATAAAGTTAAAGTTGTTCAAGCTACACACCGGAGCTGATGAATTTGAAGAAGGAGGTGCAAGAAGTTGTTATTTCAAAAGCGAGAATCGGTGTGGTGAGGAAAGCTCAAACCTTCGATTTATTAATCCATTTGAAATTCTCGATAGAATAGGAACTGTGGCCTATAGACTCGTTTTACCGCCAAGTATGACGCGTGTTCATAACGTTTTTCACGTATCGATGTTACGTAAATATGTGGACGACCCGAACTACGTCATTGAGTTAGAACCGGACGAGATAGTCGAAGACTTAACGTACGAGGAGGTACCTGTCAAGATCTTGTAGAGGAAAGAACATGTCCTATGTACCGAGGTTATACCACAAGTTAAAGTTTTGTGGAGAAACTATTTATTGAGGAAATGACACGGGAGTTGGAAACGAAAATGAAAGCGAGGTATTCTCATCTTTTCAAAACACCAGGTACGTACGTCAATTTCGAGGACGAAATTTCATAAGGAGGGGAGGTTGTAAGACCCCGAAATTTTTTAAATAAAAAGGAATTTCCTTTATTTATTATTTTGAAATAGTAAGGGTGGATTTGATTAATGTGGTTAGTTATGGGTAAAATCATAAAATATTTTAAATAAGCAAGTGGTGATAAAATATTCATTATCGTGGGGAATATTCGTTTGGTCGTGGAATATTAAATCTTGTCGGGGAATATTAAATGCTGACTGACTGCGCGATCTTTTGTGGGCCCATAATGGAAAGCGATTGGATGAAGAAAGCGAAAAATATAAGTTGTTTATAAATAACTGGCGTAGTTATTACAGATTATCTTGTTGGAATACCCGGTGGTTAAAACACACTAATACGCGTTGTTGAACAAGAAGCACGGTATTGCACCAATTATTGATTCTTACGTAAGAAGGCACTACTCAATAATTGTTATGATAATTCTTATTCGAGTATTTTATTTTATTGATTCAATAATTCTTTGCATTGATATTTTATATTACTTGTTGTTTCAATAAATTGTCATCACACAAGTATTTTCCATTATCGAAGCAATAATTCATATTATCTGAATAATATTATTAGATAACATTATTGGCAATGTCTAGAAAGTTACATCTAAGGAGAGGTTTGGTCACCTAATCAAGGCCATGATAAGGAGAAATCTTTATTGGAAAGCCCCTCTTTCTTGGGAAGCGCACGGTTGTCGATATTGTGATTCTGTAATATTATTTGTGAATAATTAATTATTGATTCATATGATGAGGAAAATATTGATTTTATGTGGATATAGATGGAGAAAAATTTTAAAATGACAATTGTTGAAAATTAATATTTTATCTTTTTACGATAAAATAATTCATTTAAATATATTATTTTAATAATATATTAACGGTGATATTTTTATAATGAATGTGGGATATATGAGTATATGAGGAGGAAGAGTATTTTTGTGGCATTAAATGATTAACACATGTTTTGTGTGTCGGTGGACCCCATTTCTTGATCGAAATTTGATTATAGCTTTGTAAAATCATCCGTTTGTGAATTTCGGTCATTTTCATTTGGAATTTGGAAAAACTTTCTTACGCAAAGTTGTAGAGAATTGAATTTCCTATAAAAACACGCGAGATTGAATTTTCTGATAAAAGAGCTATTTATTGTGAATTATTGAAGTTTTGAAGTTCAAATAATTGATTTTAGAAGTTTTAATTATTTATATCAACAAAAACGTTTTTATTGTTTTGGTTGGCCCCCATGTGTTGTAAACATGCTGATTTTAGGAGTCTTGGTTGGCGTAGAATATATATATAATATATTATTATTATATTAAATTTTACATTTTTGGTGTTCTAAGCAATTTCTATAAATAGGGTGCTTAGGTTAGAATTGAAAATCACACGTAAGCTCAAGTTTCTCTCTCTATATTATCGGCGTATTCTTGTGAGTATTTTGAGTATACTTTGAGTATTGCTATACTGATTGCAAGTTCAAGTCATAGCTTTATATCAGGTGTTTCAACTAGAAAATCTTTGTCTTTCGAGGTAAGGGATGTTATTTTCTTCTCAAATGATATTATTTCTTCAATATCATTATGCCGAAATATTGGTTGGAAATTTTTATCAAATTTAGAACTTTTTCATATCGGAATTACTATTCATGAGTTACTATTCACGAGTTACAATTCATGAGTTACTATTCACGAGTACTATTCATGAAGCGTGAAGATGTTTTTTTTGTGGAATTTCTATCTTTTGGTGTCGGAGTTACTATTCACGTATACGGCACTATTCACGATATCTGGAACTATTCACGAATACTTAAGACTATTCATAGAAAAATGAAATTTTTCTTTTCGTCTAAAATATCTATTCGGATCGGCTTTGATTGTATCCATGTTTTGATCATTCTTGAATTTTACACCCCTATGATTATTTTTGAGGTATTTTTGAACATGGATAAAACATGTTACAGGGATAAAATATCGACGATGAACTTTTAAATTCATATATAGAAGATAGTAGTTTGCATTCTCTACTTAACTCTTCTAATGAATTATTATTTCACTGCGAATATTGATTTAAAATTTGTTATACATTGTATTCTATTAGATTTTTCCTGTTGAAGACTAACGATAATTTGTTGTATATTATCTTAGTCATAATATTCTTTCTTGGGCTAGTTGAGCTCACCCTTTTCCTTGTTGTTCCATTTTTCTTCTCGGGGAGGCGAGAATGTAGCAAAGTCTTAGTCGGGGTATGGAATGAAGGTTACAGAGAGTTGTTTAGTAGTCCTCACCATTTTTGTAAAATAATGTATCAATAATTATGATGGGGATTTATTTGCGTGTGGATATTGTCTAGATGGCAATATCTGTATTTAAACTCACAGTTTATATGTTGTAATAATAAAGTTGTAGTTATTTCTGTACCATGTATTTGGCGACTCAGAATGGGTTGGATGGAATGGACCTATTTTGGGGGCGTCACAATTACCATGTCTATGAATTATTGATTCGTACTCTGTGCATATTGCATGTGTTCATCAGGTATGAAAGGCTGATCACCTTCCTTACCATCTAGTTCAGATATATTTTTTTATGTTCAATGTTCGTTCAGCTATGAAAGTTTGTTAATGCTAGTTCATAATTATATTGTTGAATGTTAGCCAACTATTATTCAAATTCTTTCAATCATGATATATCCTCAATTAAACTTATACTTGCTGGGCAAACTTGTTGCTCACCCTTGCTATATCATGATAAACATTACAGATTAGAACGGATACAAGAAAAGTTTAGGACAGATCCAGCATTGGTTGATAGAACAGATAAAGTTTGTAACAGTAATGTATGATAATAACAATGTATGTTAGATAGGATATTGATTCGGGTATTATGTGAAGGTTCTCAACCTTGGGATTAGTGTGTAATGTTTAATGTATAAATAATTTATGTTTATATCTTCCGTAATAGTTATAGAAATAAAACACCGAATTCGTGGTGATTTAGGACCCGAATCTAGGGGTACTAGAGTTGGTATCAGAGATGTAGGTTATAAACCTAGGGTAGGGTTACCTTAGACTAATAAACGTAGTGATTAGGATAAGTACTAACTTAAATGGAGTTAGTGTATCGGTAAGATTCAAAGACGAATCTCGACGGGTTATAAAGACACGGAGTTCCCTAACTCAGATAATAAAGGTGAACAGTAATGGTGAATAGATAGAGTCTAAAAGACTAAAGGTACAGAGATAGGAGATCGTAAAACAAAATGATCATAGTATAGAAATGAATCGTAATATATGCGATGAGATCACCCCGTGATTTGATAAAGTCATAATAGGGGATAGAATCGATCGAATGATTCAAAAGTTTACAACAAAGATTATTATGTGTCGTTGGTAATACGAATTGGTACAGATTCAAAAAAGGATTATGAATACGAGTTTAATGAAATTCATATTGAGAAGGGAGCTAGTATTAAGTAGGGATTTCAATTGAGGACTCATGTCAGTAGCTGAGTTGTATGATTTTTCATATGGGAGGGGAATTGTACTTGGTGTAAAAACCACTTAGTTTCTGGCACTAATAATAATTTAAATGTCTGTGTCACGCTATTTGCTATATACCTGTTGAGAAGGTGATTCTTTTCTCTGGTGTATAATAGATAGGTAGGGTATAGGTAGAGAATATAGGATTAAGTACGAGTTCTTAAAACTCATACTTATGGTACGTTCGTGACTCATAATAATATTAAATGTTTATGAACCCCTCAGCGAATGGACGCTAAAGGTCTGTCTAGGAAAAGTTTTTAAACTTATATGATTGTAGAAAGTTCCTGAGCTCATAAGTGTGGTAAGTTTGATGAACTGGGTGTAGTTTATTGTGAATGGAGTATTGAGGATAATAGGAATAGATAGACTGTTTAAGCAATTGATTATTAGTGGAGACATAGGTTTTCCAAAACTCCTAGCTATGCTAGACTTCGAACTTTTTGGACATCAAGCTAAATACGCACTATGTGTTTTTGAAAATGAATTTTTATTCTCAAGTTCTGGTGACCATTGTGTATGTGTGGACTTCGGGCCATTGACACCTCGTTACCTGTTGAGAATATAAAACTAATTTGCAATGATTTTAGAACGATTTAAAGAATAGTCTATGCTACTTGTTTCGGCTAGACGAAAATGATTTTGAAACATCAAGATTTATTTTATTTATCATTATTATATCATGTAACTTGGTGCAAAGATGATAAAAGTTGATGGAGTTGTAAATACAGTAATACTTAGTGTTGAATTCGATCTAAAAATCGTTGTCCCACTATTGTATGAGGTGTTATGACAAAGTCATTCAATGACGAAATCCTCAAACGGGTCGTTAAATACAGTACGGTATCATGACGTCATTTTCAAACTATTTTTAAAATAATAATTTGCCAACGGGGTTTTGCTATACATAAATATTTAATTTGAAATTGATTATTGATATGAGTTAAACTATTTAATTCGGCTAGACCAACGTTTATGAAAACTCTAAGCATTTTTGAAAATTTTCCCGGACCAAATTGTTTTGGTGCAGATTCCGATAAAGACTGAGGTAAGAAAATTTTTGTGCGCCCAAGGCGGATAAGAGGAACGGGAAATAAATTATTCCAACCAGCAGTACTTGGCAAGTACAGGACATACCGGGCTAATTGATGATTGGGTAATATACCCATGAATTAGATATACTTGAGTTTAGATTTGTGTATTTTCGAGTCGTTTAGTATCATGTTTATTGTGTTTATGTCGTGTTTTGCAGTTGTGGGACGTTTGGGAGCTGTTGGGCTGAAAAGGGCAAGAAAGCCACCTACTGCACACTAGCGCCGGGGCGCTGCTTCAAGAGCTAAATCGGTGCACGGGCAATTGGTCTTGGGCAGATCTTGACCGGGGATCTTGTGGCGTGGATTAGGCGGTGGATTTGCTTTGACTTTTCATTTGACTTCGTGTTTGGAGCTTATTTGAAGCCTAATTGGATTGGTATTGTTAAAAATTGGGCAAGTGAATATAAATTGGATGTTTGCATTGCATTGGGAGAGTGGGATTCTACACAATTCGGGGAGATTGATGAAGGTGCAAGAGGAGATCTGAAGGCTTGGGATTGGAGTTCTTCTTTTTCTTTATTCTTTTAAATTGTGTAATTCATTAAGGATGATTTATCAATTATTGTTGGTTTTTATTTCCGTCATGAACTAATTTCTTTTATTAAGATTCCAATGGAACCTTTTATGGTTATGAATTGATTATTTAATTTATTCCAATTATTTATGTTGAAGTGAATTGTTCATCATGCCTTGTACTTATTGATTAATTATCTGGCCAATAATTACCTTGTTACTCTAGAAGGAATTGAGAAAGGAATTCTAGAGTTAGAACTGGGCAGGGTGACATGTGACTTAGATATTTGCACAGTGAATAATTAGGTTTGTGAATAGAATGAGAATATCTATTTGTCGCATGTAACATATAAGGAATTTGGATTGTAATGAGTTTAATTCAATAGTTTTGCATAGAGATATAGCAAAATTAATCTGGGTTAAATAGAAGGCAATTGATCACTGGAGAGAGGGCTTTTGGCATTTGAGAATTCCTGTTAATAATTTAGTAAACATAATAATTGGAATAATTGGATAATTGATTTAATAAGCATAATTGGGGATATTGGAGTCTTAATTGTCATTTATCTGCATTCAAACAATTCTTAGCTTGTTATTTTTTTTCTTTTAGAATAATTTCTTGCTTTGTTAAAGTTAGTTTTCTTAGTTTTAAAAATCACAATTTTTGGTTGTTTAAATAAAATTGAATTGATATAGTACTAGTAGTTGGAGTTTATTAATTGGAATTCTCTGAGGGATTGACACTCTATTTTATCACTATATTACTTGTTGATTGTGTATACTTGCACGTTTGCTTTGATTATAAAATCAACCAACAAGTTTTTGGCGCCGTTGCCGGGGAACTTTTTGTTAATATTAATTCCATATTAGTTATAATCAATTCGGTCTTAATTTAAACGTTACTTATTTTTCTTTTTGTCTTTGCAGGAATTCTTTGCGAGTGTATGCACACTAGATCAAGGGTGAGAAAGGAACTTTTTCCTTATACGGACGAGATTGAAAGGAAGTTCCGGAAAGCGCAATCGACTAGTGCGATATCACCCGAGGAAGAAAAACTGGCGGAACAAGAAATTCTAGTGAACATGGCAGGGAACGATCAGAAATCACTTCGGGACTATGCCATGCCAAATGTCACGGATATACAGTCGAGTATTAGGAGGCCGACAATCAATGCTAACACTTTTGAGATTAAACCAGCAACAATTCAAATGCTTCAGAATCAATGTCAGTTTGGGGGTAATTCGTTAGATGATCCGAATGAGCATATCTTAAGTTTCTTGGAAGTTTGCGACACCTTCAAATTCAACAATGTATCAGAAGATGCTACAAGGTTAAGGATGTTCCCATTTACCTTGAAAGACAAAGCACAAAGTTGGTTACACTCTCAGCCTCCTGACTCAATCCTCACTTGGGATGACTTAGCTCAAAAATTTCTAGTTAAGTTTTTCCCACCAGCGAAGTTAGCAAAACTACGGAATGATATTCATACCTTCGCATAGTTTGATTCAGAATCGTTGTATGAGGCGTGGGAAAGGTTTAAGGATATGCTCCGCAAGTGCCCACACCATGGAATCCCACAGTGGATGCAATTGGGGATATTTTATGATTGTTTACAAGCATCCACGAGGGCAAGTATTGATGCAGCAGCAGGAGGAGCGATTATGTCTAAAAATTTTGACGAGGCATATCAGTTGTTAGAGACGATGGCCACTAACAACTATCAGTGGCCCATAACTAGGTCTAATCCTCAGAAAGCAGCGGGTAAGTATTATGTGGATGCGATAACATCATTACAAATGCAAATGGCCGTAATGGCTAAGTAAATAGAATTATTGCATTCATAATCCACACAACAGGTAGTGATGGTTTGTGGAATATGTGCTGGGGGTCATACTACGGATCAATGTGCCATAAATCTTTGAATCAAAGACAAGTATGTGGGGAGTTATAATTGATCTACTCACCATTTTATCCAGAATCAAAATGCATATAATCCGGGGTGGAGAAATCATCCGGGGTTTTCATGGAGTAACAATCAAGCTGCAGAACAAGGGCCGAGACAACAAAACAATTCCGAGTTTCAAAATAAGACACAACAACCTGAGCGGAAAGCAAGTTGGGAAGAAGCCTCGGAAAGATTTGTTAAAGCATCTGAGAAAAGGGATGAGGCGAATGATAAGAAATTTAATCAAATAGAGCTGAATATGAATAAAATGGAGCTGAATATGCAAAGTCAGAATGCATCGATCAAGAATCTGGAAAATCAAAGGGGAAAAATAGCACATGCATTGAATAACCGACCACTTGGAACACTTCCGAGTGATACCGAGAAAAACCCGGGCCGAGATGAGCATTGTAAGGCGGTAACTCTACAAAGTGGAAAAGAATTACAAGAGTCAGTCACGGATAGGGAAAAGGAGAACAATGCATCAACTGAAACAGAAGAAGTGGTGGAGACCGAAAAGCGTCAAGAGGAGACCTCACAGCAGAAAAATTCGGAACCAACCAGTACAATGCCTCCTATACCGTATCCACAGAGATTTCGGAAATCCAAGTTGGATAACTAGTTCTCACGATTTTTAGATATCTTCAAGAAGTTACATATCAACATCCCCTTCGCCGAAGCCTTGGAACAGATACCGAGTTATGCGAAGTTTATGAAGGAGGTTTTGTCGAGGAAGAGGAAATTCGGTGAATTTGAGACAGTAGCATTGACGGAAGAATGCAGTGCTATCAGTTACCATCGAAGCTCAAGGATCCAGGTAGCTTTAATATACCGTGTGAGATTGGAAATCAGTTTTTGGGTCGAGCATTATGTGATTTGGGGGCCAGTATAAATCTAATGCCATTATCCGTCTACAGCTAGTTCGAACTTCAGGTTCCACGCCCAATGAATATCAGTTTGCAGTTAGCGGATAGATCAGTTACATATCCACGAGGTATTGTTAAAGATGTGCTTCTAAAAGTGGATAAATTCATCTTTCCCGCAAATTTCTTTATCTTGGATTGTGAAGTGGACAGTGAAATCCCGATCATTCTTAGGCGACCATTTTTTGCAACAGGCAGAACATTGATTGATGTTCAAAAAGGTGAATTGACAATGCGAGTTGAAGATCAACAAGTCACCTTTAACGTTTTCAAGTCAATGTCTTACCCAAAAGAAAAAGGTGAATGTATGCGGGTTGATATCATGGAGGAATTGGTGAATCATAAATTCAGCACAAATTATTCGGAGGACCCACTTGAATCCATTTTGCTCGGGACAAACGAAGGTGGTATTGAAGAGGACATCGAATATGTCAAATGGCTAGACACACCATCAGTCTTTTGGAAGAGCACTCAATCTTTCGACACCATAGAGAGTCCCGAAGCAGAAGGTAAAAAGTTCAAACCCTCAATAGAAGAGCCACTGGTGCTGGACTTAAAGCCATTACCACCCCATCTGCAGTATGCTTATTTGGGAAAAGACGATACCCTACCAGTTATTATTTCGACAGATATGACTGATACGCAAAAGGAGAAACTGCTACGGGTCTTGCGAGAATTCAAAACAGCAATTGGGTGGACTATAGCGGACATTCGAGGTATCATCCCATCATTCTGTATGCATAAAATCTTAATGGAAGAAGGGGCAAAACCAACCATCAAGATGCAAAGAAGTCTAAACCCCATCATGAAGGAGGTGGTGAAAAAGGAAATTATAAAGTGGTTGGATGCTGGCATTATTTACCCGATCTCAAATAGTTCATGGGTGAGTCCTGTACAATGCGTACCAAAGAAAGGGGGTATGACAGTGGGGAAGAATGAAGTTAATGAGCTCATCCCTACTCAAATAGTTATAGGATGGAGAGTATGCATGGACTACCGCAAGCTAAATAAAGCCACAAGCAAGGATCACTTCCCCTTGCCATTCATTGATCAAATGTTGGATAGGCTAGCGGGACATCAGTTCTATTGTCTCTTGGATGGTTATTCTGGATATAATCAAATTGCCATAGCACCGAAGGATCAAGAGAAAACGACATTCACATGCCCATACGGTACGTTTGCATTTCGGCGTATGTCTTTTGGTTTATGCAATGCACCAACAACCTTTCAACGGTGCATGATGGCAATCTTCTTCGATATGGTCGAGAAAAATTTGGAGGTATTTATGGACGATTTTTTTTTGTTCGGTGATAGCTTTGATTTTTGCCTGAAAAATCTGATTTTAGTGTTGAAACGTTGCGTGGAAACTAATTTGGTTCTCAATTGGGAATAATGTCACTTTATGGTGAAAGAAGGGAGTATTATAGGGCACAAGGTTTCTGCAGCAGGGTTAGAGGTGGATAAGGCGAAGATAGAGACTATTAAAAAATTACCTCCTGCATTATCTGTGAAGGGAATCCGGAGCTTCTTGGGACATGCAGGTTTCTATAGACGCTTCATTAAAGATTTTTCACAAATTTCAAAACCTTTATGTTCCCTGTTGGAGAAAGATGTGCCTTTCAAAATGGATCAGTCATGTATCGAGGCATTCGAGGTTTTAAAGAAGAAGTTGGTATCTGCTCCGATCATTGTGGCGCCCGATTGGTCTTTACCATTCGAATTGATGTGCGATGCTAGTGACTATGCAATGGGAGCAGTATTGGGACAACGTCACGACAAGATCTTTCATACAATCTACTACTCCAGCAAGACGTTGACAGATGCTCAGTTGAACTACACAACCACCAAAAAAGAACTACTTGCAGTTCTGTTTGCCTTAGACAAATTCAGAGCATATCTCATTGGAACCAAGGTAATTGTCTACACGGATCATTCTGCATCAAATATCTGATTGAGAAGAAAGATGCTAAATCGAGGTTAATTCGGTGGGTGTTATTGCTACAAGAGTTTGATTTGGAGATCCGGGATACAAAGGGTACAGAAAATCAAGTGGCGGATCATCTTTCGCGGTTGGAAAATGCAGAGTTATAGAGGAAAGATAATGCACTGATTAACGAGAAATTTCTGGATGAACAACTTCTCCGAGTAACCATAACACTGCCTTGGTATGCTGATTATGTGAACTACGTGGTTGCTAAGGTATTACCAGCGAATTTGAACTCACAACAACGAAAGAAATTCCTCCACGACGTGAAGCAGTACTATTGGGATGAACCATTCTTGTTTAAAACCTGTGCGGATCAAATGATTCGACGCTGTGTGCCACATGAAGAGATGGACAGCATATTGGGTCGTTGCCACTCCTCCGATTATGGAGGTCATTATTCCGGTGATCGAACTGCGACCAAGGTGTTACAATCAGGATTTTACTAGCCTTCTTTATTCAAGGATGCGTATCTCTTTATGCTAAAGTGTGATCGATGCCAACGCGTAGGCAATATCTCCAAGTGGAATGAAATGCCACTCAACTCTATATTGGAGGTAGAACTGTTCGACGTTTGGGGAATCAATTTCATGGGACCGTTCCCCTTATCTTTTAATAATCAGTATATTTTGTTGGCGGTGGATTATGTTTCCAAATGGGTTGAAGCCGCAGCTTTACCCACAAATGATGCCAACGTTGTTCTCCGATTCTTAAAGAAGAACATTTTCACACGATTTGGGACTCCCCGGGCAATAATAAGTGTTGAGGGAACGCATTTCTATAATAAGCAGTTCACAAAATTTCTGGTAAAGTATGGGGTTCGTCATAAAATTGCAGCTGTATATCATCCCCAAACCAATGGTCAAGCAGAGGTATCGAATAGGGAGGTCAAGCGAATTCTGGAAAAGGTGGTCAATCCGTCACGAAAAGATTGGTCCTTACGTGTTGACGATGCTCTATGGGCGTATCGTACAACATATAAGAATCCGATCAGTATGTCACCTTATCGAATGGTTTACAGAAAGGCGTGTCATCTCCCAGTTGAGCTAGAACATAGTGCACACTGGGCCATTCGGAAGCTCAATTTCGATGTACACGCCGTAGGTGAAAAAAGATTACTGCAGTTGAATGAGATGGATGAATTCCGATTCAACGCCTATGAAAACGCAAAACTCTACAAGAAGAAAGTTAAAGCTTGGCATGATAAGAAAATTCTTGATAAAACATTTGAAACAGGCCAACAAGTCTTGCTTTTCAACTCAAGATTGCATTTATTTCCTGGGAAACTAAAATCTTGTTGGTCAGGTCCTTTTAAAGTTGTGTCGGTTACACCACATGGTAACATCGAGATCGAGAAACCAAATTCAAATTGCACATTCAAGGTTCACGGTCAAAGACTCAAACATTACTGGAGTGGACCCATCGAACGTCAAACTACGATCATGAACCTTTCCGATCCAGTGGACAATTGAGCATAACAGCAAAGTCGGGCCAACGACAGAAAACCAAGCGCTTATTGGGAGGCAACCCAAACATTTTTTTTTCATTTTTATTTTTGTTTTATTTTTATTTTTATTTTTAGTGCGAATCATTTCCCTATTTTAGTTTTTGTCTGTTTAGCTAGTCAACATTTTGGGTGATTGAGTCTTGATTTGTATCATTGTTGCATAGCCTTATTAACTAAGTCTCAATTTGCAGGATTGGAGGACATATGCATGACTCTTGAAGTCACAGACCCCAAGCCTTGCCCATTTTCGACAGACTAGAAACCTGGCCTTCCCAAGAGACTATACCTTTACACAAGCTACTGCATCCCAGCGCCCCGGCTTTAGAAAAGAAAGGAAACGCAGCACCCCGGTGCTTGACCAATACCTCAATTACTGACCTACAGCGCCCCGGCACGGTCTGCATAGGCATTTCCAGTGCCTTGGCACTTAACCATCATGCCACGTTCTGCTGCCCAGCGCCCCGGCGCTTGTTTTAAATCACATTCCAGCGCCCCAACGCTGAGGGACGTTCCAGAGTCCTATAGGCTTTTAAATTGCTGAATGGTTACCTTCTTTCTTCCCTTTACTTAGCACGTCTCCACCTCCCCCTCTCATCATACACGTTTCTTTTTCTCTCAATTGGCAACAAAGAAAATTGTAAGTGTTGTCCATACAATTCTAGGGATAACTTCACATAGAGTGTTCCTGTGATAGTTCAATAATTCTCATCTCTCTCACGATCATCTACCAAGGTATGTTTTATGCTACAATTCAATTCTTATACAACAATCATGGTTATTGGTGTGATTGGTGAGTATTCTTTATCCGGATATACATTCTCCTTCATCTAGAGATAAGGGTTTCATGTTTTTATCTTGCATAACACATATTGGCCATAATTTGCTCACTTTTGAGTAGAGATTGCACACATGGGCTATTTTTGACAGATAAGTGGTATGAATTGATAGTAATTTAGTGAGATTCTAAGTGATGTATGATCTGCCTCTTAGATGTTCGATGAATTGCCTAAGTCAATGATCATGTCCAAATTCAAGCCTACATGCACATTGTTTATGGACTACCTTGACACCGTCATATTATCAAACCATTGTGCACATAATCATAGTTTTTATGGGAAGATTTACATGGTATTGATGCATACACTGGAGCATGTTGCTTTGCATGACACCACTTGTGGACGAATTGTGCGTGTTGCTTTCAAATTGCAGAATTTTAGTAGTACAAGCACCTACTCGATATAATTGCCATTTTCATGCTTCATTCCCAACCTTGTATTCAACATACACACATATTATAAAGTTTGGGGGTAAAGTTATGCATAAGTTTACACAACATTGAATTCTTTTCAAAGCTAATACATGCGTATGTTTTTACTTGTAGAATTCTCTACATGGCATCAAAACGTCAATGTGGTGAAGGTTCAACGACCGCTTCAACTCCACCTCCAAAATTTGACAACCGTCGATTTGTCAGTTTAGCGGCTCAAGAACGCTACAATCGCATGGCTACTTGCTCATTAGTTCCGAAACGAGGTTTGAGACCCGACCAATCAAAGGATGGAGATATGGCAGTGATGATAGCAGAGCAAAACTGGTTCACACTCACCGCGCAGCCCGATCCAGCGGTAATTGCAGTTGTGAAAGAATTTTATGCCAACGTGCCCAAGCATGATCATTATGGGCTATTTGTAAGGGGCAAAACAGTGGAAATTGGCGAAGAGGACTTCAACGGGTGCTATCAACTGCCACTAGAGGGATTGAACGACAAATACGCACAGTTTATGAGTGATGGGTCGGATTATGAACAGATAATTCGTGAGCTTTGTCAGCCGGGCACCACATGGACAGTACATGAACGCGGAAGCATGACCTTCCCACTCGCGAATCTCAGCTTATATGGGAAGGCATGGTATGCGTTTATTTGCGCAAAACTCATGCCGTGCACCCATGTGAGTCATGTAACTAGGGAACGAGCAGTGCTTTTATACTCTATAATCAAAGGATTTAAAATTGATGTTGGTCATCTCATTCTGCAATCTATCCTCTGAGCATCTCGCGGAGGAACCACTAGAGGGTTACCACATCCGTCTCTCATCTGTGTATTATGTGCTAAGTTCAGAGTCAAATGGAAGTCAGACGAGATGATCCAAACGCCTATGCCAGTGTTGGACCACAAGTTGATAAGCAGATACAATGTGTGGACTGGTGGAGCAAACCACCCTAGGGGATTGGGTTTCATAATTCCCCAAACAGAATCTTCTCAAGCTCCACCAACTCAGGCTCCACCTACTTATGGTCCCTCGTTTGCAGCTTATCGAGGTGTGGTTCCCTAAGCAATCCAATGAGAGGTTAACGGATGGTTCTACAATATTGAAGCCCAAAATGTCCGCCTGTCTGAACGCCAAGATGTTATCTATAAATATTTGGTTGACCAGTTTGCAGCTTAAAATGCTATGAACGCCCAGCTATTTCCGGGTGTTAGTCTCAGTCAGTTCTCGTCTACCCCAGTCCTGCCAGTTTTTCCCCCATCTGATCTAGAGATGAGCGTGGATGATGATGCTCCACCCAAAGCTTAGGCTCATCAGGGAAGTTCTCTGTTTTATTTTGTTTTATCTTTCGCATGCGGACATTGCTCTAGATAAGTTTGGGGGTAGTTTGTTTAGTTTATTTTTATTTGCATGAGTATAACTGTGATTGTTAATAGTTGTGGATGTTTTAATTTTTATAAATGTTGCATTTAGGATTTAATTTTTATAAATTTTGCATTTAGGATTGCATGTTAATTCCAGCTTTTGATAGTGAGTATATTTGAAGGCCAATGATGAAATTAGAATTGCATGAACAAGTTTAATAAGGATTGTTGAGTCAGTGATATGATTTTCTTGACATGATGTGAATCCCCATCTGTTTGACACTGACATTTCAAGGATAGCACAATTTGAAAAATGACCATGTTAGCTATGATAGTTTAAATGGATAGATAATAGAGTTCTAAAGGATGAATGCTAGTGAAATGAAAGAGCAAGTTAAATAGTTAGTGAAGACTGACTTTAGATATGAATTCAAGTTTGGGGGGAAAATATATGGAGTATATAAGCTATAAAAAAAAAATAAACACCGTAGCGTGCTTGTCTAGTTTTGTGGCCTTTGTCTCTACACCTAGCGCCCTAAGGTCTTAATGGCTTGGGAGTCCTTGGTCGAAAGCTCGTTAAGGTAGCATTGAAAAGCCTAAGGCAATAAGACAATGCATAGTCATAAAAAAATAATAATAATAAAGCGGGAAAAGTGCAAAATGCCCCCGTCTAAAAAAAATAAGCATAAGTATTTCATGTTGACCCCTAAATTTTGGTGATTGTTTAATTTCAGTTGAATCTAGTTTATTTGATGAGTTCTTGAGTTTAACTGTATGAAGCTTATTATGAACTTTATTATCTTTCAGATTTTTGCTTTTCATTGGTTGGCATGGTTGTTGAACACACACTCACAATATCAGTAATAACAGATTTTGATTGATTGATTGTTGGGATATTATTGATCTGCTTTAACATGATGTATTAGCATGTTTTTTGTGATTTTCCTGAGGCCCATGGATATTCGTCAACTATTGAATTGCTGGAATTAAGGACATATAGATTGTTTGCATTTGCATGATGTTTCGTTTATCGTGTTTGTGTTTTGTTGCTTGAGGACACGCACCAATTTAAGTTTGGGGGTATTTGATGATTGGGTAATATACCCATGAATTAGATATACTTGAGTTTAGATTTGTGTATTTTCAAGTCGTTTAGTATCGTGTTTATTGTGTTTATGTCGTGTTTTGCATTTGTGGGACGTTTGGGAGCTGTTGGGCTGAAAAGGACAAGAAAGCCACCTACTGTACACTAGCGCCATGGGGTTGCTTTAAGAGCTAAACCCAGCGCCGGGGCGCTGGTCTTCGGCAGATGCTGACCAAGGACGCGCGCGTGGATTAGGCGGTGGATTTGTTTTGACTTTTTCGTTTGACTTCGTGTTTGGAGCTTATTTGAAGCCTAATTGGATTGGTATTGTTAAAAATTGGGCAAGTGAATATAAATTGGATGTTTGCTTTGCATTGGGAGAGAGGAATTCTACACAATTTGGGGAGATTGATGAAGGAGCAAGAGGAGATCTGAAGGCTTGGGATTGGAGTTCTTCTTTTTCTTTATTCTTTTAAATTGTGTAATTCATTAAGGATGATTTATCAATTATTGTTGGTTTTTATTTCTGTCATGAACTAATTTCTTTTATTAAGATTCCAATGGAACCTTTTATGGTTATGAATTGATTATTTAATTTATTCCAATTATTTATGTTGAAGTGAATTGTAAGACCCCAGCTTTTTAATAAAGATGAATTTTTCTATAAATATTATTTTGAATATTATGGAATAAATTTGATATAATGTTATAGTTGTGGGTAATATTTATAAATTTTGCAAAGTATGCAAGTTGTTATAAAATATTCGTTTGGTGGGGAATATTCTTTTGTTAGGAATATTCAGTACAATGGCTCAATCATTGGTGGACCCTAGAATGTAATTATTGTCGGATTGAGAAAACGACAAAAATATTTTATAAAAATAACGGCGGAGGTGTTACCGTTAAAAGCGTTGAACTACTAAATTGGTAAAAAATCGATGTCTGGCGTAGTTGCATAGTAGTACACCAGTATTGATTATTGATGCTCACGTGAGAAGTCACTCACCTATGCTCAATTATTACTCTGATAATTCTTTGCATCATATCTCTTATATTATTGATTCAATTATTGTCACATTATTATACGTATAATATGTTATAGTATTAAATCAATAATTGAGACGACAAGTTATAAATGATTAATAATTGTTGAAAGATTAAATATGTGTTGATGAAAAAAAATGATTTGTGGTAAGTTTGATTATTTTATGGGGGCTCATATGTCATCATCTAAGAGTCTCTTAAATCGATAGTATTTACCTTCATCAATAGTAATTACCTTCGTCAATAGTAATTACCCTTGTGAATAGTATTTACCTTCGTCAATAGTAATTACCTTCGTCAATAGTAATTACCCTTGTGAATAGTATTTACCTTCGTCGATAGTAATTACCTTCATCGATAGTAATTACCCTTGTGAATAGTATTTACCTTAAATCGATAAGTAATTACCTTCGTCGATAGTAATTACCCTTGTGAATAGTATTTACCTTCGTCGATAGTATTTACCTTCGTTAATAGTAATTACCTTTACCAGACGTCGAACCACTTGTCGTTTCACATTAAAGCGTCGAACCACTTGTCGTTTCACATTCTGAGCGTCAAACCGATCGTCGAGCCACTTGCCTTTTCATACGGCGGTGCTAAGCTAGAAATCTTCTATAAATAGAGGCCTAGGGCTTCATTATTTTCACTTAATTCATTCAAGCTATAGAGAGAAAAAGTATAGAGAGAATAAGAGAGAAAGAAGAAGAGTATTTTTTGTTACTACAATCTTCAGTAAATATTCAATCTCCTACCAAATGTAAAGGGTGTTATTCTTTCTTATTCATGAAGAGCTGTTGTTATTCCATTGCTTATTATTACATTGGAATAACCTGTATAAGTGGTTTACCCTATACTTGGTGACATTCTTCTATTATTACATTTGGAACATCACATGCTCATGTGTTTTACACAGGACACGGTTTCTTTTTATTATTATTCTCATTGGAACATCCACATGCATGTGTTTTACACGGACTGGTTAAAATCTTTATTATTCGTTGGAACATCACATGCATGTGTTTTACACCGGACTGGTTAAAATCTTTATTATTACTGTTGAATATCCTATCGTGTGTTTTACACAGGATCCGGGTTCCATCTTTATTATTCGTTGGAACATCTTGTTTGTGTGAATTTCAATTGACTTTGTTCCGTTATTTATTATTACATTGAAATAACTCGTATGCATGCGGTCATCGTATGCATGGTGATTTCTTTTGTTATTCCATTCTTTATTATACTCGGTTGGTTAAAACTTTGACTTCTATACTCCATGAAATTAGTAGAATATCCTTGATATTTGCGTTTCATCCGATATCTTTTCATGGAAATATTCTTCGATCATTCTTGAATTTTACTCTACAAAGCAATATCATGTTGACGATTTTGACGTTAATAATTCTGGATAAAATAATTCTTGAACTTGTTTTATTGAATTCTTATATCATTGTCATCATCCTCATGTTTATATTTTTTTGAAAGTCATACATGGTTTTGTGAGTGCATAGATGGACTTGGTATGATTATGACCGAGAGACTATTGATTGTAATCATGGACCGTAATGTTACAAATGATGTGATAAAATCCTCAATTGGTAGTAGTGCATTGATGGACGATTGTTGGCATGATCATGACCATTAATGAATACACAAATATTCTTCGGCGTAGTGCATGAATAATTGTGGTCGTGATACTAAAGAATATCCTTGGTCAGTAGTGCGGGGTGATTCGATGATGTGAAATATTTATTAAAGTCGAGTCTCAAATTTATAAGCGATGATGAAAACCTTTTAAAACCTAAAAGATAGTAGACTTTATTTTCTACTTGACTCTTTTAATGGATTCGATATTCAACTGCAGATTAAACCTGGTTGTCTATTGTATTTTATCGGTTTAACATTATTGAAGACTATTGATAATTTATTACGCATTATCTTAGTCATAATATTTCTTCTTGGGCTAGTTGAGCTCACCCTTTCTTTCACCGTTCTCTTGAAATGATAATATAATTTGGGATTAGAGTGGGAAGCAGTGATGGTCACGAAGATAGCATTAGTAGTCCTCACTATTACGTAAAATAGTGTGATAATAAGCTGTAATGAGGACTTTTTATTTGAGTTTGTATAATATCTAGTAGACGATATTTGTATTTAAACTCACGATTTATGTAATTATTATACTATGCAGTTATGTTAATAAGTTGTTTTTAAATTACATACCATGTAAGTGTCGACCCAAGATGGGTGATGTATACCTAATTTTGGGGGCGTCACAGTTGGTATCAGAGCTTAGGGATATGATCCCTGGCTAAGATGTGAGAATAGTACTAGGAGGGGAGAGACGGGAAAACCTTTGCTAGTATGACCTACCTAAGTTTATTGTGATATTTTATTGGTTGGTCAGAAGATAGGGATAATTTGTTACATGTCAATTAACCTTTTGTTTTGTGGCAGTATCTGAAAATGACATCTGAGAATGTTGAGAATAGCAATGGAGCGCAGGCGATTGTTGATTCACCACATATCAATAATCAGGATAATGTGCATCAGGAAGGCGACAATCCTCATGCAAACAACAACACTGACCAAATGACGAATGATCAAATGTTCGGAGGCTTTACGCAATTTATGCAACAACAATGATGAGAGCGAATCATCCCAAAACGTAGGTGGAAACACGGAAAACTCTCGGGCGGTCACCGCTAAACAATTTAAGGAGCTGGGACCACCGGAGTTTAAGGGAGAGCCAAAACCACTTCTGGCGGAAGCATGGATAAAGCAGATTACCAAGATATTTGATGTCTTGGGATGCTCCGAGGAGCAAAAGGTTCCCTTTCACGCCTTTATGTTTGCGAGAGGCGGATTCTTGGTGGGAATCGGTAAAAACGTACTCAACCAATTTGCATCAAGATATCTTGGGAGAAGTTCCAGGAGTCGTTTCAACGACAAATACTTTCTGAAAGTATTCGCCACATGAAGGAGGTGGAGTTTATCAAGTTGGAACAAAACAATATGACCAAGTGTCGCAATACGAGGCAAAATTTGCGGAGTTATCACGGTTTTCGTCCCACTTGGTGGATAATGAAGAGAGAATGGCGCGAATGTTTTTAGAGGTTTGAAGCGGGAGATACGTCAACATCTTATTTCTCATAAAGCGTGTTTGTATTCGGATGTTGTAAATAGGGCTCGATTAGTGGGAGCGATAATGAGTCAACGCAACTAAAAGAGAAGCGGTAAGCAAAATTATAATACCAGCGAGAATAGTCATCGGCGGTGACAACAAGCGTGGAGGGAATCAGCGGGCCGGATATGGTAACCACTTCGGTGGTAATCGAGAATAAAACAATAAGAATGGACATTTCAAGAAAAGGAGATTCAACAATGATGGAAAGACGTCAAAGACCAAGCACCCATTGTTAAGGAAGGAGAAAGACCACCTATCATATGCTTCAAATGCGGAGGAGAGGGACACATCGATCAAAGCTGCGTCATGCCAGTCAAAGCATGTTATAATTGTGGAAGAGAAGGTCACTTAGCTCGATTTTGTCGTTTCTCAAGACAAATTCAAAGCTAGGATGGAGGCACCAAAGGCCATCCCAGAAAATTCAAAGCCGGTAGAGTGCAAGGAGAGCATTTGTTGTGACCTCCCAAAGAGCAAGGAATCAGAATGAGGTCATCACGGGTAAGCTTATCATAAACTCTAATGAAGTCTATACTTTATTTGATCTGGGTTCTACCCATTCTTTTATTTCTCCTACTTGCGCTCATCGATTAAATTTGACTCCGGAGAAATTAGACTTTGACTTATCTGTGGAAACTCCGTTGGGAGAAACCTTCATTACATCCATTGTTTATAAGTCTTGTTTGGTTCAAATCGGTACCCTCACATTACCTGTCGATCTTATCTCATTAAAAATACTTGCATTTGACGTGATTCTAGGGATTGATTGGTTAACTACTTATCATGCAAAAATTGATTATTTTCGTAAGGTTGTTAGCTTTCATATTCCTAATCAACCTATTATGCGAATTCAAACGACCAAACCATTAAAATCAATCACGGTCATCTCAAGCCATAAAGCTATTCGTTTATTGAAAAACGGATGTCAAGCTTTCTTAGCTCATGTCACTAGATTTAAATAAAAATACGTCAGTTTTAAACGATATTCCTATTGTTAATAAATTTCTGACGTATTCAGAAGAACTTCTGGCCTACCCCAGGCGTGAAATTGAATTTTGTATCGACCTTGAACACCCTTGACAAAACCTATTTCCAAAGCCCTATATCGAATGGCTCTATTGAACTTCGTGGAGTTAAAGACCCAACCGCAGGAATTGTTAGACATTGGCTTTATTCGTCCTAGTACTTCTCCTTGGGGTGCTACATTCTATTCGTGAAGAAGAAAGATGGGAGTATGCGACTTTGTATTGATTATCGGGAGTTGAATCACGTCACCATCAAAAAAATAGGTATCCATTGCCACGTATTGATGACTGTTTGACCGATTGCAAGGAGCCAAATTCTTTTCAAAGATTGATCTTCGTTAGGATATCACCAATTGAAGATTAGAAGCCGTGACATTCCAAAGGCGGCTTCGAACTCCCAGACGGGCATTATGAATTCCTAGTCATGTCCTTTGGATTGACTAATGCTCCTCCGCCGCCTTCATGGATATGATGAACCGAGTATTATTGAGGAATATTTAGATCACTTTGTGGTCGTCTTTATTGATGACATCCTTATTTATTCCAAAAGCCGTGAAGATCATGAGCAACACTTGAGGTCGACACTCCAAAAGCTTCGTGAATATAAGCTTTATGCCAAGTTGAAGAAATGCGAGTTACGGCTTGAAGAAGTAGCATTCCTTGGGCACGTGGTATCAAGTCATGGAATATCATTGACCCAAAGAAAGATTGAAGCTATTCAAAGTCGGGAACAACTTAAATCGATGATCAAGAAATCGTAGCTTTCTCGGTTTAAATTTGGTTATTATCGGAGATTCGTGGAAGGATTTTCTCGAATCGCTATTCCATCGATTTCGGTGACTAGGAAAGATACAAAGTTCGGTTGGAGCGAAGAATGTGAGAAGAGTTTTCAAGAACTCAAGAGAGAGACTTATTTCAAAGACATTACGACAATACCATCTAGCTCGGAGGGATTTGTCATCTACAGTGATGCTTCGGGCAAAGGGTTGGGATGTGTTCTCATGCAACATGGAAAAGTAATAGCCTATGCCTCGCGACAACTCAAAGAATATGAGAGGAATTATCCTACTCATGATCTAGAGTTGGCAGCTGTTGTCTTTGCACTTAAAATTTGGAGGCATTACTTGTATGGGGAGAAAGTGGAGATCTTTACGGATCATAAAAGCCTCAAATATTTCTTCACTCAAAAGGAACTCAACATGCGACAACGACGTTGGCTTGAACTGTTGAAAGATTATGATCATACCATCCTAGAAAAGCGAACGTGGTAGCTGACGCATTGAGTAGAAAATCATATGCAAGTACGAGTGCGATATTGTCAACGCAAAGGCCCATTTTGTGTGACTTGCAAAGGATGGAGATAGAATTAAAGACTCCAGGGACGCATGTGATGATAGCGAGTATACGAGTAGAACCGACTTTAATTGATAAAGTTAAAGCTGTTCAAGCTACAGACCTGGAGCTGATGCGTATGAGGAAGAAAGTGCAAGAAGGTGCTATATCAGGAAGCAAGAATCGATGAAGAAGGAATACTTGAGTCAACTCCGGACTTTTGTGTTCCTAACGACCCTGATTTAAAGTATAATATCATGATGGAGGCACACAACACACCATTTGCAATCCATCACAGGAGTACCAAAATGTATCATGATATTAAATAATACATTTTGGTGGAGCAATATGAAAGAGAGAGATAGTATTTGTTTATCTCAAGGTGTCTAACTTGTCAACGAGTTAAAGCGAGCATCAAGTACCAAAAGGTCCATTGCAACCACTTGAAATTCCGAATGGAAGTGGGAGCACATTACCATGGATTTCGTTCACGGTCTTCCTAAGGTTTCTCAAGGCATTGATGCGATTTGGGTCATTGTTGATAGGTTGACCAAGTCCGCTCATTTTTACCGACATCGAGAAACTTATACACTTGAACGTCTTGCTCGTATGTACATAAGCGAGATTGTAAGGCGCATGGTATGCCGATATCCATAGTTTCTGATCGAGACCCAAGATTCACTTCACGATTTTGGGTTAGTTTGCAAAAAGCTATGGGCACAGACTTACGATTTAGCTCGGCATATCATCCTCAGACGGACGGACAATCGGAGAGGACTATTCAAACTCTTGAAGATCTATTAAGACTTTGTGTCCTTGATTTCAAGGGGAGTTGGGACAAGTTCTTACCATTGGTAGAGTTTTCCTACAACAACAGTTATCAAGCAAGTATTGGCATGGCTCCATTCGAGCGTGTATGGATGGAAGAAAGTGTCGTTCTCGGTATCTTTGGGATGAGGTGGGTGAAGCAACGTTGTTGGGACCGGAGTTGGTACATATGACTACGGAAAAGATTCAAACGATCCAAACAACGTATAAAAACCTCACAAAATCGATAAAAGAGTTATCTTGATCTTCATCGAAAGGACGTGGAATTCGATATAGGAGATCATGTGTTGTTAAGAGTTGCTCCATGGAAAGGAGTTACAAGATTTGGAAAGAGAGGAAAACTTAACCCTCGATTCATCGGTCCATTTTAATCCTCGATCGAGTAGGGCTGTGGCCTATAGACTCGCTTTCTGCCAAATATGTCTCGTGTTCATAACGTTTTTCACATATCTATATGTTACGTAAATATGTGAAAGACCCGAACCATATTATTGAGTTAGAAAGCCGGACGAAATAGTCAAGATTTGACGTATGAAGAGGTTTCTGTTCAAATTTTGGATAAAAGGAACATATTCTACGCTCCAAGGTTATACCTCAAGTCAAAGTTTTGTGGAGGAACCACGATGTTGAGGAAATGACTTGGGAGTTAGAATCGAAATGAAATCAAGGTATCCTTACCTCTTCGACATACCAGTATCGTACCCTAATTTCGAGGGCTAAATTTCATAAGAAGGGAGGTTGTAAGACCCCTGACTTTTTAATAAAGATGAATTTTTCTATAAATATTATTTTTGAATATTATGGAATAAATTTGATATAATGTTATAGTTGTGGGTAATATTTATAAATTTTGCAAAGTATGCAAGTTGTTATAAAATATTCGTTTGTTTGGTGGGAATATTCTTTTGTTAGGAATATTCGTACAATGGCTCAATCATTGGTGGACCCCTAGCGTAATTATTGTCGGATTGAGAAAACGACAAAAATATTTTATAAAAATAACGGCGGAGGTGTTACCGTTAAAACTGTTGAACTACCCGGTGGTAAAAAGAACGATGTCTGGCGTAGCATTGCATAGTAGCACACGGTATTGATTATTGATGCTTACGTGAGAAGTCACTCACTATGCTCAATTATTATTGCTACGATAATTCTTTGCATCATATCTCTTATATTATTGATTCAATTATTGTCACAGTATCATCTGTATAATATGTTATAGTATTAAATCAATAATTGAGACGACAAGTTATAAATGATTAATAATTGTTGAAAGATTAAATATGTGTTGATGAAAAAAAATGATTTGTGGTAAGTTTGATTATTTTATGGGGGCTCATATGTCATCATCTAAGAGTCTCTTCGTCAATAGTATTTACCTTCGTCAATAGTAATTACCTTCGTCAATAGTAATTACCCTTGTGAATAGTATTTACCTTCGTCAATAGTAATTACCTTCGTCAATAGTAATTACCCTTGTGAATAGTATTTACCTTCACATCGATAGTAATTACCTTCGTCGATAGTAATTACCCTTGTGAATAGTATTTACCTTCGCCAATAGTAATTACCTTCATCGATAGTAATTACCCTTGTGAATAGTATTTACCTTCGTCAATAGTATTTACCTTCGTTAATAGTAATTACCTTTACCGGACATCGAACCACTTGTCGTTTCACATTACTGAGCGTCGAACCACTTGTCGTTTCACATTACAAAGCGTCAAACCGATTCGTCGAGCCACTTGCCTTTTCACGGCGGTGCTAAGCTAGAAATCTTCTATAAATAGAGGCCTAGGGCTTCATTATTTTTCACTTAATTCATTCAAGCTATAGAGAGAGAAAGTATAGAGAGAATAAGAGAGAAAGAAGAAGAGTATTTTGTTACTACACCGCTGCGATATTCAATCTCCTACCAAATGTAAGGGGTGTTATTCTTTCTTATTCATGAAGAGAAGCATTGTTATTCCATTGCTTATTATATTCATTGGAATAACTTTTGTATAAGTGGTTTACCCTATACTTGGTGACATTCTTCTATTATTACATTGGAACATCACATGCGCATGTGTTTTACAGGACTGGTTAAAATCTTTATTATTATTCTACATTGGAACATCCACATGCGTGTGTTTTACAGGACTGGTTAAAATCTTTATTATTCTGTTGGAACATCACATCATGTGTTTTACACCGGACTGGTTCCGTCTTTATTATTACATTGGAATATCCTGTCGTGTGTTTTACACCGGATGCGGTTCCATCTTTATTATTACATTGGAACATCACGCCGGTGTGAATTTCACGACGATTGGTTCCGTTATTTATTATTCATTGAAATAACACATGCATGCGGTCTATCGCATGCATGGTGATTTCTTTTGTTATTCCATTCTTTATTATACTCGGTTGGTTAAAACTTTGACTTCTATACTCCATGAAATTAGTAGAATATCCTTGATATTTGCGTTTCATCCGATATCTTTTCATGGAAATATTCTTCCGATCATTCTTGAATTTTACTCTACAAAACAATATCATGTTGACAATTTGGGCGTTAATAATTCTGGATAAAATAATTCTTGAACTTGTTTTATTGAATTCTTATATCATTGTCATCATCCTCATGTTTATATTTTTTTGAAAGTCATACGTGGCTCAGTAGTGCATAGATGGACTTGGTATGATTATGACCGAGAGACTATTCTTGTAATCATGGCCGTAATGTTACAAATGATGTGATAAAAATCCTCGATGGTAGTAGTGCATTGATGGACGATTGTTGGCATGATCATGACCATTAATGAATACACAAATATTCTTGGCCCGTAGTGCATGAATAATTGTGGTCGTGATACTAAAGAATATCCTTGGTAGTAGTGCGGTGGGGTGATTCGATGATGTGAAATATTTATTAAAGCCGAGTCTCTATTATAATGATGATGAAAAACCTTTTAAAACCTAAAAGATAGTAGACTTTATTTTCTACTTGACTCTTTTAATGGATTGCATATTCGCTATGATTAAGCTGATTTGTCATTGTATTTTATCGGTTTAACATTATTGAAGACTATTGATAATTTATTTCGCATTATCTTAGTCATAATATTTCTTCTTGGGCTAGTTGAGCTCACCCTTTCTTTCTTTGTTCTCTTGTGAAATGATAATATATTTGGGACGAGTCGGGAAAGAGTGATGGTCCTGAAGATAGCATTAGTAGTCCTCACTATTACGTAAAATAGTGTGATAATAAGCTGTAATGAGGACTTTTATTTGAGTTTGTATAATATCTAGTAGGCGATATTTGTATTTAAACTCACGTTTATGTCGTATTATTATACCGACAGTTATGTTAATAAGTTGTTTTTAAATTCTGTACCATGTAAGTGTCGACACAAGATGGGTGATGTATACCTAATTTTGGGGGCGTCACATGAATTGTTCATCATGCCTTGTACTTATTGATTAATTATCTGGCCAATAATTACCTTGTTACTCTAGAAGGAATTGAGAAAGGAATCCTAGAGTTAGAACTGGGCAGGGTGACATGTGACTTAGTTATTTGCACAGTGAATAATTAGGTTTGTGAATAGAATGAGAATATCTATTTGCCGCATGTAACATATAAGGAATTTGGATTGTAACGAGTTTAATTCAATTGTTTTTCATAGAGATATAACAAAATTAATCTGGGTTAAATAGAACGCAATTGATCACTCGAGAGAGGGCTTTTGGGATTTGAGAATTTCTGTTAACAATTCAGTAGACATAATAATTGGGATAATTGGATAATTGATTTAATAAGCATAATTGGGGATATTGGAGTCTTAATTGTCATTTATCTGCATTCAAACAATTCTTAGCTTGTTATTTGTTTTCTTTTAGAATAATTTCTTGCTTTGTTAAAGTTAGTTTTCTTAGTTTTAAAAATCACAATTTTTGGTTGTTTAAATAAAATTGAATTGATATAGTACTAGTAGTTGGAGTTTATTAATTGGAATTCTCTGAGGGTTTGACACTTTATTTTATCACTATATTACTTGTTGATCGTGTATATTTGCACGTTTGCTTTGATTGTAAAATCAACCAACACTAATCACCCTCTGTGTTTGTAAGTTATGACTGTTTTGCAGATGAATTTCTGTATAACCTTTTTGAAAATGACAGATAATGGTCTATATAACTTTTCAGCACTATTTGAAAATTTTTACTCTTGGGAGGAATGTATTGGCTAGCATGAGATGTTGTATATGAATGATATAGGTATGCAAGGTATAAGCTGTAAGTTGAATTTTGGGGACAAAACTCTTAGAAGAAAGGGTGAATGTAACAACGGACAACCCGAGAATTTAGACAATTTATAAAAATCTTAAAAATTGAATTAAGGTTAAATAATAGACCTAGACAGAAAATAAGTGAATGGATTTGATATTTATAGGAAGGAATTTTGTGAATTTAAAATTTTTTGGTGAAGGCTTATAGTGTTACGTGTATAAGTGTATATATTCTATGTGTATGGTCATATATGTGTACATAATGTGGTTAAGGGTCAATGGTCGATCAAATAATCTGTATCAGTGAGAAATCCTAACCATATATTAAGAACATCGACGTTCAGTTAGAAAATCCTAACGACTGATAAGAAACCTAATATCGGCTCTGGAAACCCTAATTTTTGTTTTAGGAATCCGAAACCCTAATTAGGAATCTTAAAACCCTAATTTGGGAGCTTAAAGGCTAAATATAAAGACTTAAGTATTTTTGATGATAAATCTAATTAGAGATAACCCTAATTAACTGGTTAGAAAAACCTTATTTTTTGGATTATAAACCCTAAGGTATAATTAGGGAAAACCTAATTTTTAATTTAGTGATTTTAATGCTAATTAGGAAATATTAATCCTAATTACAAGCCCTAATGTGATTAGTAAACTTTAATATAATTAAGAAACTCTAATTATAATTTAGAAATCTTAATTTTCTATTTTAAAATCTAATTTGAAAATCCTAGGAAATTAATTTTCAAAACCCTAGGTTTAAACCCTAAGGGTTGGATCAAATAACTAGAATGCCATTAAAATTTTATGATAAAAGACCAAAATGCCCTTTTTACATTATTTAGTTAGTAACTTGTAGATCTTGCCCTATTTGTGGTTGGTGACCAACCCTAGCTATACTCTGTGACTTAAAATAATACCAATCAGCAGTTATACCAGCCAAATACAATGAATCAAAGTTTTAAAACTTAAAACTTAAGTGAAGTAACTTACTTTATTTCTCATTTTCTCCAAGGCTTTTCTCTCTCTAAGATTTCGAAATATAGAGTGAGATTGAGTGAAGAGTTAAGTCAAGATCATGTGTTAGCTTATCAAGATCAAACATGAAGGATTAGATTCAAAGATTGGGCATTCATAAGGTATAAACCCTAAAATTTCTAAATCCATAAAGATTTATGTTAATGTTGTTATTGATTGGTTGGATATGTGTTAGAGGGTGTCATTTAGTGATCTGGGTTGTTAGATCATAGATCTATAACATCTAGATGCATGAAAATCAAATTTTTTTAAAATGTTCATGAACCCTAAAGTGTGGTCTGACAAGCCAATGTCAGGACTCATAGGTCTATAGTATGCCATGTCGACTATGATCTGGAATTGGAAACAGGGTTAGATCATGTCTAGATTGCAAGTTATAAGCAGTCAAACATAGTTGACCGACCATGACCAACTGGTTTCTCGGTAACCCAGATTTCCAGAAATGGTTTAACAACGACTTTCAAGGCCTCTGATCTTGCTTGTGACAAGTAATTTGGCCATGTTTGTGTAATGGATTTGTAGTCAGTATAAGGACTACACAATCAAGTCTTTAGATCACTCAGAGCATGTATAGAATCAAATTTATGTAAGGTCAAAGTAGGTTGACCAATCTGCCTTATCAAGGTTTCTGAATAACCCAGAATCTTCATGAACGAATTTTTCTGACAAGGTTTGACCAACCTTGATTTGTCATGTATGATGTAAGTTATATTGATATGATGTTATAGAAATGTACCCTAACATGTATACTACAAGATTTGACCATTAGAACACATTGAGTAAGTCTGGAGTTCAAGATATAAGGATCTAAATATAGCACCATGAACTGTACTTCATTTTCTGGAAAACCTAGAAATGATGAACAACTTTGTCAGACTTTTTGGAGGCTTAGATCTCTCTGATCTGATGTTGTATGGCCATGAACTCTGTATGTAGTTGTAGTATTACATATGTACTACAACTTTAACATGAATACCAGCCCAAAAAGCAACAAGAACATAAATCTAATGATGGTCAAACCTCCTACCCTATTAACTGCCTATGAATTTCTGGGCAGGCTCAAGAACATGAAGAGCGCCTATAGCGACGGTTCTGTCGCTATAGGACCCCTTTAGTGACACTTAAATTAGAAAATTTAAATTTTTATTAAATAAATAGAGAAAATTAGTTTTTAATTATTAAAAATACAAAATAAATTCCTAAAAATTATTTTAAAGCCTAAAATTGGGTTTTAAATAATTTTGAATATATTTCAATAATATTTAATTTTTAGAATATTAATGATTTAATTTATTTAATTATAATATTAAATAAATTACTCTAAAATGATTTTAATACTTGAAAAATCATTTAAAATTATATTATGGTATAAGAAAATATTTTAAGTTATTGTTAATAACTTTTAATATTTTATGATAAATTTCATTAATAATTTATTATTAGTGGTAATTAATTAATTTAATAAATGTATTAAATAAATTATAGAAAAATAGAATTAATAATTTAAAATGATATAAGTGTTATAAAAATATTTTAAGTTATAAAATATAACTTTTCATATTTTGTCATAAATTTCATTAATATTTAAATATTAATGGCAATTATTGAATAATGGATTTAACTGTTTAAAAATCCTTTAAATATGATAATAAGGTATTAAAAATACTTTGAGATATTATAAATATATTATAATATTATGTTAAGAATTTTATTAATATTTAATATTAAATACATATTAGTGATAAATGGAATTAAGTGGTATTTAAATCATATAAATGTGATATTAGTGATTGAAAAATCATGATAAATGATAATAATTATCTAAAAATTATTATAAGTTATTGAAAAATATTTTGACTAAATTAATAAATTAACTAAGATAATTATGTTGTGTTTAAACAGGGTTTTAAGGCAATTAGGCTCGAGAATTGTCCGACTAGGCCGTCGGGATATCAAAATTTTGTCGGATTCAACTCAAACTAAAATAGTTTAACTTGATACCAAGTCTCAAGTAGTTTATGGACTGATAGGATTATGTGTTTATGTGTTAGGTTATTTTATATATGTATAACAATATTATACTATGATGATATTATTCTAATATTTGGAGATCGATATTATTTATATTAGGTATTCACACAAAGCTAAATAGAATGCGTAGCAGTAATCAACCGAACATGCAAGTTCCTTTACTCAATTATTGTGCAAGTTTTCTCTAACTCGACCTCGAGTTGTTCATTCAAATATGCTTATGGATAATCATTGATGATTACCATGTCTATGAATTATTGATTCGTACTCTGTGCATATTGCATGTGTTCATCCGGTATGAAAGGCTGATCACCTTCATTACCATCTGGTTCAGATTTATTTGTTTATGTTCAATGTTCATTCAGCTATGAAAGTTTGTTCATGTGACGCCCCCAAAATAGGTCCATTCCATCCAACCCATTCTGAGTCGCCAAATACATGGTACAGAAATAACTATAACTTTATTATTACAACATATAAATTGTGAGTTTAAATACAGATATTGCCATCTAGACAATATCCACACGCAAATAAATCCCCATCATAATTATTGATACATTATTTTACAAAAATGGTGAGGACTACTAAACAACTCTCTCTAGAACCTTCATTCCATACCCCGACTAGTACTCGCTACATTCTCGCCTCCCGAGAAGAAAAATGGAACAAAAGGAAAAGGGTGAGCTCAACTAGCCCGATAGAAGAATATTATGACTAAGATAATATACAACAAATTATCGTTAGTCTTCAACAGGAAAAATCTAATAGAATACAATAGACAACAAATTTTAAATCAATATTTATGCAGTAATAATAATTCATTAGAAGAGTTAAGTAGAGAATGCAAACTACTATCTTCTATATATGAATTTAAAAGTTCATCGTCGATATTTTATCCTGTAACATCAATCAATATACATATGGAATCAAATATTCATCTTTGCACTCTGGTGCCAAAGATATTCATCGATTAGTCATGTTCATCTAAACACTGTTCATCTTTGCACTACTACCAAAGATATTCTTCAGAAATCATTCATCTTTGCACTTCTGAGGCCAAAGATATTCAATAATATCATCATTTAAGACCGAAGATGATGAAAATATTTTTAAAGCGAATCCGGTGAAACAAAATGACAAGGATTAAGGATTAAGGATTCGTACTTTTGTTTTATCCACGTCAAAAATACCTCAAAAATAATCATAGGGGTGTAAAATTCAAGAATGATCAAAACATGGATACAATGAAAGCTAGTATCCGAATAGATATTTTAGGCGAAAAGAAAAATTTTCATTTTTCGGTGAATATAAATGTATTCGTGAATTGTGGTCAGATATCGTGAATAGTCTTGAGTATCGTAAATAGTAACTCAGACACCAAAAGATAGAAATTCCACAAAAAACATCTTCACGCTTCATGAATAGTACTCGTGAATAGTAATCGTGAATAGTAACTCATGAATAGTAACTCGTGAATAGTAACTCATGAATAGTAACCCGACATGAAAAAGTTTCAAATTTGATAAAAAGTTCCAACCAATATTTCAAAGATAATGATATTGAAGAAATAATATCATTTGAGAAGAAAATAACATCCCTTACCTCGAAAAGACAAGACTTTAGTTGAAAAACAGGATATAGGCTATGACTTGAACTTGCACCGTAGTATAGCAATACTCAAAGTATACTCAAAATACTCACAAGAATACACTCGATAATATAGAGAGAGAGAAAACTTGATTTTCGGTGTGATTTTCAATTCTAACCTAAGCACCCTATTTATAGAAAATTGCTTAGAACACCAAAGCGTAAAATTGAATATAATAATATTATATATAAACAAAATTCATCGCCCACATCTTGAATATGAATTCAGCCACCATGCACATGTTAAATATGCCCACAACATATAAAAAACGTTTTATTAATAAAAATAAATAAAACTTCCAAAAATCAATTATTTTGGAACTTCGAACTTTAATAATTCATAATAAATAGCCATTTTATCAGAAAATTGAATCTCATGACTTTTTATAGGAAATTCAATTCTCTACAACTTTGCGAGAAGAAAGTGTTTCCAAATTCCAAATGAAATTGACCAAAATCTACATACGGACAATTTTACAGCTATAATCAAATTTGATCAAGAAATGGGGTCCACCAGACATGTTTAACATGTTTTAAACATTTATTGCAACAAAAATACTCTTCCTCCTCGTATACTCATATATCCCACATTCGTTGTAAAAATATCACGTTAATATATTATTAAAATAATATATTTAAATGAATTATTTTATCGAGAAAAAGATAAAATATTAATTTTCAACAATTGTCATTTAAAAATTTTCTCCATCTATATCCACATAAAATCAATATTTTCCTCATCATATAAATCAATAATTAATTATTCATAAATAATATTACGAGAATCACATTATTGACAACCAAGCGGTTCAGGAAAGAGGGGCTTTCAATAAGGATCTCTCGCTTCTTGGCGCGCAATTAGGTGACCAAACCTCTCCTTGAGCAGAACTTTCTAGACATTGCCAATAATGTTATCTAATAATATTATTCAAATAATATGAATTATTGCTTCGATAATAAAAAAAATACTGTGTAATGACAATTATTGAAACAACAAAAGAATATAAAATATCAACACAACAATTATTGAATCAATAAAATAAAATCATCGAAGTAATTATCGTAACAATTATTGAGTAGTGCCTTTTACGTAAGAATCAATAATTGGTGCAATACCTGCAAAGCTCTTCTTCAACAACGCGTATTAGTGTGTTTTAACCACCGGGTATTTCAATTGAGATAATTGTAATAACTCACGCCTGTTATTTATAAACAACTTATATTTTCGTTTTCTTCATCCAATCGCTTTTCGTTATGGGCCCACAAAAGGCTACTGTCGTATTTAATATATTCCCGACAGATTTAATATTCCACGACCAAACGAATATTCCAAACAATAATGAATATTTTATAACCACTTGCTTATTCAAAATATTTTGCGTATTTTATCCATAACTATCCACATTAATCAAATCGACCCTTACTATTTCAAAATAATAAATAGAGGAAAATAAATTTCATTTATTAATAATTTGGGGTCTTACAACCTCCCCTCCTTATGAAATTTCGTCCTCAAAATTGACGACGCACTGGTGTTTCGAAAAGATGAGATTACCTCGCATTCATTTTCGTTTCCAACTCCTGTGTCATTTCCTCAATAGCATGGTTTCTCCACAAAACTTTAACTTGTGGTATGACCTTCGTACGTAGGACATGCTCCTTCCTATCCAAAATCTTGACAGGTATCTCTTCATACGTTAAGTCTTCGGCTATCTCGTCCGGTTCTAACTCAATGACGTGGTTCGGGTCGTCCACATATTTACGTAACATCGATACATGAAAAACGTTATGAACACGCGTCATACTTGGCGGTAAAACGAGTCTATAGGCCACAGTTCCTATTCGATCGAGAATTTTAAATGGATTAATAAATCGAAGGTTTGAGCTTTCCTCACCTCACCGATTCTCTCGCTTTTGAAATAACAACTTCTTGCACCTCCTTCTTCAAATTCATCAGCTCCGGTGTGTAGCTTGAACAGCTTTAACTTTATCGATTAAAGTTGATTATACTCGTATATCATCACGTGGGTACCTAGAGTTTTCATCTCCATCTCTATTATTTGTAAATTATTCGGAATGAGTCTTTGACAATATCGTACTCGTACTTGTATACGATCTTCTACTCAACACGTCAGCTACCACGTTCGCTTTTCCAGGATGGCATGGTCGAACATGTCGCTGAAATGAGTCTCCTCTTGAGTTCTTCAAAGCTCTTCCCACATTCCTTGCTCCATTCGAATTTTGTATCTCTACGAGTCAGCTGCGTTAATGGAATAGCGATTCGAGAATATCCTTCAACGAATCTCCGATAATAACCAACTAAGCCTAGAAAGCTACGTATTTCGATTACCGACTTAGGTTGTTCTCAACTGTGACTTATATCCCAACCTTGGATAGCACGTCACAATGACACCTATCAATTTACTATCGCACGAATATGACGTCCCCTACAGAGAAAGTCTGCGGCAGGTGAATTCCACAAAGGAAGTCACAAGATAAAGGCTCGTGTACCAAATTTTATAGTTGAATTTTTAACTCACGAAGTTCAATAGAGCCATTCGATATGAGATTTTAGAAATGAGTTTTGTACCGGGTTCAAAGTCGATACAAAATTTAATATCAGTCTTTGGGAGTTAGCCAAGAAATTCTTCAGGAAACACGTCAGGAAATTTACTAACAACAAAAATATCATTCAAATCTGACTTATTTTTGTTCAAGTCCATGACATGGCTAAGAAAGCTTGACATCCGTTTTTCAATAAACGAATGGCTTTATGGCTTAATATGAAAGAGTTTGACTTCAATGGTTTGGTTGCTTGAATTCAAATAACAGGTTGGTTAGGAATATGAAAACTAACAACCTTACGAAAGTAATCAATTTCGGCATGATGAGTAGTTAACCTTAAAATCACATCAAAAGCAAATATCTCTATAGAAATAAGGTTAACAGGTAATGTGATAGTGCCAACCTGAATCAAGCAAGATTTCTAAACAATGGATGTAATGAAAGTTTCTCCTAATGGAGTCTCCATAAATAGGTCAAAGTCTAATTTCTCCGTAGTCAAGTTCAAGCGTTGAGCGCAAGCAAAGAGAGATAAAAGAATGGGTAGAACCAGGTATCTAGTAAGGTATAAACTTTTAAAAATTTATAATTAACTAACCAGTGCTAACCGTTCGGGTTCCTCGCATTTTGACCGGCCACGACAAACGCTCTTCCAGGAATCGTTGACTTTGACTTTTACGGGACATCCTTTTGAGTCACCATTCCCCACGGATCTGGTTTCGATATCGTCTAATCTCGGCGATATGTCCTTCTTTTCCACAATTATAGCATACCTTAAAACTGTAGGCGGTTTGGGTGATATGTCCCTCTTTCGCATTTGTAACATACGAATGATGATCTTTCTCCTCCTTGGAACCGATTGCTACTCTGCTACCGACGTCTTCACATGGTCGATGTTGAATCTCCTCTTTTAAAATCTCCTCCGACTCGCTTCTTCTATTTTCATGGCCACGATTACCACCAGAGTGGTTACCGCTTTGTCAGTATTCTTCTTTCTCCATTGGTTATCGTTATTACGATGATCGCTATATCTTGGTATGATCCTCGGTTATGGTCCCTCGGTTGAGCGTACTCGTTATCTCGCTCTAACAATGTTGAGCCTCATTGACAACATCTCGAATAGAGAGAAAATTTATGAGAAATGAGATCTTCGACGTATGCCGGGTTTCAAACCTCTCGAAACATCCGCGTCATACGTTCCTCATTCTCCACCAAATGAGGTCTGAACACGGATAACTCATAAACTTCGCCGTCTCTTGGGACACCGTCATGTTATTCGCTCCGGTCTAATAAACTCCACTTCCTTCATATATACTGAATACTTTCGGGAAGTACTTGTCATTGAACTGCTTTCAAACGTCTCCATGACATCATTGAGTCGAAAATTTGGATGGGTACGCTTCATGATTCCCACCGATGAATGCCTTCGCCACGGAACATAAAGGTGGCGAATGGAACCTTCGTTCCTCCGTGCATCCCAAGACATCGAATATCTTGGTAATTTGCTTGACCCATGTTTCCGCCGTGATCGGATTTGGCTTTCCTTAAATTTCGGTGGTCCTGACTCTTTGAATCGCTTGCTTGTTTGTGACAACCCGTGAATTGCTATCATTTCCTCCCTGTATTTTGAACACGAGTCTCCTAAATGCGATTTTGCATGAAGCGCAAAAAGCTTCTAAACATCCCTCGTTCATCATCATTCGGTGGTGTTGTTCACGGGAGGTACATTGTCACCGCTGTTGCACGTTCTCCTCGTTGGTAAATCACAGGCATCTCCACGGTCTCATTTACTCCAATCATTAATATTCTCATCGACATTCTCAAAACATCGTCATAAAACAAGGGTTAATTAAGGAAATCAATATATCACATAATATCCCTATATACTAACCAACTAACAAATAAGCTTAGGTAGGACACACTAGCGAAGGATTTACTCGTCTCTCCCCTCCTAGTTCTATTCCCCGATCTCCGCCAGAGATCATATCCCTAAGCTCGATACCACATTGTGACGCCCCAAAATAGGTCCATTCCATCCAACCCATTCTCGAAAGTCGCCAAATACATGGTGCGAAATAACTACAACTTTATTATTACAACATATAAACTGTGAGTTTAAATACAGATATTGCCATCTAGACAATATCCACACGCAAATAAATCCCCATCATAATTATTGATACATTATTTTACAAAAATGGTGAGGACTACTAAACAACTCTCTCTAGAACCTTCATTCCATACCCCGACTAGTACTCGCTACATTCTCGCGTCCTGAGAAGAAAAATGGAACAACAAGGAAAAGGGTGAGCTCAACTAGCCCAGTAAAGAATATTATGACTAAGATAATATACAACAAATTATCGTTAGTCTTCAACAGGGAAAAATCTAATAGAATACAATAGACAACAAATTTTAAATCAATATTCGCAGCGGTAATAATAATTCATTAGAAGAGTTAAGTAGAGAATGCAAACTACTATCTTCTATATATGAATTTAAAAGTTCATCATCGATATTTTATCCATGTAACATCAATCAATATACATCTGGAATCAAATATTCATCTTTGCACTACTGAAGCCAAAGATATTAATCGATTAGTCATGTTCATCTAAACACTGTTCATCTTTGCACTACTACCAAAAGATATTCTTCAGAAATCATTCATCTTTGCACTACAGCCAAAGATATTCAATAATATCATCATTTAAAGCCGAAGATGATGAAAAATATTTTTAAAGAAGCGAATCCAAAGTGAAACAAAATGACAAGGATTAAGGATTAAGGATTAAGTACTTTGTTTTATCCACGTCAAAAAAATACCTCAAAAATAATCATAGGGGTGTAAAATTCAAGAATGATCAAAACATGGATACAATCAAAGCTAGTATCCGAATAGATATTTTAGATTTAAAAGAAAAATTTTCATTTTAAATTGAATAGTGCCAGATATCGTGAATAGTGCCAGTATACGTGAATAGTAACTCCGACACCAAAAGATAGAAATTCCACAAAAAACATCTTCACGTTTCATGAATAGTACTCGTGAATAGTAACTCGTGAATAGTAACATATGAATAGTAACTCATAAATAGTAACTCATGAATAGTAACCTGACATGAAAAAGTTCCAAATTTGATAAAAGTTCCAACCAATATTTCAAAGATAATGATATTGAAGAAATAATATCATTTGAGAAGAAAATAACATCCTTACCTCGAAAGACAAAGATTTCAATCAAAACACAGGATATAGGTTATGACTTGAACTTGCACCGTATAGCAATACTCAAAGTATACTCAAAATACTCACAAGAATAAACTCGATAATATAGAGAGAGAAAACTTCGATTTCGTGTGATTTTCAATTTAACCTAAGCACCTATTTATAGAAAATTGCTTAGAACACCCAAAGAGAAAATTGAATATAATAATATTATATATAAACAAAATTCATACGCCCACATCTTGAATCTGAATTCAGCCACCATGCACATGTTAAATATGCCCACAACATATAAAAAACGTTTTTATTAATAAAAATAAATAAAACTTCCAAAAATCAATTATTTTGGAACTTCAGAACTTTAATAATTCATAATAAATAGCCATTTTATCAGAAAATTCGAATCTCGTGACTTTTTATAGGAAATTCAATTCTCTACAACTTTGCAGAAGAAAGTTTTTCCAAATTCCAAAGCGAAATTGGACCGAAATCTACATACGGACAATTTTCACATTTATAATCAAATTTCGGTCAAGAAATGGGGTCCACCGACATGTTTAACATGTTTTAAACATTTATTGCAACAAAAATACTCTTCCTCCTCGTGATACTCATATATCCCACATTCGTTGTAAAAATATCACCAGATTAATATATTATTAAAATAATATATTTAAATGAATTATTTTATCGAGAAAAAGATAAAATATTAATTTTCAACAATTGTCATTTTAAAAATTTTCTCCATCTATATCCACATAAAATCAATATTTTCCTCATCATATAAATCAATAATTAATTATTCACAAATAATATTATGAGAATCACATTATTGACAACTGCATACGGTTCAGGAAAGAGGGGCTTTCAATAAGGATCTCTCCTTCTTGGGCGCCGCAATTAGGTGACCAAACCTCTCTTGTAGACGAACTTTCTAGATATTGCCAATAATGTTATCTAATAATATTATTCAAATAATATGAATTATTGCTTCGATAATAAAAAAAATTTGTAATGACAATTATTGAAACAACAAAGAATATAAAATATCAACGCAACAATTATTGAATCAATAAAAAAAAAAATCTTGAATAAATAATTCTTGTAATAATTATTGAGTAGTGCCTTCTACGTAAGAATCAATAATTGGTGCAATACTGGTGTCTTCTTGTTCAACAACGCGTATTAGTGTGTTTTAACCAGGGTATTCCAACAGTATTAATTGTAGAATAACTACGCCAATTATTTATAAATAACTTATATTTGTCGTTTTCTTCATCCAATCGCTTTCCGTTATGGGCCCACAAAAGATCAAGGCCGTCGCAACGAATATTCCCGAAGCGACGAATATTCCACGACCAAACGAATATTCCCCGACAATAATGAATATTTTATAACCACTTGCTTATTCGAAATATTTGCGTATTTTATCCATAACTAACCACATTAATCAAATCGACCCTTACTATTTCAAAATAATAAATAGAGGAAAATAAATTTCATTTATTAATAATTTGGGGTCTTACAGTTCTTGCTAGTTCACAATTATATTGTTGAATGTTAGCCAACTATTATTCAAATTCTTTCAATTATGATATATCCTCAATTAAACTTATACTTGCTGGGCAAACTTGTTGCTCACCATTGCTATATTATGATAAACATTGCAGATTAGAACGAATACGATGGATACAAGAAAATTTAAGGACAGATCCAACATTGGTTGATAGAACAGATAAAGTTTGTAACAGTAATGTATGATAATAACAATGTACGTTAGATAGGATATTGATTCAGGTATTATGTGAAGGTTTTCGACCTTGGGATTAGTGTGTAATGTTTAATGTATAAATAATTTATGTTATAGAAATAATATACCGGATTCATGGTGATTTAGGACCTGAATTTAGGGGTACTACATATTGAAAACCTTTTTCAACTCTACCTTGCCATTTACTCCAAAGATCTATTTTTAATTTTATGGCCTTCTACCATTTCTCAAAGTGTCTACAACTCAAACCTCATCATATGTAACTGGATCATCATCTTCTATAATATGTACCTCATCATTATGATCCATGATGAATCCATACCTCCCAAGCATATTTGATACTATTCCAGATTTACGATTCGATTGTGGTACAATATGTCTATCTACAAGTTCCTCTATTTGACTTATAGTGCTTATTGTTTCTTGAACTCCTTTAAGATCTATTATCCTACCACTAGCCCCTTCAATGATAAATATATTTATCTTAGAAGGCAACGTGTTTCGCAACAAACACCTTTTGGTAAGTAGGATTATAGAATATATACCCTAAACATACTTTAGGATGTCCCACAAATCTGCACTTGTCAAATTTTGTCCCAAGCTTATCCTTTTGAAACCTCTTCACATAAGTTGGACAACACCTTATCTTAACTTACTTAAGATTAGGAATCCTCCCTGTCCATAACTCTTATGGAGTCTTGGGGCCGAAATTTGATGTTATCTTATATCGTAGATATGCAGTCATTTCTAGGGCATGACCCTAGAAGTATATTGGAATGTTGGTAAAAATCAGTATGGACCGCACCATGTCTAACAAAATACAATTTTTCCTTTTAGATATACCAATCAATTATTACATATCAGGAAGCATCCATTATGAGAAAACCATTTAAGATGATCTAAAAACTCTTTGCACAAGTATTCCTTCCTCTATCTAATCAAAGAATCTTAATTCTTTGCCAATTTGTTTCACTTCTGAATTCTTTAAACCTTTCAAATGATTCAGACATGTATTTCATCAAATATATATTCAACTCTTTGAATGATCATCTCCTTTTTTTATACTAGTTTGTTCAATTTGCAAAATAATTTTCATGTAAGTCAAGTATACAAAGTCCATTAAGTAATATTCTAGTTCTATACAAAACATTATTATTATAAATAGAACAACAATTGTTCTTAAATATAATACCAAAGATTTATTATCAAACAATAAAATGGAAATAATGTTTTTAAATAGAATTGAAATACAATAACAACTTATTGACTTAATAGACTTGCCCATAGATAATGCTAAACTATAAGTTCCTATGACTAATGCAACAACCTTTGCTTCATTTTCCACACATAGGATTACTTATCCTTTGTTTATCTTTCTACTTTTGCTTTATCCCTTCATAAATTTGTATTTATGAGAACCACATCAGGTATCCAATACTCAAGTAGAAACTTAACTTACCGAAAGATTTATTTTAATCATGAACAAAATTGTATTTGTAATCAAAACTTCACTAAGCTTCTTCTAGTAAGCCTCTACAAGATGCTTCCCGCAGTTTCTTTCTAGTGTCCAAGCTTATTGTAGTTGGAAGCAAACTCCTTTGCTATCTGTATCGGGTTTTTTTCTTCTTATTATCCTTTATTTTTGAATTTCTATTTACCTTCTTAGAATCGTTCTTCTTTTTAGAAGATCCTTTAGCCCCTACCAGTAAGACTTGGTCTTTCTTGGTTGGAAAGTGACTCTCAACAGTTTTTAACATGTTAAGGAAATCAGCGAGGCTAACATTTAGCTTGTTCATATGAAAATTCATAACAATTGTGAGATGAAGTCTGAGAGTGAATACAAGATCAAATCTTGTCTTAAATCTCAATCCATGATAAAACCTGCTGTTTTAATTATTCAATCAAATTGATCGTGTTTAGGACATATATCTGTACTGTAGTGTCATTAGTTATTCTATATCGGAAGAGCTCCTTATATATCTGATATATATAAGTCATACTTTCCTCACCATTCAACCACTTTAAGTGAAGGAGTATAGCAGAAACATCCATAATTTCATGATGACGCTGAAGCTCGTTACTCATAGTTGCGAGCATGATGCATTGAGCAAACTGTGCATCACCTTGTCACTTTCTAAGAGTAGCAATCTGTTCTTCAGAGGCGTTGTCTACAACCATTGTAGGGATAGACACATTAAGGACATAAGATAGCTTTTCAGTCATGAGAAGTATGATATTCCAAATGATTAGAAGTATAGTCAAGCATGATGTTTAGCTAATGATGATTATATCAGACGATAATCCTTAGAAAAAGGAATTAAATGAGTCAAGGAAAGGAATAATTAGGTAATACCTGATTAAAATAGTATGTTGAGGTTAGTCAATAAGAAAGATAAGTATGAAGAAGTACAAGTAAGGATAATTGTAACGACCCGGAAATTAGGACTTTCCTGAATTTAAGTTTAAAGAATTAGTTATTAATAAAATAAATTTTTATTAATAATATTATGTGCTATGTGTTTATTAATTGTTCTAGAACCTATGATGATTATAAGTCGGGAGGATTTTGGCTACAAGCTAGGTTGAATGAGTAAGAATTTCCAAGACAAAAATAAAAATTTTTCGGGAACAAAAATATTTCCAGGAAAAAAGATGAAATATGCACTATTTATCCGACGAAACCTAAGGGTTAGGGTTTGAATAACCTAAGCCGTTCTGAGAGTTCGGTATGTCGAAATGACATTCCGTCGAAAGATTTGACGATAATATATCTTGAAAAGTTAAGTAAGCCGATAAAAGTTTTTCTCGAAAAATGTGCAGAAATCGGACAAAATAAAAATGACGAAAAGTACTGTTGTGTACTTTTCACTCGTTTAACTACGTTAGGGTAAAACGTGAAGGAAAACGCTTAGCGCCAAAAAGTCTTTTTCTTTTTTTTGGAAATCCGAAGAATACGTAAAAGTTAATCGGTAAAGGAAAGATGAAATATCCAAAAATATTTGGATTCCGAGAATTGTAGTTTTTAAAACTATCGGACGAAGCACGAAAGACGGAACCACGAAACTTAAAGGCTAAGTAGACTTAAGGGCTAAGTTAACTTAACACTTAAGTCATGAATAATAAGGAGGTGTGAATAGTAAGGAGGTTGGTGGGCGAAATGACTAAAATACCCCTAGCCTTGAAAATCTATAAATAGTAAGCTTAATTCATTTAAATGGGATTTTGAAAATCCTACATCTAGAGAGAGAGAGAGAGGGTCGGATGAAGAGAGGAGAAGGAAGAGAGTGAGCATGAATGATCGGATCGAAGGTGAGCATGAAATAGAAAAGCTTGCGAATTGCCGTTTTTGTCTAGCGGAAGAAAAATAAAGAGGAAAGGTGATAAGTGGATTTTATATACATTTATCCGGTATCTTTTACTTGAATTAGTTGCTTATATTTATGTGTCTTAGTTACTTTTCATGCATTTTGTGTTCATTTTGTAGGTTATACGTTTGGGGAGCGTGGTACTACTGGTAAGTAAGGAAAAACAAAGAAAACGCAAAGAAAAGCAAATCTGACATCATTTGGGCTTTCATGTTTACTTCATGTTCTTGGTTTAGAACTTAGCTTACATTGAAGAGCATCGTCTTAGCTTTTCGGAACATTTTGAATCATTCCAATCGGAGTTTGGATGCAAGAGTTATGATCGTTGTACCAACGGACGTCGAACGTCATGGTTTTGGGTGGTCATTTGCATAGCAGTCACTTCCAGCTCAATTTCAGCCTTCATCCGCCCAGAATTTCTCAATCCTCAAAGAATAAAAGTTGTAAATCTCGTCAATATCTTCGATTTGATAGGTGGCAGGCCCCGTAAATCCATCCGGATCAAATGTTATGGCCGTTTTACCAGAGGACGTCGGAGCAGAAAATGTCAGAACATGGGGCAGCGCCTGGGCGCCAAAAATAGGCCTATGCCAACTGTCGGGGCACTTGGGAGCAGTGTCTAAGCATCGTGCCCTGCGCTGGGGCGCTGGGGGAAGAGGTTGGTGCGGCCTGGATGCGTTTTGGGCGAATTTTGACACCTTTTTGACTCCAAATTGAATTGGGTTTGTTCCTAAACTAAAAATTGGACTTGTAACCTATAAATACATGATGTAAGGCATAAAATAAGAGGGAGATTACATAGATTATACTAGATTAAACACTCCATTAAATTAAAATCTAAACCCTAGTTCTTAGTTAGCCATTGGAGATTGAAGCAAATTGAAGAACCTTTGAAGATCGAGAAGCGAAGCAAGAAAAGAGGGAGCATCAGTTCTATCGACAATGATTCTCTTCTCTTCTCTTCTCTTATCTTACTTTTATCTTTTAATGTCCATTCAATTGTGGATTCTTGGTTTTAATTCATTAATTATGAACTAACTCTTTTATTAAGATTTTATTTGAACCTTTTATGGCTATAAATTAGTTATTTAATTTATTCCAATAATTTATGTTGAAGTGAATTGTTCATCTTGCCTTATGCTTATTGATTAATTATCTGATCAGTAATTACCTTGTTACTCTAGAAGGAATTGAGAAAGGAATTCTAGGGTTAGAACTGGGCATGGTGACATGTGACTTAGTTATTTGCACAGTGAATAAGTAAGTTTGTGAATAGAATGAGAATATCTATTTGTTACATGTAACACATAAGGAATTGGGGTTGTAACGAGTTTAATTCAATTGTTTTACATAGAGATATAGCAAAATTAATCTGGGTTAAATAGAAGGCAAATGATCACTTGAGAAAGGGCTTTTGGCATTTGAGAATTCTCATTAACAATTCGATGAGACATAATAATTGGGATAATTGGATAATTGGTTTATAGTTCATAATTGGGGATATTGGAGTCTTAATCTTTATTTATCTGAATTCATTCGTTAAAGTCTTAGTTTTAATTGATTAATTTAGTTTTCTTAATTAGAAAAATCACAATTTGCGATTGTTTAAATAAAATTAATTTGGTTAAGAGTTAGTAATTGGTAATTTTTATTAAATAATTCCTCGTGGGAACGAGACTCTACTTTCACTTTATTACTTGTTGACCGTATATACTTGCACGTATTCATTGATTGCGAAATTGATCAACAAAAGGTATTAAAACCTAACTTCTATGTTAGATTTTCTTTAATTTTTATATGTTTAAAATATAACTTAATGAGAATAAGAAGTATATGATGTTAGCGATGATTTCATATGGTTAAAATCATGAGAAATGAAGAAATAAGAATTAAAAGTTTAGTTTATAAATTTCTTAAGGAAGTATAAGATTCGTAATGAATTAGAATGATCCGAGTGGATTATATAAACAAGTAGGTGAAATAAGTAAGCAATAATGTTCTATAACATTAAATAACAATAAAAAGTGAAATCATAATCCAAAATATCGATTAAAATGAAGAACGAACGAAGAACAAGAAGAACACACGAAGAACGTTGTTGATGTACAAATTTAAAACCATCGTAGGATAATTGTTGTTGATGGACAAGTTTAAAACCATCGCGTATAAGTTAGATGCTTGTTGCTTGGTTAGGAACGGTAGAAACATTCATGAAGAACGGATTAAAACTTAGCTATAACGAAGTTATGGCAAAAATTTCGTAAAAGACAAACGAGAATTAGAAAGTTAGTAAATGAACCCAAACGTGTAGGGTTTCATAAGAATGTAAGAGAACATAGAAAACGTGAGTCGTGGACTCAAGATCGAACGAATTCCGAGTTCGGATAACCGAATTACGGACGAACGAACAAAAAGCGTTAAAAATATAAAATGAACGAAGGGCAAAGATTAAGCCAATTGACTGGCATGTTAATGGATTCAGAACGAAGTTCTGTCCAAGGGGGATTGAAGTACGTAACAGTTTCAAACTAGTATAAACATTTAGAGAAAAATTTTGAGAAGAAGGGCTTGGAGCATGGCGCCACCATGCCTTATGGTAGCGATGCGAGTTCGGATCGAGGGAGCCGGTATCTTTGAAAATCGCCCATGGCCTTGAGAGATAGAAGGGAGAGTGGCGCCGTAGCGCCAGTGTAGGGAAAAAGCTAGAGAAGAGCTTTTAACTGCTCAACTATTGGGGGAAACATACGGGAAGATAAAGAACATAATGTTCAACTAATATAACCCTTAAACAAGTGAATGAAACCTGTAATGAAGGTTGAACAAAAAGATTAAACGAGATTAAAAGACAAAGAATGTAGACGCAGGATACGTAACCGATGTCCGGGGACCGTAGTCGAAATGAACGAACGTGAGGGATTTCTGTGGTTGTGATTCCTTAGACATTGAGCGATGAGGGTAATGAATAACATTTCGATGTTATGTCATGCAAGTGAGAGATAAGTGTGAAGCGTATAGACGCTACAAACGCAACGTTGTTGCGATGAACGATTGGTCTGAGCATACAACGAATGGTGTGGCTTTGACACTAGGAACGAGTAATGAACATGGAGTTCATATAATGGATAACAAAAGTATTAGTAAGATGTGAATTATCGAGAAAACAGTAATAAACGGTAATAAGATTAATGAAAGCCGAATGTGAGTCGAATAAGAATGAATCCTGAGGTATGACATTTAGTTTCCAGAAAACCGTAAGGAATAAGAAATTAATTTAATGAACATTAAGTTTAATAAGTTCGGATAAGTTAAGTTGTAGTACAATCGTAACCTTTGATGGTTGACATATGGGAGCTGGGCTAAACAATTCCTTCAGAGAGCGAAAGTATATACAAAACTGGCAACCGATCTAACTCATCTTTATTATGGCAAAGTGTAGGCAGAGACGGGAACTTGTTTGTTGGTTGTTTATGGGAAACCACTTAGAGTACCATATGGACTACTAGTAGAGAAGCGATGTGTGCTGAGTCCTAGAGAAGTTATAAGAAGAACATAAGAATGTAAAACATCAAAGATGATGAATGTATAAGTAAGACATCTCCATATGTCATGAAGTCGTAGAACGATAATGAAAGTTGTCGCGTAAACTTAGGTTGTAAGAACGCGAACCCTAAGAAGTAAAGTTAAGTAAACTAATGCATAAGTCAAATATACATGACTAATTGGTGTATGTGTTGTTTTCTTTTGTGCTAAATAGGAATCGGAATGAGCAGTTCAGCGTAAGCTGTAGCTGTGCGTAAGGCAAGTTTCCTAACTTCATTCATATTCTAAATGAATGCTAGTTTCTAAAACTTCTCAGATGTTGAACTTGAGAAATTCTGTCTATGTGCGAATGTGCGATATTTGTACAAGGTGGTAGAACGTATGAGGCCTTGTGCCACAATGTGAACACTTGGGTGTTTCTATGATATGAACTATTCTGTGATTGAGTTGTTCAATACAAGTACATTTTGTTTATACATGATCCGTTATTGTTAAGTCTGTGCTAATGATTCTAGCCAGACAGGATGAGTATGAAAAAGGTAGAAGAATGAAAATATTTCAAAGTGCATGTGAATAATGTTTTAAAATGATAGGAATCGAGATTATTCCTATTATTCAAGCTACTTCATAACCTTTGTTCGGTTATTGAAGTTCTAAAGAAATGTTTGAATTCTTAAAGTTGTTTGCTCAACTGCTATGACTTGCTGGGCAATTGAATGCTCACACTTGCTTTAAATGAAAAACATATTTAGCAAATGATGTTAGAAGAACATAAGGATCTCATAAAGATCAAGCTGACGATATCCAGATGAAGTGCCATTCAGAATGTGAATGAGCGAGAAGATCAAGTGAAGACTTGTAATATAGAAATATGAAATTGAACTATAGACTAGTTTAAGAAACTGTTATGTATCCTTGGTGGCGGATAAAAGTCACTCTTGTAAGATGAAATGAATAATGTATTTATCATTATTTGTAATGAGAAAGGTTATAAGGTTTTTAGAACCTGGGATTTGAGAGTGTATGTTGTTATATTTCAGTATATAATGATGTACGTTGGATGAATGATTTGTAGCTAATGCTATGAATGAATGGTACTACGACGTAGTACGGGAGGAAGAATTCAGATTGAGTTGAGAAGGATATTATATGAATTAAAGAAAATTCGTATTAAGCAGAGAGAGATTTAGAATTTGTAAAATTTCAATTGAGGACTCATGTGATAGCTGAGTTGTATGAACCTTTGTTATGGGCAGAGGTTTGTGCTTGGTGTAACAACTGCTTAGCTTATTACAGTGATAATCATTGGAATCGGTCGCGCTGTCAAGATGTATATGACGAGAAGGTGAATCTTTTCACATGTATATACGTGATAGGTAGAGAACGATAAGGTAGGTGCGAGTTCTTGAAACTCATACTTATGGTACATTCATGACTCATAATGATATGGTAGGTTTTTTAACTTCTCAGCGAATGGACGCTCGTGGTTTGTCTGGGATGGTTCTTAAACTCGTATTATTATGGAAAGTTCCTGAACTCATAATGTGTGGTAAGTTGATGGACTGTACTAAGGTATAAGGATGTTTAGACTGACAAAAAGTTGTTTTTAGTAGGCTTAGTATTGAAGTTGCTAGAGAAGATTAAGTATTGTCGCAGTAAGACAATGAAGAATGATGGAGAGTAGGATATTCCAAGTAATCTAGCTATGCTAGATTTCGAAGTTTATTGAACTCGTGCTGATATGTACATTTTGAAAAAGGAAAGAATTTGTTCAACTTTTGGAACCAATAGATTTTTAAAAGAACTATTCTTGGTATGTCTATGCTAATTATTTCGGCTATACAGAAATTGATTTGAAATATCAAAATGAATTTTATATCATCAGTGCATTTGATGCAAGGATGATAAAAGGATGGAGTTATTAATGTAATTGAACCTAGTGTTGGATGTAATCTTAGGATCAACAACCCGCTATGGTATGATGTATAATGACGAAGTCATAAACTGACGAAGTTCTCAATGTACCATAAAAAGTATGGTATCATGACGTCATAAAACGTTTTAATGTATTGAAAAAGAATTTAAAGAAGTAGTCGATATCAGTTAAGTTGACTAGACGAATGTTTCACATTGATATCCAATTTATTGGTATGGTCTAAGCTACTTGATTTGGCTAAACAAATGGAATGTCATCGAGCTTTCTTCGAAGAAGTTGTGCCAAACCAAATTGTTTTGGTGCGAAATCTAATGATTTAGTCTGAGGTGAACATATCTCGAAATGGGGTATACGATGGGTAAGAGGTAGTTTGCTTTCTTTGTGATTGTAAACTAACCGCGGAAGAAAGGTTACGGCGTCATACTGTTAAACCTAGTAAGAGTTCATGGTCGATTTGACCCCTCAGCAAAAGTATGAAATATTTTAAAGGAATTCTTATATTCCTAGCTCGTTGTTCATTCTACTTCTTTGAAGAGAAGTTGAGAAGAGGGGTAGGCTAAAATTTCGAGGACTAAATTCTGTGAAAAAGGGGTGAATGTGATGACCCGGGTATTGGTGTGATTTTAAGAAATTCCAAGGACGGAATTTTTATAAGAGGGGAAGAATGTAACGACCCAAAAATTAGGATTTTCCTGAATTTAAGTTTAAAGAATTAGTTATTAATAAAATAAATTTTTATTAATAATATTATGTGCTATGTGTTTATTAATTGTTTTAGAACCTAGGATGATTATAAGTCGGGTGGATTCTGGCTACAAGCTAGGTTGAACGAGTAAGAATTTCCAAGACGAAAATAAAAATTTTCCGGGAACAAAAATATTTCCGGGGAAAAAGACGAAATAGGCACTATTCATCCGACGAAACCTAAGGGTTAGGGTTTGAATAACCTAAGCCATTTTGAGAGTTCAGTATATCGAAATGACATTCCGTCGAAAGATTTGACGATAATATATCTTGAAAAGTTAAGTAAGCCGATAAAAGTTTTTCTCAAAAAATGTGCAGAAATCGGACAAAATAAAAACGACGAAAAGTACTATTGTGTACTTTTCACTCGTTTAACTACGTTAGGGTAAAACGTGAAGGAAAACGCTTAACGCCAAAAAGTCTTTTTCAGTTTTTTGGAAATCCGAAGAATACGTAAAAGTTAATCGGTAAAGGAAAGACGAAATATCCAAAAATATTTGGATTCCGAGAATTGCAGTTTTTAAAACTGTCGGACGAAACCCGAAAGACGGAACCACGAAACTTAAAGGCTAAGTAGACTTAAGGGCTAAGTTAACTTAACACTTAAGTCATGAATAGTAAGGAGAGGTGAATAATAGTAAGGAGGTTGAAGTGAAATGACTAAAATACCCCTAGCCTTGAAAATCTATAAATAGTAAGCTTAATTCATATAAATGGGATTTTGAAAATCCTACATCTAGAGAGAGAGAGAGAGGGTCGGATGAATAGAGTAGAAGGAAGAGAGTGAGCATGAATGATCGGATCAAAGGTGAGCGTGAAATAGAAAAGCTTGCGAATCGCCGGTTTTGTCTAGCGGAAGAAAAATAAAGAGGAAAGGTATTAAAATCTAACTTCTATGTTAGATTTTCTTTAATTTTTATATGTTTAAAATATAACTTAATGAGAATAAGAAGTATATGATGTTAGCGATGATTTCATATGGTTGAAATCATGAGAAATGAAGAAATAAGAATTAAAAGTTTAGTTTATAAATTTCTTAAGGAAGTATAAGATTCGTAATGAATTAGAATGATCCGAGTGGATTATATAAACAAGTAGGTGAAATAAGTAAGGAATAATGTTCTATAACATAAAATTCCAATAAAAAGTGAAATCATAATCCAAAATATCGATTAAAATAAAGAACGAACGAAGAACACGAAGAACACGCGAAGAACACGAAGAACGTTGTTGATGTACAAATTTAAAACCATCGTAGGATAATTTTTGTTGATGGACAAGTTTAAAACCATCGCGTATAAGTTAGATGCTTGTTGCTTGGTTAAGAACTGTAGAAACGTTCATGAAGAACAGATTAAAACTTAGCTATAACGAAGTTATGGCAAAAATTTTGTAAAAGACAAACGAGAATTAGAAAGTTAGTAAATGAACCCAAACGTGTAAGGTTTCATAAGAATGTAAGAGAACATAGAAAACGTGAGTCATGGACTCAAGAACGAATGAATTGCGAGTTCGGATGACCGAATTACGGACGAATGAACAAAAAACATTAAAACTATAAAACGAACGAAGGGCAAAGAGTAAGCCAATCGAATGGCATGTTAACGGATTGAGAACGAAGTTCTGTCTAAGGGGGATTGAAGTACGGAAGATAAGGAAGAGAATGACTTTGGAACGACCTCGTTCCGAGTTATAACGAATAAGTTATGGAAGCGGGAAGTAACCGTTTCAAACTAGTGTAAACACTTAGAGAAAAATTTCGAGAAGAAGGGCTTGGCGTCCTGGCGCCAAAAATGCCTTGTAAGGTGGCGCTGCAGCCTCAGACCGAGGAGAGCAGTCATCGCAAACTCATGAAGTGGTAAGAGAGATACAGGAGAGTGGCGTAAAGTAAGCGCATGATGTAGGGAAAAAGCTAGAGAAGAGCTTTTAACTGCTCAACTGTTGGGGGAAACGTACGGGAAGATAAAGAACATAATGTTCAACTAATATAACCCTTAAACAAGTGAATGAAACCTGTAATGAAGGTTGAACAAAAAGATTAAATGAGATTAAAAGACAAAGAATGTAGACGCAGGATACGTAACCGATGTCCGGGGACCGTAGTCGAAATGAACGAACGTAAGGGATTGTTGTGGTTGTGATTCCTTAGACGTTGAGTGATGAGGGTAATGAATAACATTTCGATATTATGTCATGCTAGTGAGAGATAAGTGTGAAGCGTATAGACGCTACAAACGCAACGTTGTTGCGATGAACGATTGGTCTGAGCATACAACGAACGGTGTGGCTTTGACACTAGGAACGAGTAATGAACATGGAGTTCATATAATGCATAACAAAAGTATTAGTAAGATATGAATTATCGAGAAAGCAGTAATAAACGGTAATAAGATTAATGAAAGCCGAATGTGAGTCGAATAAGAATGAATCCTGAGGTATGACATTTAGTTGCCAGAAAACCGTAAGGAATAAGAAATTGATTTAATGAACATTAAGTTTAATAAGTTCAGATAAGTTAAGATAGTTAAGTTGTAGTTTAAGAAGGATAAAGTAATGTAAATCTATCATAAAAGATGATGATAAGACATAAGACATCTTTGTATGTCGTAACGTTGAAAGAAGAGTTTAAAGTTCGGTTGCGTTAACTTAGGTTATAAAATGCTAACTATAAGAACTAAAGTTAGTGTAAACCAATGTATAAGTCAAGTATATGACTAATTGGTATATGTTATTCCTTATGTGATATATAGGGATTTTGAAGAGAAGTACAACGTAAATTGTAAGATGTATGTTGTGCTTAAGGCAAGTTTCCTAACTTCATTCATATTTAAAATGAATGCTAGTTTCTTTAAACTTACTCAAATATTGTACTTGAGAAAGTTTTACCTATGTGCAAATGTGTTATGTTTGTGCAAGGTGTTATTATGTATGAGTTCATGTGCCAAATTTTCAACACTTATGTGTTTCTGTGAGATGAACTATTCTGTGATTGAACTGTTCAAGGTGAAATAGTTCTGTTTATTCATGAACTGTTAAGATTAAGTCTATGCTAATGAATTTTGCTAGATAAGATGTATAATAATTAAAGTAAATGTTATTAATGTTTTAAATGATAGGAATCAGAACTTATTCCTATTATTCGAGCTTCTTCATAACTATTGTTCAGTTATTGAAGTTTTGTATGTGATGAATATTTGATTCTTGATTTTTTTGTTATTCAACAGCTAGTTTTGCTGAGCAATTAAATTCTCACACTTGCTTAAAATAAAATATTTTCAGCGAATGACGTTAGAATGAACTGGAAGATCCAGCGAAGAGTAACAAGAAGAACAAATCAAGTCTTATAATGTAGAATAGTTAATTAAACTGGTCTGTAGTTGATGTGACTGGCTAAAGTCACATTTGTAATGAAGTAAACAATAATGTAATTATCATTATTTATATGTATGAAGATTTTAAGGTAATAGAATCTGGGATATGAAGAAATACATTATTATATTTAGAAGTTTTAAATATATCTTTAAGATATATGAATGTATGGAATGAATGGTAATTACTCGTAATGCACCAAATTCGGGTTTAAAGATAAACCGGATTTGGGGGCATTACACCCCGTGCAAAAGCATATGATCTTATTCTTAGTTCTTAAATTCTATATTTTTTTTATTAATATTTTGAGTATAATAAGTAATATTACTTTTGAATTACATACTATTTAGATGTTAATATTTTGGAATTTTTTAAAATTTAATTTATTAATTATTTATTTTAAAATAAATTTTTCATTTTTTTTAAAAAAAGTTATAAGTTAATTTTTTTTTACATATTTTTATGATTTAAATTTTATTTAATATTTATGAGCTATCTATGTTCGATTTCATATTTTTAAATAAAGAAGATTTCATACTAATAATTATGCATTAAATATATAAAAAAGTTGCCTTGATTTAAAATATATTTTGAGATCCTTTTTTCGTGTGAGAGTAGGCGCAAGCAATGAAATGTAGTATAATAAAATATTTTACTTTTAAAATAAAACTCAATTATATATTATATAAATACTCCATCCATTTTGTAATGATCCAATAATCGAACAATATTTGTAAATGAGATTTATGTGAAATTATCTAATAAAATGAGATTTTATTGATAATTTGTGTTTTATGTGACTTATGGTCGTTATATGATCACATTACGTGTTATGTAAGCGTTTTTGAGTGTTTGAAAGATAAATGTGGAAAATAAATTTTTTCTGAGAAAGGACGTAAAAACACTATTCACGCTAAAAACACAACTTCGTTTTTTCGACTTTTTGAATGACGACATAGAATTTCTTCCTGAAAGGGGGATCGGTGGCAAAATGGGATTTTTAAAAATAAGCCTCTTTAGGGTTGTTGTGTAATAAAGGCAAGGCGTGGTGTTTTTTTCGGAACGTCATGATGCCAAAACATGATTGTCTAGTATTTTTGAGTTCTAAACATTGGACTTTGGAAATATAGTCTAGAGGGATGTAAACTAAGGAGTGGTAGATGAATTGGATGTGTTAATCATACACAATGGCATGTTGGTTGGGCGTACAGGTTAGACAAGTTGGGCATATGACTTATGAACATCGAAACGGCAAGTCAAATGTTAATAAACTTAAATAATGTTATGATTCTTATAAAATGGACATTATAAACATGGAATATGGTTAATGTAATCCTTCAGTGACGTCTATACGTGGTTAATTGGTGTGTTTATGTACATTAAATGTGTAGGCCTTACAAAGGGTGATTAACGTCAAAGTTTAAAGACCACTAATGCAAGTACTCTAACTCCATTCAAATTTCGTTTGAATGTAAGTTTTTGCTGAATATTCCTATGAATAATCCAGTTGTATGCTTTGGTTTACACAATGTTTATTGGTTGTGCAAACTCAAGACTTATACAAACTCTTTGTTAGTTGTATTAGTGTTCAGCTATGCTATAATGCATAAGTTGTTCAAGTTTTGCTATAACAGATAAATTGTTCAAGCTTTCAAGTTTTGATATGTATGAACTACTTAAGAAGTATGTTAATGCCAAATGTATCAGCTAGGCACGTGTTGAAATATTTTTTGATTAGAATATAATCCTTTAAAATGTTATTGGTTTAAGTAGAGCTTCCAAACAAATTATACTTGGTGCAGATTCAGTCTGAGAATGAACAACCCTAATATTGGCAAAACGTTTTAGTATTGTTGGCATGTTTTGTTGGGTGATGGAATGAACCCAAAATCAGTCGTTCAAGTAAATAGTATTGATTAATACAGGGTACAAATGGTTGATTACCCAATGTGCCCAGAAGCCATGACGGTTTACAGTGGAATAGCTATTCAAACCTTTTTAAATTAAAAATGAAAGTTTGTGGTCTTATGACCGCCCAGCAAAAGTCAGCATGTCGTTTCAAAAATATGTTTTGAACATAAAGGAAGTAATTTATTGTTATTCGAGATTTCTTCACAACTTTTGTTCATACGTTGAAGTTTAGAAGTATGAAAGCATGATTTTTGATTTTACTTTTTTATATGCAAGTGTTATTGTGAGAACCCAGAATTTCACATAATTCAAACTTTTTTGAAAAAAAAGTACTTGAATCATATAAGTGTATATGATAATTAAGTTAGATAGTTAATTTATTAACTAAGAAGTATACTTAATCATTTTCAAGGAAGAGTAATGACAGTTATGTAAGAAATTAACATAGCTTGAATGTTAGCCTTGATTATTAAATTAAAAGGATTTACAATCCTTAAGTAATTTATTATTGAGATGAGTATGTATGTGTTTATAACTTATTAAGTCAATTTGGGCTAATAAGTTAATAAACTAGGAAAATATGTTAGGACATGTGAATTACGTATGTGATTGAGTAAATATGTATTATATAATGTGTATACATTTATTTAGTAAAGAGATGACGAATGAAGTTATGTAACATAATACATATATTAGGTGTGATAATTAAATAACCTACTAAGTTATAATTTAAGAGAATGTTGGTATTTAAAAGATATATCAATCCTAAGAGATTTGTTTTATAAATCTTAATTAATTAATTTTATAACCTAAGAATAACAAGTCTAATTGGGTTATGAAATTAAAGATATATGAGTAAGAAATTAACTTATTAATGTGTGTAAGGGAACCCTAATTAAATAATGGGGAATGGATAAAAATTAATAAGTATAGAACTAAGTTGATTTTAAGGCCCAAAGAATTAATTTGTGGCCCAAGTGTTTATTTAAGCATGAGACTTGTAGTTAATTAATTTAAGAACAATTAAATATATTGGACTATGATATTTTATACATGGCCGAAAACAATTATTAGAGAGCCCAAACAAGTGAAGGATTGGCCCAACATTTAGCCCAAGGGGTGAGAAAATAAGCACATGTTATTTTCATAGAATTGCTAAGATATTTGGAAGATATGAAAAGATATAGAAATATTTGGTAAGACATGATTTGATATGCTAAGATTTGGATAGATTTGCAAGATTTTGTAGAGATAGGAGAGAGAAAGAGAAGTGATATTGGATAGATATGAAAGAGATATGGAAAGATATGAAAGAGATATGGAAAGAATTTTGGGAGATTTTATATATACATACATATGTTATATGTATGCATTTCTCCTACTATAAATATCCCTCATCTATTTTACAAATAAATTTTTCCATCTCATTCTAAATAGATAAGGAAAGAAAAACAAATTATTAGAGAGAAGTAGAAGAGTAGCTTTGGTTCATGACTTAGAGCACCACCTAGCAAGAACAAGAAGAAGAAGAAGAAGAAGAAGAAGAAGAAACCCAAAAGAAACCCTTAACACTTAGTTTGTGTATTTTTATTTAATGATTTGATGAAATAAATAACTTATGTTTTGAACTTTAAAACTCTTGATCTACATGTTTTAGACCTTGTTATGTGTAGATCTAACCATTTTAGGTGTTAAAAGTTTGATCCAAAGAAAGAAAAGTTTAACAGTTTTTATAAAGCTTAGAAAAGCTAGTGACTGCTGTCCCTAAACGGAAAATTCGGGATTAGCTCGAACGCTCTAAAAATTCTGGACCTTTGGTATATTGTAGTACATTGAATAAGCTTTCCATAGACTCTAGAACTGACTAAATCCGACTTTGGAGGAGAGAGCTATGATATTTCAAAGTAGTAGCGTCAAAACTGGAAAACAAACTCAGGTCAGTCACTTTACACGAAATTTCTAGAATTCTGTGTTTAGAATTTGGAAAAGGTCAAAGAATAAAACTTGTAGTCCCGGAAGTTAGCTTCGTGTGCGCTCAATAATCGCCTAAAATTTTTTTAAAACGAAAACGTTATGACTATTTTAGTAAAAACAATTTTGTGTCTTTTAAGGAAAAATAGACTGTTTTGGACTATCAAGGGTAGGGGTAGTTTCATCATTTTTCTGACATTCAAAAATTCTGGAAAAATTTAGGAGGATAATATGATAAGATTTCTAACATCTCCAAGTGGAATCACTGAAAAAGGAGTTGTAGATTTCCGTATGGACCATTTTTAGCAAAGTACGAAAAAGTGAAAAAGGGGGAAATAGCTACTGCCCAAACTTTTGTAAGGGCTGTTCCGAAAACTTAATTTGTGAGAAAAATTCCGTCCTTTTGAGACATGAAAATATATGGTATAAAGTACCTACTGACCAAAAATGAGCTAATTCCGACTTAAAATGAGCAAGTTATGACTATTTCAATATTTGGGTTTTTCGGACGAAAAATGCTATAACCGGAGTTATATAACTCCGATGGCCACGAAATTTAAACTGGAGGCTCACGTTAACACATACAAGATTGTGTCAAGAAATGGAAATTTCTGGAGTTAAGCACGAGGTAGCTAATTTCTTAAGGAATTAACTAGAAATTTATTTTTGAAAAATACTTAAGGGAGTTGAAAAATTCCAGAAAAATACTTTTTGTGTATGGAATATATGTATATATGATTGGCCAAAAGATTAAAAAAATAATAAGCTGATTTCATATTTTCGTGAACAAAGTAGTTAAGCTTCCCGAAATGAACTTTGCAGGTTGCTGAAAATGGAAACTGAAATATCAGGAAGAGAAGTCAATTTTGTTTTAGCTTCCTAAAATAGAAACTGAAATGATATATTAAGTCGACTGAGTTCATAAATAGTTTATAAAGTAATTTTACGAACTTATAAATGAACGTATAAGTGTTAAGTCTAAGATAGTATAGTTTACTCACTAATGATTGGTTATGTGATTTCATGTTAAATTGCTATGTGTAAGATATGTGATGCTAATTAAGAGATCGATCTTATCAATGATAGGTCTTACAAAAGAAGTTAACTTAAATTGCATAACAGTAGTCCACGAATCAGGCAAGTTTCCTAACTCAACTTGAGTTACTATTTTTCAAGCATGGTAGTGAATAATTATTGATAGTTATCCACATCTATAATGATTATTGTAATTCGCACGTAGTGCAATTGATTCTTGTTCTATTATTTGAACTCTTTATAAATCATGTCTTAGCTAATTGTTTTGGTGACACTAATATTTGTTAATGCATGAAATATTCTATTTATTATGAACTGAATTGTTATTAGAAGATCTATGCCATTGGTTTCGGCTAGATTAGTATTGTTATTAATTATTGAAATCATAGTATTTCTATAAAAGTAATCTAAACCATATTGTTGTGGTACGAACTCGTGAAGTAAAACTGAGATGAACAAATTTTAATGTCATAAATCGACCTATGCGCTATTATTGAGTTTTATGCATAATATAGGGTACAAAGGAGTTGGCCGCTCCAGGTACTTGCAGGAGAGTATAGTTTAGTTTTTATAACTAATTTATATTCTTGTGGTAATTTAGTTTTAATAACTAAATGATTCCTCTATTAGTTCATGATCCTTTTGAGATCACTCAGCATGAAATCAAGGTATATCCCACTTTATTGAATATTGTTGCAGTATTGTTAATTCTTCTTGTTCAATTGAATATTATTGAATCTTTGAAAGAATTTTACTCTTTCATCTCTGATATGTTATTCAGTATAAAATGGGAGAAAGTTTTATTATTGATATTGAATTATTATTCCGTTACTTCGAAATCTTTTGATTATTGTTGAAGTTCTATAGAAGCTAGATTCTTCTATTCATGATATATATCATTTATTGTATATTTTAACTTGTTAAGCAAACTCGTTGCTCACCCTTTCTTAAATAAAATATTTCAGCTAATGCCGATGTAGTAGAAGGTTCTAGCAGGGACAAAGGCAAAGGAAAGGCTCATGAGTAGTTATTGTCAACTTCTAATGGTTATGTTTTATATGTAATTATTTATGTAAGCCTTTTGGTTATATAAGGTTATGTAAGTTATGTCAAGGTTAGTTAACCTGGGATATTGTTATAAGTTGTATTAAGGAATATTATGAATGATATTTTTCATTAATGAATGAATAGTTAGATGTGATATATATGATGGATCGTGAGCACTAAACCCGAGGTTAGGGAACTCGGATTTGGGGGCGTCACAAGTTGGTATCAAAGCTGTAGGTTATAAACCTTAGGTGGGGGGAAAGCCTTAGGAATATAACCATAAAAAGGACAGAGAAAACTTGTTTAGAGTTCTAAGTGATGTATTAGGAAAATTCATCAATAGTAAGATATGGGGACACTCAATGTTTATGGATTATGTTTGATAGTGATTTACTAATGAAGTTATTTAAAACTGGTGAAAGGATGTCAGAAGATTGTAAGATGGTTATGGAAATGTTACCAGCTGCACCAATGCCATTAGCCGAGGTGCCAGCTCAGAGTGAGTCAGTTGAGGAAGATTTAAGAGACGAACCTGCGATAAATCTAGCAAGCGATCATGACGAGTACCCCGAGATGGAGCTAGATGAAGAGGAAGAAGTATATTCCAAAGAAACTAAGGTGGAGACAGAAATAAAGATCAAAGATGGGGAAGAAGGCAAAGTAGCAATCAAAAAAGGTCAAGCATCTGCAGAAGTTCAAGATTTAAGGACTAAAGTACTTCTCCTGGAGGAATTATGAAAGACAAAAATGGCATTACGCGAGATGACAGAATAACAAAATAATATAAATGCACAAGTCGATAGAATGAGGGTTAAGTGTAGTGTATCATCTAAAGATGTAAGTAAGAAAAATAAGGGTAATAAAAGGAAAAAGAACTACGACAGTGACAACAACTCAGAGAATTCACATTCAAAGAAGAAACAAGCATGTGGCAAGTGTGGAAAGAACCATTCGGGGGAATGTATGTGGGGGTAAGAATGTGTGTTACAATTGTGGTCAGGAAGGACATCTATCACCAAATTTTCCTAAACCAAAGAAAGGAGGATGTTTTGCATGTGGTGGATTGTGTCATAAGGTTAAGAATTGTCCTAAAAAAGAAGATAAATGGAGGAAGTGGACGGAAGAAAGATTAAGTGTGAGGAGTATAATCTTTTGGAGTATAATATTCGCTTTGGTATGACTATCAAGATAACTTTTGTATGTCTCAACTTTTTGTGTAAAGTTGTAATAATGAATCCCAACTTTTGTCACAAAGGGATAGTAACCGTTTGTAGTAGTATGTGCTATGTACTGAAAAGTACTATATACTATTTACAAGAATATAAATGCAATGATATGATTATATGTTTGAATAAGTAATTAAATTCTAAGAAGTAAATTATTAAGATGATTATCTGATGAATTTTATTATTCAGTAAGCTGAATTAGATAATCCAGAGAGCTGAAATTGGTTTAAGTTTAAAATTTTGTATACTACTAATAAGATGTGGCATAAAGACAAGGTATTAATGTAAGTCTTTATTTCATCATATAATGTCGCCAAGACGATAAAATCATAACCAAAGGGAGGAGCGGTCTGTGAATAATGAAGGAGATCAGGCTGATCCAATGAAGAACTTCGCAGATATGCTAGCTCAAGCTACGCAAACTAGAGCCCCAGCAGCAAGAAATCAATTAGCGAATCAATTTGCTAAATTTAAAGACTTTAAGGTCATAGGACTGCCGGAATTCAAGGGAACCACTGACCCTATAGAAGCCTAGACATGGGTAAAGGAGATGGAGAAAGCTTTTGTTATTGCTAGAGTAGCGGAAGAGCGAAAGACAGATTTTTCTACCTATTTGATGAAGGGTGAGGCGAATTACTGGTACGAGACAAATAAAGCTAAAGCTGGTACAACAGTAGTAACCTGGACAAGGTTTAAGGAATTATTTTTCAAAAATTATTTCTTAGAAAGTATGCAAGCAAGAATGGAAGTAAACTTTTTGGAGTTGAAGCAGAAGAATATGTCGATTGTAGAATATGCCACCAAATTTAACGAACTAGCGAGATTTGCTCCGAATCAGGTGGACACAGAGGTACGAAAGGCACGAAAGTTTGATAATGGACTGAAGATAGTGATATATAGCAAGGTAGTTATGTTGCAGATTAAGACATTTTTGGCCCTGTTGAAAAAAGCAATCATCGCTGAAGGAGGAAGTGAAGTTGTGTGACGCCCCCAAAATAGGTATACATCACCCATCTTGAGTCGCCAAGTACATGGTACAGAATACAAATACAATCTTAAATATACAACAAGAGCTATAAGTTTTAATATAAATACGGTCTTCTAGATAATATCCACTCTCAGAATAAGTCCTCATTACATTTATTGTCACACTATTTAACAGAATAGTGAGGACTACTAATGCTATCATCTGGACCGTCACTCTGTTCCCCGACTAGTCCCAGCTACGTTCTCATTTCCTGAAGAGAACAATGAAAGAAAGGGTGAGCTCAACTAGCCCAGTAAGAAATATTATGACTAAGATAATACAGGATAAATTATCATTAGTCTTCAACAATGTTAAACTGATAAAATACAATAGACATCAAGTTTAACTACAACAGAATAAGCAATCCATTAAAAGAGTCAAGTAGAGAATAAAATCTACTATCTTTTATGATTTAAAAAGTTTTTCATCACTTTTATCATTTGAGACTCAAATTTTAATAAATAATCCACATCATCCCTGCACTACAACCAAGGATATTCATTAGTATCACAACCACAAATTATCCATGCACTACGGGCCAAGGATATTCGTGTATTCATCAATGGTCATGATCATGCCAGCAACTGTCCATCAATGCACTACGGGCCAATAAGGACTTTTACCACATCATTTGTAACATTACGGTCATGATTATACCGAATAATCCCTGGTCATAATCATACCAAGTCCATCTATGCACTACAGGCCATAGATGACTTTTAATAAAATATAAACATGAGGATGATGACAATGATATAAGAATTCAATAAAACAAGTTCAAGAATTAATTTATCCAGGAACTAATAACGTCCAAATTGTCAACATGATACTTCTTTGTAGAGTAAAATTTAAGAATGCTCAGAAGAATATTTCCATGAAAAGATTCTGGATGAAGCACAAATATCAAGGATATTCCACTAATTTCATGGAGTATAGAAGACAAAGCTTTAATCAACTGAGTATAATAACGAATATATGAAACTGCAAATGGATTTTCACCCGCCATACGGTAATCCACATATACAGATCATTTCCACAATTTAATAAGGAATGAATACAAAGGATCATTCACCATGCATGTGGTAATCCACATAGACAGGTTATTCCAACAGAATAATAAAGAATGGAATAATAGAAGGATTCACCATGCATGCGATAGAGACCACACAGACAGGTTATTCCCAACAGAATAATAAATAATAGAACCAGGTCCGGCGTAAACGCACAGATAGGATATTAAAAGCGAATAATAAATACTGAAATAATAAATAATGGAACCAGTCCCACAGAACGCACAAAACAGGATATTCCGGCGTAATAATAAATACGAATAATAATTAATGGAACCGGTGTAAACAGAAGACAGAGATAGGATATTAGGCGGAATAATAAATACAAAATAATAAATAATGGAACTCAGTCCCAGTAAATTACGTATACATGATATTGACAAAATAATAAAGAATGGAATAACAACAAAAATCACCATGCATGCGATAGGCCCTTGCAGACGAGTTATTCCAAGCCAAGAATAATAAATAATGGAACCAGTCCAAAGGCGTAAGCATGACAAGATATTACGACGCGAATAATAATTAATAGAATAATAAAAGAATTTCACCATGTATGCGGTACTTGAGCATAAGCAGGTTATTCAACATAATAATAAAGAATGGAATAATGGAAGAATTTCACCATGTATTGGGAGTCACGACATTATCTGAGTTATTCCAATGAGAATAATAAAGAAAGGAATAACAGAAGGATTTCACCAAGTATATGGGAGTCCGCGTATACAGGTTATTCGAATAGAATAATAAAGAATGGAATAACAGAAGTTCTCTTCATGAATACGAAAGAATAAAACCCCTTACGAGTACAACAAATAATATCCCTTACCTTATAAAGAAGAAACTGGATATCGAAGTAGTGAAGTAGCAGAATACTCTTCTTCTTTCTCTCTATAATTTCTCTCTCTAGAGTTTCAGTGAATTCGTAAGAAATAATGAAGGAATGAGCTTCTATTTATAGGAGAATGGATTGAATAGTAATTAATTCATGAACGGTCTAGATTGATTTACTTTTAAACGGACAGTCCATATTAAAACTTAAAGAAACGGTCCATACTGATTCACTAATAAAACTTTAAACCAACGATCCATATTGATTTACTATTAAAACATTAAACCAGCGATCCATATTGATTTACTATTAAAACTTTAAACCAGCGATCCATATTGATTTACTATTATAAATTCAACCAACGGTCTGAAAAATTAGCACATCTTCTCATGGAATAATATTGTACCCAAAAATAATTTCGACCGAAAAGAAATATATTGTTCAGGTGAATAGTACCCCATGAATAGTAATTCGTGAATAGTAACTCGTGAATAGTAACTCATGAATAGTAACTCGTGAATAGTAACTCGTGAATAGTAATCCGACACGAAAAGTGTCCCGAATACCCGATTAAACAATATAACCTCCAAACATCAATTATCATCGAAATAGATGTCGATTTGTACTAACACAAATAATCTCAACACAATCAAACTATCAAATTCATCTTTAATCAACACGAACTTATTCATCATTAATATTATAACTCACAATATTTACAACTAGGTTGTTCCTAGGAAAGAGGGGGCTTTCCAATAAGGATTTCTCCCTATTGGCGTGCAATTAGGTGACCAAACCTCTCCTTGACAGAACTTCTAGACATTATAAATATTGCAATTTAATAATATGAATAACTTTGTCGTCTCAATTATTGATTTAACAATATAACATATAATGCAGATGATACTGACAATAATCGAATCAATAATATGAGAGATATGATGCAGTAATTACTGTAGCAATAATTGAGTATAACTGAATGACTTCTCACGTAAGCATCAATAATCAATACCGTGTGCTACTATGCAACCACGCGTATTACTATACTTTTACTACTGAGTAGTTCAACAGTATTAATGGTAAAACTTTCGCCGTTATTTTCATAAAAATATTTTTGTCATTTTCTCAATCCGATAATAATTCTGTTGTGGGGTCTACCAATGATTGCGCCATTGTACGAATATTCCATACTAAAATGAATATTCCCCGACCAATTAAATATAATACAACAACTTGCATACTTTGCAAAATTTATAAATACTATCCACAATTATAACATTATCTCAGATCCACACCAAAATATTCAAAAAAAATATTTCGAGAAAATTATATCTTTATTCTTAAAATTTGGGATTTTACAAGTTGTGTCAAGGTATCATCAAGAGAAGAAGAAAAAGACGAATAAAGGAGGTAGCAGTGGAGGAAGTAACTCTAATAAGTGCCCCAAAAAATCTAACCTTTTATAAATACTTTTAATAATGAATAAAATAATATTATTTATTATTATTATGTGTTAGTAAGATGAATGTCGTTCTATAACCTAGGAACGTCGAAATATCATAGTATTTTAACTATGTGAAGGAATTAAAGTGTTTAAATTTCCAAGACGAAAATAAAAGTTTTCTGAGAAATTTTCCAAAAAATACTATTCATCAATTTTCGCTCGGGAATTATTTTTAAACTTCCGAGAAATACGTAACATTATAATATCAAGGTGAGATGGATTATGTAATAATAATCTAAGTATAGAAAAAATAATATTTTGCATGCGGACTTAAATTAAGAACGTTAAGGATTAAAGACAAAAGGGAATATAATGGTGGATCTTGTAGGAAGTACAAGTCAAATGTGAATTAAAGGGCAAGCCCAAGTTATGGTAAGGCTTAGCCAAGTATTGGTTTATATAAAGCCCAAGTAAAGTAATGCAAGCCCAATAGGAATAAGCTAAGTTAGTTAACTTAAGCCCAAAGTAATGATCCATTGGGTTAGGCTTGATCCATGGAGCAAACCAAGGTTAATGTGGGTTATCTTGGTGATAAAGTACTTTATGTGATGGCCAAAAATTGGATATGTTTTGGGTTGTCCAAGTAATTAGTGTGGCTAGCAAGTATACTTAATTGTTAAGCAAATGAATAGTAAGGAGGTTAGTTAAGAAGGTGGGATGTTCTAATGTCTATAATGCCCTCACTTTGGCTTTCCTTTAAATAGAAGGAGATTGATAGTCATTTATCAATTTTTCAAAACACCAACAACTTCCAATACAAAGCAACTTATTTGTTAGAGAGAATAAGCACTTTTTAGACAAACATCCTTTGTTAGATTTTTAAAGAAGAAGAAGACTAGTTCATCAAGGGTAAGACTCTTGTCTAATAATTTTCCATATCTATCATTGTAGGGTGATAAGAGAAGTGTAGTCTAATAAGCATGTATGCTAAGAACATGTAAGAACTAAATAAGCAATTGACTTAAGTCGAATAAGTAACTTGAACCTAAATAAGTTATGAACTTATGAAGAACAATGATGAACTTGTCATATGTTTGCCATATAAAGTTAGTATGTCTGATAAGATGTGAGAATGTCGATTAAAGGACTTAAATCTATAATAAGTCATAAGAAATGAAAACTTGTAGTTTAAAAGTTATTAAGTCATGAACTTATGAAAAATAAGTCAAAACATAGCTTGAAAATAAGTTGATGTAATATGTAGTTTGAAATGTTCAAATGATGGTTAGAATCCATTTAGAACAATGATCAAATTGTTAGTAATGAAGTTTTGCCGGAATTCCACACGCTTGGACGATAATCGTCGAATCCGTGTAATTCTCGGAATGGAAGTCAAATTTTGTGTTTAAACTCAGAAACGTTGGTTTTTGATGGAGATAAGTGTTAGGTTTGTAATATTCATGTGCGCAATCAAATTGCAAAATAATGCGGAAGCGTGTAAAATCAGAGTTTAAAAATTTTACAAACCATATACCCGGATCACCCTTTATGCACAATTATTAATTAAACGAAAAGATAAAGAATAAATCATACCCTTGAAGATCGAGCTTCCTCGGTACAAGTTCACCTCCAAATCCTTTTCGTGTTCAATCTTGAATCCACGGGTTTGGTTCCTTCCTTTGATCAACGTTAGCTACCCAAATGTTTGGCCTCTAGAGGTGATCCACCAAGGAAGAAGAAAATTCAAGAAGAAGGGTATTTGGCTCAAACCCTAGTTTTCTATCTCTATAGAAAGGAACATACTCTCCAACAAATTGGAATTATTGCGTAGTTGTAAAAGTCAACAACCCCCTCACCCATAATAAGACTCCTCTTATTAATAGATGTGGGCAACCCACCTTAACAATTAAGGAATTGGATTTTATTTAATTAATTAAATTCTTTTAATTAATTAAGCTCCCTAATCTTATTAGGGATAATTAATTAAACTCCTTTAACTAATTTTCCTTCCTAATCCAATTAGGAATAAATGAGAGTACTTATATTAAATTAATTCCTAAACTCTTTTAGAAATTAAAATAATAATAATTGTAATAATATTAATAAGACTCCTCTTATTAATTTATATTTAATATTTCTAAAATATTAAATAATAAATATTAAGCTATTTAATTTATTCTATCACCATAGATTAAATTAAATATACATAACATTATATTATTACGATTATGCCATTAACTTCTTAAATAATTATTCTTCCTTTTATGGTGTGACCCTTTAGGTTCTCCATATTAAGCAGGTTGTGAATAAATCAATTAGAACAATTTTAATCTTATTTAAATAAATAAATTAAACAATTAATTTATTTAAATAAATAATATTTATTCTACAATAGGGATAAGCCTCCCTAGCGATCAACGACTTTCCAGATAATATAGATTTCAACATTAATCATAAAAGAACCTTTGAGTAAATAGTTACCGTACAATTCAATCCTTCCACCATCTGATGTCCCAATTAAATATAAGACATGGAATTCTTTGTCAAGTCTTATTTTATTTAATTATATGTATTTCGATCCTTAAATGCACAACTCAAATAATACAAATTAGAAACTCCTTTCTAATTTCATTCTGCCTTGGCCAAGGACTACTAGGTTGTCATTTATCGAATCACATAGGACATTTCTCTTCTTTTATTAGAAGTGGTAGATTCATTATTGATCATACATTATCTCCATGTACAACTTATTATACCCAAGCATACCCTTTGATACCCCTAAGGGTCTTAAGGAATAAGTCAAAGTATAACTCATCATACACAAGATACTATGATGATCTCAAGTCCAAGGATTACTTGTACTACTATCACTACAAGAATTCCTATTGATGAGCAAATAAAACTCCATTAGGTATTTCTTAGCGAGCCACGTTCAGTGAACTTATTCTCTAATAAGCACCTACATACTTGCTTTAGTGTCTCCACACAAATGATCATGAGATCAATCATCCTCATCCAATGAGCAAGCAACGTATGTACCAATCTATCCGGATTCACTAATCCCCAATTTAGTAATCCAATGATTGGGAACTATTTTAGTTTTAAGCTTTCTAAGAATTTAGATCTCATTAGAATGATCATCATCATTATTCTAAAAGCATTGCTTAAAACTATGGGTTTATCACATATTATAAAACAAACATCATGTAGATAATTAAAAGCCTTTAATAAATTAATACTTTTTATTAATAAATGAATAAGATTGTTACAAAGTATATGCTTTATCATCAAACATGATTGGCTTGTGTGCATACTACTTTCAATCTCCCACTTGCACTAAAGCCAATCGTCATGGTATCTTATACTCTTCTTCTCTAAGTGACGATTATCCCTGCTTTGTTGGATAAACTTTAGTTAATGGATATGTAATGTTGTTCATGAGAGTCCACTATCTCTATAGTGATTTCCCATCTTTCAATGATTCTAATAATCAAATGAAAGTGCCACAACACATGTTTAGATCCAAGATGAGACTTAGGAACTATTCCTAGTTACGTAATGAACTTTTAATCCAAACAATCAACTTGCGACTTCATTTATAGCTATATACTTTGTCTTTATCACTAAACCAACAACTCTTTCTTTGTTTGGAACCTTTCAATTCACTTCACCAATTTATTCAAGGTAACCCTTTACCTTAAAGTGGATTTTTACATCATCTTAGTGCATTTGAAAAAACTTGAGTCATTAAGCCCTCTAGTTTTAATTTAGACCCACCATGAATATGATCACATCCTTAGTGCCGGTTAAGCACTTTAAGATGTTTTCAGCGACTCATAGTGAACTTCTCCATAATATGGTGATCAACATCGGTCTCGTACATTTCATTGCATGCATGATTGTTACTCATGCGACCTCTCTTTTCGAGAGAGTCGTGGGGACTATTAAAGAGATACACTCCATGGCTCATCAACATGAGACATCTCTTGGAGTTTGCCATGCTAAGCGACTTTAGCATCAAATGAATATCGTTCCTTGGGTTAAGTCGAATATCCTTTTAAATCTATCTATATAGATTTATATCCCCAATTAAGATACTCTTCCAAATCATTCATGGAGGAATGTTTAGACAACTTTATCTTTTACGATTGTAGCATTGATAAGTTATTCCTCATCAGTAGTATATCAACATATAGTACTAGGAATGTCACGATGCTCCCTAATGACCCTTTTGTACACACTAGGTTCATTCTTATTTTGATAAAATCAAACTCTTTTGATTGCCTCATCAAAACGAATGTTCCATATTTGAGAAACTTGCTTCAATCCATTTCTCACGAGTGTCTACAACACTTACCTCATCGTATGTAATCTGGATCATCATCTTCTATGATGTGTACCTCATCATCATCATCTATGATGAATCCATACCTCCTAGGTATCTTACGTACTATTCAGATTTACGATTCGATTTGTGGTACAACAGTACATCTATAGGTTCCTCTTATTTGACTTATAGTGTTTTGTGGTTCTTGAACTTTTCAAGATCTATTATCCTCCACTAGCCCCTTCAATAATAAACACATTTATCTTAGAAAGAAGCGTGTTTCGCAACAAACACCTTTTGCTAAGTAGGATTATAGAACATATACCCTAAACTTACTTTAGGATGTCCCACAAATTGTACTTGTCAAATCTTGTCCCAAGCTTATCCTTTGAAACCTTTTTCACATAAGTTGGACACCCCTTATCTTATCATACTTAAGATTAGGAATCCTCCTATCCATAACTTTTATGGAGTCTTGAAATTTGGATTTTGAGGTTACCCTTTCGTAGATATGCAGCCATTTCTAGGACATGATCCTAGAAGGATACTGGAATGTTGGTAAAATCATTATGGACCGCACCATGTCCAACAAGGTACGATTTTTCCATTCAAATACATCAATCAATTATTACGTATCAGGATGTGTCCATTATGAGAAAACCATTTGAGATGATCTAGAAACTTATTGCACAAGTATTTATTCCTTGATCTAATCAAAGAATCTTAATACATTGCCAATTTGTTTCACTTTTGAATTCTTTGAACCTTTCAAATAATTCATACTTGTATTTTAGCAAATACACACATTCAACTCTTTGAATGATCATCTCCTTTTCTTATACTAATTTGTTCAATATGCAAAATTATTTTTTATGTAAGTCAAGTATACTAAATTTATTAAGTAATATTTCAGTTCTATACAAAACATTATTATTATAAATAGAACAACAATTGTTCTTAATTATAATACCAAAGATTTCATTGTCCAACAATAAAATGGAAATAATATTTTTAACAAGAACTGGAATACAATAACAACTTATTGACTTAATAGATTTTTCCGTAGGCATTGCTAAACTATAAGTTTCTATGGCTAATGCAAGAACCTTTGCTTCATTTTCCACACATAGGATTACTTATATTTGTTTAGCTTTTACTACTGCTTGGTCCTTCATAAATCTATATTTATGATAACCAAAGTTGGTATCCAATACCCAAGTAGAACCTTGACTTAAAGAAAATTTATTTCAACCATGAACAAAATAATATTTATAAGAAACTTCACTAAGCTTCTTTGGTTAGCCTCTGCAAGATGCTTCTCATGATTTCCTTCCGGTGTCGGGCTTATTGCGGTGGAAGCAAACTCCTTTGCTATCCGTATCGAGTTTTGTTCTTATTATCCTTTGTTTATGCCTTTCTATATACCTTCTTTGAATCGTTCTTCTTTTCGGAAGATCCTTTGGCCCCTACCAGTAAGACATGGTCTTTCTTGGTTGGAAAGTGACTCTCAACATTTTTCAACATGTTAAGCAAATCGGCCAAAGGCGATATCTAGCTTGTTCATATGAAAAATTCACAACAATTGTGAAAAGAGTCCAGGGAGTGAGTGCAAGATCAAATCTTGGCTCAACTCTCCATCCATGACAAAACCGGTTGTCTTAATTGATCAATCAAATTGATTATGTTAAGAACTTTTATGCATACTATAGTGCCATTGGCCATTCTAGATCGGAAGAGCTCCTTAGATGTCGATATCTATCGGTCCTACTTTCCTCACCATCAACTACTTGATGTGCGGGAATATAGTAGGAGCATCCATAGTTTCATCTTGCCGTATTTGAAGCTCGTTACTCATGGATGCGAGCATGATGCATTGAGCCAATTGTGTGCATCATTTTGCTATTTTCTAAAAATAGCAATCTCTTCCTCGAGAGGCATTATGCGCAATCATTGCAGGGATAGGCATATTAAGGACATAAGATAGCTTTTCACTATGAGAACTATTCTCAAATTCCTTAACCAATTCGTTTAATTGATTCTAGTTAATTTAGCATCTAATATGCCGCATGATGATAGTAATTTTAGACATTGTAAAATTACGTAAATGAATTTGTAATTAACAACATTTTAACATACATTCTTTTATTAATTACCAAAATAATTTAGGTCTTGTTTTAAATTGGTATCTCCACTATTTTCTTCAAACTATATTACCCTCACTTATATAGTTCGGCAAAATCTAATTAAAGATTTGCTAGTGAGAATAAGGATCCCATTTCAAATGTATATAGCCTTGTGGTGACACAACAAACTATATATAAATAAATAGGTAGACAACTTTAAATCAATTACATCAACTATGCAACTCCTTTTCTTTTGCCTCTTAGATTATTTTGATCAAGTGGTGGCACATCCGAATCAAAATTATCCAAGTTAAGTCCGAACCTAGCACTCCATATATTCAAAAAAGAAAAATATCATCCTTGTGGTGTGACACAACAAAACAATATTGTTCAATTTTCTTTATAAGCATCAAATGTGATAAATTAACATCTTAAATACTTAATACTTGCCTTGTGGTGACACAACAAACTCATATTAAATATTTAATACTCTATTAATTTTATCATGCTAGAAAGGCTGACGTTCGATATTCCAAATATCTTTGAACGCTTAGGACTTAATATAAAAATTGAGGGTTTGTTTTTAATTTGTCTCATCTTGTTTAGCTGTAGCATATTACATATATATATAAAATACGCGTCATATTAATTAACTTGTGAAGCATGTTTGCATAATATATAATATATATAGTATACGCATGCACATATAGAATACTATATTCTACGGATTGATTATGGACTTTTATTCTAGTTTGGTTCACTAGAGCCACCAAGTGAACCAAAAGGTCAAACTCCCCCAGGGGTGCAAGAATTAATATTTTAAATATAACTATTACATTTAAAACCGGGCTCCCATTACAAAACGGGTCTTCAAGCGCTCCTTGCTCCTTGATCTCCAATTTTTTCAAAATTAATTCTAACTATTCCTATTACAAAACTATTTAAAATAAATAGAAACCTTGATCGTGATCGAGGGAAGTACATAGAGAGAGATAGAATTTACATTAAGAAAAAATTAGAGAAACGCAGTACGCAGTGAACCCCATTTAATAAAACCCATACATTCATGCATCCAACTAAAATAAAATCCAATCGCATTGGTCGATAGTCATAATCAATCCCATTTATTATCATACACACATCATCATATGCATCGATAAATAACATTCATCCTATGAATAATAAACATTTAATATATATATTGATATCATTTAATGGGCAAATTTAGTTAGTATAAAATCTATTTTTGAATCAAAATAAACTCCTTTATTTTAATCCAAATTTAAATCAAAATAAAACTATTTTATTTTAATTTATCCTATTTTGAATAAAATAAACTATTTTATTTTAATCAAAATCTTTAATCAAAATAAACTCCTTTATTTTAATTAATTATGGAATCCAATTCCATGTAAAAAAAAAAATCTTTAATTAAAATAAACTCTTTTATTTTAATTAATTATGGAATCAATTCCATGTAAAAAAAAAAAAAAAATTATTAAAGGAAACACGGATTATCTTTCTATTCACAAATAAACTCCTTTATTTTGAATAATATGAAATCTTATTTCATATTTAAATAAACTCCTTTATTTAAGGAAATTAGGATTCTCTTTCCTATTCACAAATAAACTCTTTTATTTTAAATAATATGAAATCTTATTTCATATCTAAACAAACTCCTTTATTTAAGGAAAGATGGATTTATTTCCTATTCACAAATAAACTCTTTTATTTTGAATAATATGAAATCTAATTTCATATCTAAATAAACTCCTTTATTTAAGGAAAGATCAATTTCAACTCCAATTAGTTAGCATGGAATCCAATTCTAACTCTAATTAGTTAGCATGAAATTTAATTTTAAAATTAAAATAAACTTTATATTTTAATATTAAAATAAACCTTTTATTTTAAAATTAAAATAACTTTTTTTAATAATAAAATTATAAAATATATATATTATATATAATATATATTATATATATATATATATATATATATATATATATATATATATATATATATATATATATATATATAAGCCTTAGTGCATTCCTAATAACATGGTTACATGTTTCAAAGAAGATTCTTGATTTAGGTTTCTTTTTTTTTTTTTTTTTTTAATTTGTGCTTGTAATCATCACCAATCATACCTTTGTAATCATCACCAATGCAATCGACTGACTTTTTTTTTTTTTATATAATTAAATTATGCCCAATTAAATTGTTCTAAACACATATCAATATAATATCAAATTAAAACAATTAATAATTTGCATAAAGGTTTGGCTCTGATGCCACTGTTAGGTTTGTAATATTCATGTGCGCAATCAAATTGCAAAATAATGCGAAAGCGTGTAAAATTAGAGTTTAAAAATTTTACAAACCATATACCCGGATCACCCTTTATGCACAATTATTAATTAAACGAAATGATAAAGAATAAATCATACCCTTGAAGATCGAGCTTCCTCAGGTACAAGTTCACCTCCAAATCCTTTCGTGTTCAATCTTGAATCCACCGGGTTTGGTTCCTTCCTTTGATCAACGTTAGCTACCCAAATGTTTGGCCTCTAGAGGTGATCCACCAAGGAAGAAGAAAATTCAAGAAGAAGGGTATTTGGCTCAAACCCTAGTTTTCTATCTCTATAGAAAGGAACATACTCTCCAACAAATTGGAATTATTGCGTAGTTGTAAAAGTCAACAACCCCCTCACCCATAATAAGACTCCTCTTATTAATAGATGTGGGCAACCCACCTTAACAATTAAGGAATTGAGTTTTATTTAATTAATTAAATTCTTTTAATTAATTAAGCTCCCTAATCTTATTAGGGATAATTAATTAAACTCCTTTAACTAATTTTCCTTCCTAATCCAATTAGGAATAAATGAGAGTACTTATATTAAATTAATTCCTAAACTCTTTTAGAAATTAAAATAATAATAATTGTAATAATATTAATAAGACTCCTCTTATTAATTTATATTTAATATTTTTAAAATATTAAATAATAAATATTAAGCTATTTAATTTATTCTATCACCATTGATTAAATTAAATATACATAAATATATTATTACGATTATGCCATTAACTTCTTAAATAATTATTCTTCCTTTTATGGTGTGACCCTTTAGGTTCTCCATATTAAACCTAGGTTGTGAATAAATCAATTAGAACAATTCTAATCTTATTTAAATAAATAAATTAAATAATTAATTTATTTAAATAAATAATATTTATTCTACAATAGGGATAAGCCTCCCCAATGATCAACGACTTTCCGAGATAATATAGATTTCAACATTAATCATAAAAGAACCTTTGAGTAAATAGTTTCAAGACAATTCAATCCTTCCACCATACTGATGTCCCAATTAAATATAAGACATGGAATTCTTGTCAAGTCTTATTTTATTTAATTATATGTATTTCGATCCTTAAATGCACAACTCCAAATAATGCAAATTAGAAACTCCTTTCTAATTTCATTACGCGCCGCCAAGGACTCTTTGGGTTGTCATTTATCGAATCACATAGGACATTTCTCTTCTTTTATTAGAAGTGGTAGATTCATTATTGATCATACATTATCTCCATGTACAACTTATTATACCCAAGCATACCCTTTGATATACCCTAAGGGTCTTAAGGAATAAGTCAAAGTATAACTCATCATACACAAGATACTATGATGATCTCAAGTCCAAGGATTACTTGTACTACTATCACTACAAGAATTCCTATTGACAGGCAAATAAAACTCCATTAGGTATTCCTTAGCGAGCCACGTTCAGTGAACTTATTCTCTAATAAGCACCTACATACTTGCTTTAGTGTCTCCACACAAATGATCATGAGATCAATCATCCTCATCCAATGAGCAAGCAACGTATGTACCAATCTATCCGGATTCACTAATCCCCAATTTAGTAATCCAATGATTGGGAACTATTTTAATTTTAAGCTTTCTAAGAATTTAGATCTCATTAGAATGATCATCATCATTATTCTAAAAGCATTGCTTAAAACTATGGGTTTATCACATATTATAAAAGCGACATCATGTAGATAATTAAAAGCCTTTAATAAATTAATACTTTTTATTAATAAATGAATAAGATTGTTACAAAGTATATGCTTTATCATCAAACATGATTGGCTTGTGTGCATACTACTTTCAATAAGTCGTATTTGGCATTATAAAGCCGCGGACTCGAAAATAACCAGATTTTGACTTAGAACGAAGAAACGAGGGTTGAACGTTCACGAACGTTTACCATTTTCCTTAAAAATGAACTAATAGGTGAATATTTAGCAAACGAAGTCAAATAGTTAAAATTCTTGCATGAACACATAGAGTATGTAATTTGTGAACCGTAGGCTTTTTAACGAGCCAATTCGGACTTATAACGAAGAAGTTATGCGTCCGGGAATTTTACAAAGTTGATAAACTGTCAAAGCTATCTCGAGGCACGAAATCAAGGCATACTAAAACCCGAGGCCAAATGATGGTATTGCAGCCAGCCGAAGCATGATGTCATAACCTTCAGTAGTTCATGCATTGCATGGTATGGCAATTACTTATATAGACTTTCAATGGCAGTCAATGAGTCCCCGCCCTTAACTATCTGCAGAGTGAAGTATGCATACCAAGATAGAGAAGGAAGGGTGGCGCTTGATTGCAACCCTAGGGTTTTGACAGAGAAGGAAGTTTACAAGTATGAAATGAATGGTAACTCATTAGTAATGAACTAAAGAACTTAATGAAGCATTGTAAGGTATTGCTAAACCTTAATTATGTTGCCTAAAGGTTGAAGATAGTAATCAAACATGAATGTAATGTGAAGATAAGAACGACGTAACGAAAAGCCAGAATCAATAATAACAAATCTAAGTCATTTTTAGATTGAGAAGAAGGGTAAGATTCATTAGGAACCATATATGTTCATTCATGACCTAATGTGTTATGTGATGTTATCATTTACTGTAGAGACTTAAAGACTTAAACGAGAATGTGTTATTAATTGTAGTAGACACTAAAGGCAAGTATTCTAGCCCTTGTTCCAGTTCAATCTGGACAAGCTTAGTAATTCATGTATTCTTCCACATGAAGTATTGTATGATGAAGTCCAAGCCAACTCTTTTGGCTAGACTTATATTATGTTTCTATCAAAGAATGGTCAATGTTTACCAAGTTATATTGGTGTGGTTTTCAAATGAAGACTGAGTATGCTAAAATGTTTTGTCGTTAAACGACAGGCACGCGAGGTTGCAACAACTTAAACGTATATATGTTTAATGAATGTAGTGTTGATCAACATAGAGTACTATAGGCTGATCACCAAGACGTGCTCGTAAGAAATGTCGAACTTACGGACTTAGTGCCGGGATGTCCTTTTCAAAAGAACTTATGAAATGCTTAAGGTCTTGGACCGGAATTGATGTTTTACTGAATATTGTTGTTGTAAAACGGTTTGAAGGAAAAGAAGTGCTATTTTGAATTATCGATAGTACTTCATAACTATTGTTCAGTTATTGAAGATATACGATTCTTATGTTTCAAGAATGTTGTTTATTAGAATTGTTGTACTTGCTGAGCTAGTCATGCTCACTCTTGCTTGAACCATATGAATACAGCTAAGATCGAACGGACCGAAGGCTCCGGCAAGGATAAAGGCAAGGCGAAGACGAACCCATAGATTACTTATGTAATAGTATAGGGTGAATGATTGCAATATATTTGATATTATGACAAGAACAAATGTAATGGTTATAAAGAACCTGGGGGAATGTTATATTATTTTGAATATATAGAAGACATATTCGTTCCTTTGAGACTTTTCAATTGAATGTATGCAAGAATGGTAGTACCGTGTAGCACCATCTGTCGGGTTGGAAGATACCCGGATTTGGGGGCGTCACAATGTAAGTGGAAGGACAATACTAAATCTGGAGACAAGTCAGGAGATAATAGGAAGAGAGGTGAGCCATGTGCAAATTGCGGTAAAAAGCATCTGGGAGTATGTTTGAAGGGAAAAAGAGTGTGTTTTAACTGTGGACAAGAGGGACACATCTCTCCAAATTGTCCAAGTCCAAAGAAGATACCAGGTTGTTTTTCATGTGGATCGCTAGAACATCAAATTCTTAACTGTCCAAAGTAGAATTCAGAAAGAGGAAGCAACAATAGAGGAAACAACAGTGGAACACTGACGATCAAAGGACCTGCTCAGTCGGGAAGACTGATAGCATGCACGCTCAACATGACGTTGCAAGATGCAGTAACTGCCCGGGAGGTAGTGACAGGTAATGATTTAGTTGAGTAAATGAATTACGCGAGAAATATCAGGTAGATATAGCTGTGAATGGTTTTCTTTTATAGATCCCAAGTAACAAGTTAGTATATGAAACACAAATTAATATTGTGTTGATATAAATGAATTGATGATACAAATTTAAAAGATATTAGAGAGTAAGAAATCGGTGATTTCGATGACGGAATCCTTATAAGGAGGGGAGAATGTGAGAACCCAGAATTTCACATAATTCAATTTTTTTTGAAAAAAAAAACAGAAGAAAAGAAAGTACTTGAATCATATAAGTGTATATGATAATTAAGTTAGATAGTTAATTTATTAACTAAGAAGTATTCTTAATCATTTTCAAGGAAGAATAATGAAAGTTATGTAAGAAATTAACATAGATTGAATGTTAGCCTTGATTATTAAATTAAAAGGATTTATAATCCTTTAGTAATTTATTATTGAGATGAGTATGTATGTGTTTATAACTTATTAAGTCAATTTGGGCTAATAAGTTAATAAACTAGGAAAATATGTTAGGACATATGTGAATTATGTACGTGATTGAGTAAATATGTATTATATAATGTGTATACATTTATTTAGTAAAGAGATGAAGAATGAAGTTATGTAACCTAATACATATATTAGGTATGATAATTAAATAACCTAATGGGTTATAATTTAAGAGAATGTTGGTATTTAAAAGATATACTAATCTAAGAGATTTATTTTATAAATCTTAATTAATTAATTTTATAACCTAAGAATAACAAGTCTAATTGGGTTATAAAATTAAAGATATATGAGTAAGAAATTAACTTAATAATGTTTGTAAGGGAACCCTAATTAAATAATGGGGAATGGATAAAATTAATAAGTATAGAACTAAGATGATTTTAAAGCCCAAAGAATTAATTTGTAGCCCAAGTGTTTATTTAAGCATGAGACTTGTAGTTAATTAATTTAAGAACAATTAAATATATTGGACTATGATATTTTATACATGGCCCAAAACAATAATTAGAGAGCCCAAATAAGTAAAGGATTGGCCCAACATTTAACCCAAGGGGTGAGAAAATAAGCACATGTTATTTGCATAGATTTGCTAAGATATTTGGAAGATATGAAAAGATATAGAGATATTTGGTAAGATATGATTTGATATGCTAAGATTTGGAGAGAGAAAGAGATATAGAAAGATATGAAAGAGATATATAAGGGATTTCGGGAGATTTTATATATACATACATATGTTATATGTATGCATTTCTCCTACTATAAATATCCCTCATCTATTTTACAAATAAATTTTTCCATCTCATTCTAAATAGATAAGGAAAGAAAAACAAATTATTACAGAGAAGTAGAAGAGTAGCTTTGGTTCATGACTTAGAACTCCACCTAGCAAGAAAGAAGAAGAAGAAGAAGAAGAAGAAGAAGAAGAAGAAGAACCCAAAAGGGAAAAGATATAAACCCTAAACACTTAGTTTATGTATTTTTATTTAATGATTTGATGAAATAAAGAACTTATGTTTTGAACTTTAAAACTCTTTATCTACATGTTTTAGAGTGTGCTATGTGTAGATCTAACCATTTTAGGTGTTAAAAGTTTGATCCAAAGAAAGTAAAGTAAAACAGTTTTTATAAAGCTTAGAAAAGCTAGTGACTGCTGTCCCTAAACAGAAAATTTAGGGTTAGCTAGGATGCCCTAAAATTTTGGCCTTTGGTATATTGTAATACACTGAATAAGCTTTCCATAGACTCTAGAACGGACAAAATCCGACTTCGGAGGAGAGAATTATGATATTTCAAAGTAGTAGCGTCAAAACTGGAAAACAAACTTGGGTCAGTAACTTTACACGGAATTTCTGGAATTCTGTGTTTAGAATTTGGAAAAGGTCAAAGAATAAAAGTTGTAGTCCCGGAAGTTAGCTTCGCGTGGGCTCAAGAATCTCCTAAAATGTTTTAAAACGAAAACGTTATGACTGTTTTAGCAAAAACAGTTTTATGTCTTTTAAGGAAAAATAGACTGTTTTGGACAGTCAAGGGTAGGGGGTAGTTTCGTCATTTTTCTGACATTCAAAAATTCTGTAAACATTTAGGAGGATAATATGATAAGTTTTCTAACATCTAAAAGTGGAATCACTGAAAAAGGAGTTATAGATTTTTGTATGGACCGTTTTTAGCAAAGTACAAAAAAGTAAAAAAGGGGGAAATAGCTACTGTCCAAACTTAATTTATGAGAAAAATTCCGGCCTTTTGGGACATGAAAATATATGGTATAAAGTACCTACTGTCCAAAATTAAGCTCATTCCGACTTAAAATGAGCAAGTTATGACTATTTCAATATTTGGGTTTTTTCGGACGAAAAATGCTATAACCGGAGTTCTATAACTCCGATGGCCACAAAATTTAAACTGGAGGCTCACGTTAACGCATACAAGATTGTTTCAAGAGATGGTATTTTTTGGAGTTAAGCACGAGGTAGCTAATTTCTTAAGGAATGAACTAGAAATTTATTTTTGAAAAATACTTAAGGGAGTTGAAAAATTCCAGATAAATACTTTTTGTGTATGGAATATATGTATATATGATTGGCCAAAAGATTAAAAAAATAATAAGTTGATTTCATATTTTCGTGAATAGTGTATTTCAGCTTCCCGAATTAAACATTTTAGATTGCTGAAAAGGGAAACTTAAATATCAGGAAGAGAAGTCAGTTTTGTTTTAGCTTCCTAAAATAGAAACTGAAATGATATATTAAGTCAACTGAGTTCATAAATAGTTTGTCAAGTTATTTTATGAACTTATAAATGAACGCGTAAGTGTTAAGTCTAAGATAGTATAGTGTACTCAGTAATGATTGGTTATGTGATTTCATGTTAAATTGATATGAGTAAGATATGTGATGCTAATTAAGAGATCGATCTTATCAATGATAGGTCTTACAAAAGAAGTTAACTCAAATTGCGTAGTAGTAGTCCACGAATCAGGCAAGTTTCCTAACTCAACTTGAGTTACTATTTTTCAAGCATGGTAATGAATAATTATTGATAGTTATTCACATCTATAATGATTATTGTAATTCGCACTTAGTGCAATTGATTCTTGTTCTATTATTTGAACTATTTATAAATCATGTCTCAGCTAATTGTTTTTGTGAGACTAATATTTGTTAAAGCATGAAATTTTCTATTTATTATGAACTGAATTGTTATTAGAAGATCTATACCATTGGTTTCGGCTAGATTAGTATTGTTATTAATTATTGAAATCATAGTATTTCTATAAAAGTAATCTAAACCATATTGTTGTGGTACGAACTCGTGAAGTAAAACTGAGATGAACAAATTTTAATATCGTAAATCGACCTATGCGCTATTATTGAGTATTATGCATAATATAGGGTACAAAGGAGTTGGCCGCTCCAGGTACTTGCAAAAGAGTATAGTTTAGTTTTTATAACTAATTTATATTCTTGTGGTAATTTAGTTTTAATAACTAAATGATTCCTCTATTAGTTCATGATCCTTTTGAGATCACTCAGCATGAAATCTGGGTATATCCCACTTTATTGAATAGTGTTGCAGTTTTGGTAATTCTTCTTATTCAATTGAATATTATTGAATCTTTGAAAGAATTTTACTCTTTCATCTCTGATATGTTATTCAGTATGAAATGGGAGAAAGTTTTATTATTGAGATTGAATTATTATTCGGTTACTTCGAATTCTTTTGACTATTGTTGAAGCTCTATAAAAGCTAGATTCTTCTATTCATGATATATATCATTTATTGTATATTTTCACTTGCTGAGCAAACTCGTTGCTCACCCTTGCTTAAATAAAATATTTCAGCTAATGTTGATGTAGTAGAAGGTTCTAACAGGGACAAAGGCAAAGGCAAGGCTCATGAGTAGTTATTGTCAACTTCTAATGATTATGTTTTATTACGTAATTATTTATGTAAACCTTTTGGTTATATAAGGGTATGTAAGTTTTGTCAACCTGGGATATTTTTATAAGTTGTATTAAGGAATATAATGAATGATATTTTTCATTAATGAATGAATAGTTAGATGTGATATATATGATGGATCGTGAGCACTAAACCCGAGGTTAGGGAACCAGGATTTGGGGTTGTCACAGTTATACTTGTTGGGCATGTAAATGCTCATTCTTACTTTGAAATTAAATTTTTCGTCAAAAACTGAGCGTGTTGAAGGTTTTGGGAAGGACAAAGATAAAGGGAAGATGAAGAGTAGAGGACATGAACCATATCAATAATAGATAGAAGTATTGTAATAATTATTATATTAGTTGTAATTTAATGAAGATTTAATGGTCATAGAACTTGGGATTTTAATAATATATCAGTAATAGTTAGTTATTACTTTCATATTAGTGGGGTAAAGTAAATTAATGATAATGAATGTTTAGTACCGTGTAGCAGCATATCAAAAGTTTAAAGGTACACGGATTTGGAGGTGGCACAGGTTGGTATCCGAGCTGTAGGTTAGAAATCTTAGGTGGGCCAACTTAGGCTATAACCTAGAGAAGTTAGAAAGTAGATAAACTCAGATAGAGTTTGTTTAGAGATGAATTAAGAAAATTCATCAATAAAATTCTCAAGAAGTTAAAATAACATAAATTGAACTATTGTTTTTAATATCAAATGTGATTTGATGAAATGTATTAATCAAGATAATTTGTTTGATTGTAGATGTCAGTAGGTGATATATACTGATATATACATATCATAGCTGAGGAGCTGATCGCTCTGCTAGTTGTAGCACCCGAGCTAGTACTGGTAGTGCTGATAAAGAGTGATCTGAAAATGGAATTAGAGATAGAGGAGGACCAGTCCGAGAATGGGGAGTACTCTGGTCTGCCATCTGGTGTGATTAGTACGTTAGCAAGAGTAGTAGTTGCTGATATATTGGGAGGAGCAGAAGCTCATGGTGTACCGGTTGCAGTAATAGAATCCGAGGAGGATTCTGAGGAGGAGGGGTATGTGAACCATAAGATGGAGGAAGCTTTGGTTCAGTTAGGGGTGTTGGTGCATCACCTGGTCGATGACAACTTGGAGATGAAAATCAAGCTCCACGATGCTGAGAATCGAGCTCAGTTCTATGAGGTGAAGGTACCTGACCTTTAGATGGAGATGTAGGACATAAAATCCTACTGGGAGAAGGAAATCCTCAACAAGTAGAGGGTCCACAATAAGTTAGAGGACTTAGAGCTAGAGCTGCGAATGCATAAGAGGAAGGTCGATTGTAAGAATCCTAAATTTTTATATGTAATTTCAAATATTTATTGAATTAAATAAATATTTTAGTTGATGTGTTTATTGTTAAACAAATATTTATTTAATTTGGTCATTTATTATTTAAATAAATAATTTATGAATTATTATACTGTTGTTTTGATTTAATTTAGTAATTAAAAGTGATGTACTAATTAAATAAAATTATAATTTTTGGCCATTTGATTATGTGGCATGTTGATTTAATAAGATGTTGTTAGCTTTAATTTAATTAAACATGAATATGAGAATTTAATTAAATAGGGTTTGACAATAAACTATAAAGTAAGTAAGTTATTAAAATAAACTAAAAAGGAGTTTTACTTTAGATTTACCAAACAAGGTCTAAAGCTTTTAAGTCTTTATTTTAAATTAGTTTTGCCAAACAAGCCTTAGTGGCTTTTGAATTTAAAAAATATATATAACTGACATATAATTAAAAGGGAAATTATATGTTTGTTAGTTTATATTATGTTGTATTATATGTATATTTCAGGTTAGTTTTACGTATTTTATCAGTTAGTTTATCTTAAGTCTAAAGAACAAGAAAGAATAGAAACAAAGAAAGAAAAGAGAGAGAGAGAGAGAGAGAGAGAGAGAGAGAGAGAGAGAGAGAGAGAGAGAAAATTGGAAGAAGAGGGGGATTAACAAAGCAATTTGCTATCATCTAACAAAGCTGAACAAGCAATTGATTTTTATGAATAATTATTGAAGATATGGTTAATGTGTATATAAATTATTTTTATATGTTTTTTATATGATTTAGCGTAGGTTAATCCATGAAAATATGATATATGTGAAGAAATTGCATTTACAGAGAAATACAAGTGATGTATATATGATATGGCTTATTTTAGAATCAAATTGAAGCTCAATTCATGTTTTAATGTGTGAATTGATTTTTAGTTGTGTAAATATATGAAGAAATGAAAATAATGGGTTTTAAACAAATTATTTTGGTTGAAAAATGGATTTACAATAATTGTTTCACTAAGAATGTCTAAAAAAGAAGAAAAAGCAAAAAAAGTGAATTTAAAAGTTTTAAGTTGGAAGTTTGTGTAGTTTATGTTGTTAATGACATGTTAAAAACATTAGTTTCTATTTTTGTAAAGTTTATGTGAATTATATGTACTAAATTTATTTTTAGAAAGAAGTTTTTTTGGCCAATTTGGCTTTGTTTTGTGTTCTTTTGTAACACTTCATGGAAATCGTGTGTCACTACCGCAATGCTCGGGCTCTGTGAAGAAACAAGGCACTACAGCGCCACTCAGTGCCTATTAACGAGTACATGCATTACAACGTCGGTTCTATGAGTAAACAAAAGTGCTGTAGTGCCAGTTTCAAGCCTTTATCTCTCACGGCAGTGCTAGACCAGCGTCGGTCCTCAGTACAAACTAGGGTGCTGCAGTGCCAGTTAGAAATTTGGCCCAGAAATTTGATTTTTAATATGCAATTCTATAATTGTTAATATAGTGTGATCTTATAACTATAAAATGTGATCAATCATGTTGTGGTGTTGTTATAATACAAAATATGAAAGTTATTATTCGTAAGTAGTGAATTATGTGACAATTAAGATTGGTGTTAATAAATTAGAAGTGTGGTTTAATCATGTGGTTAAACCTAAGACCAAGGGTCGTAAATGAAATAGATATTTAATTATGTAACATGATCATGTGGTAACTAATTATGTTACAATGACATGTGTATAGGATATTTGGGAACGTGAGTTATAACTATTTAGCTTACACGCAAGGCAAGTTCCTAAACCTTACTTCTTTACATTGAGCAAGTTCTCTAACCCTAACTTTATTTAAGCAAGTTTCTGAACCTTACTTTTATATTAAGCAAGTTCTTGAAATCTGTTGAGCAATGTTTTTTATCTTGTTTCCTTGTTGGAAATTGTAACCTTAGCTTACCATTTTGTTCAAGCAAGGTTTATTATATCTTCTCAATGCTTTGAACTTTAATTTTAAAGCATGAACTTGTTGCGTTTCAATATTCATTTATGGTTCATAATTACTTTGTATTACGTTGTTGTTGAACCTTTACATTTTCATTGAACTTTTGATTCAACTAATCCTTAGTTGATGTACGTTGAACTCTAAATTACCCTTAGAACTTATCTAAACCAAACTTCCTTTGGTGAGAACTCGTATATTAAAACTGAGATGAACAACCCTATTGTAGGGGATTATTTATGCGAAAGCGTCAAGATGTTTGTGCACAATACATGGTACGAAGGGCTGATCTCCCTAAGTACGAGAAAGAAGGTTCATATAGTCTAAGGACTGTTAAAGGTTCAAGTAAAAATACTTATAACTTGGGACATAGTTCATGGTCTTGTGACCCTCAGATGAATTTTAATATCAGTTTTTGATTATCGATACTATAAAATGTTAATCAATTCAGTTAAGATTATTCATTGCCAGTTATTATGTCCTTTCAAATGAGCATTTTTTTTGCTGACTCTTACATATATATAATAATTTCAGCTAAAATTGAGAAAGTTGACTAGCCAACCACTAGCAAAGGAAAAGGAAATATGAACAAGTGTTGAAGACTTGTCAATTTGTTGAGACTTCTGTTTTTGAAACTTGATTTTAATTATGATATAATTATTTAATTTTTTGCATTTAATGAATGTTTTAAGGTTAGATAACCTAGGATTTATTGGATTTAATTATGTAACCCTTTAATGGGAAGATTTATTGCTTAAGTTTTATTTAATTTGGGTAGTTATAAATAAATGTTTGGACAGTGAACACCAAATCTTGTGGGAATAGAGTACCCAGATTTGGGGGTGTCGTATCGATAAGATGAATTACGCTTATACGGCCTCTATTGATTGTGTCATGGACATGGTGGTCTTCTTCCCAACAGAAACAAACCTTTCACACCATCTCTTGGCAGAGGGTGGTGAATATATCAGTGCAAGAGCGCAAGAGCGCGTTTGCTAGAGGACTAGCATAGTATAGTACATATGTAAAGATATATATATATATATATATATATATATATGTGTGTGTGTGTGTGTGTATGTATGTGTGTGTGTGTAAGTATAAATCTATATGATGTGAATCCCAACTTTTTATATACATCGTGAGATAAATTTTTTGAATCCTAACTTTTATATAAGTTAAGGATTAGAATAGGTAAATCCCTTCATTTTGTAAATAATAGAGAGATGTAGAAGTTTATAATCAGAGTTGTTATACCATGTAAATATACCGGAACACTATAAGTATGAATGTAAAAAGTTGAAGTATAATTAATATAAGACTTTGTTAACTATGCTTGTGATGGTTATATGTTAACATTGTATAAGAATGCTTTAAAAGATAATAAATGAAATAATAATAACATTATTTTATTTAAACATAAAATTCCGCCAAGAAGACAACAAAGAAACGAAGAAGCCGAGTCTCGTAATTGAGCGATAATAGGGATAGAGATTTCCTTTAGCAAATTTTAGACTTATTGTTAGGGGCATTCCAATAGAGAAATCCCGCTAACGTTAATGTGGTTCCGCCGGTGGTGTTGGGGGTCCAGTTTTAAAGAGTTTAAGGGTGTGGGACCTCCTGAATTTAAGGGGACCACCGAGCCTATAGAGTCTCAGTCATGGATCAATGAGATCGAGAAGGTACTTGTGATTGCCAATGTAGGTGAGGAGCAAAAAACTATTTTGCTACTTATTTATTGAAAGGAAAGGTCAACTTCTGGTGGGAAGCCAACCAGAGTTGGGCCAGAGCAGGTGTTATTGCTTGGGAAAGGTTTAAGGAGATATTCTTCGAGAACTATTTTCTGCAGAGCATACAGAGTCGTATGGAGATGCGATTCCTAGATTTAAAGTAGGGGGGCATAAAAGTGTCCCAGTATGCAACTAGGTTCATTAAACTAGCTCATTTTTCTCTGCAGCAGGTAGATACGAAGAAGAGAAAGACGAGAAGGTTCGAGCAGGGTTTGAAACTCTAGCTCTACCAAAAACTATCAGTGTTGCAGATATGATCATTCAGAACGATCCTAGAAATGGAGGAAGTGAGGCTTTGAGTCTCTATAATAAAGAGAAGAATAATAAAGTTAAAACTGATGGATCAATAAAGACCGAAGCGGGCAGTAGAAGTGGCTCAGGCCAAAAGAGGAAGTGGAATAATTCTGAGAATATCGGAAAAAGATAAAGGGAACCTAAGAAGAGGTTTGAGGCATGTAAGACATGTGGAAAAAACCATTTGAGAGTATACCTAAAGGGTAAGGCAATGTGCTATAAGTGTGGGCAAGAGGGACACATCTCTCCTAACTGCCCTAATCCTAAGAAGAACATTAGGGTATTTTATCTGTGGTTTTGTGGACCATATGATGAAGAATTTCCTCAAGAAGGGTGCCGACGGATGGAGCGGCAGCAAGGGGAGTAACGGTGGGAAGCTAGCAATAGCAAGTTCAGCTCCACCAAGTAGACCGATAGCCCAGACCTTCATCATGACAGTCTGAGATGCAGTGGCATCTGCTGATGTAGTTTTAGGTATCGTCTCAATTAATAATATTACTGCTTATGTATTATTTGATTCGGGTGAGACCTGTTCTTTTATCTTTCATAAATTTGCTAGATGAATAGGTTTGCCTCTAGAGAATCTAGAGAATCCCTTGAACATATAGGTTGCAAATAAAGAAGTAATCTATGTTGAGTACATTTATAAAAATTGTTACGTTAAGATAAGAGGTCATGAACTATCGGTAGATTTAATTCTAATTCAACTAGGGGAATTCGATGTAATTATGGGAATGGATTGGTTGTTTAACCATGAGGCAGTGATTGATTGCCAAAAGAAGCTAGTAAACCTTAAAACTGCGAAGCGTTCTAAGATAGTGTTTCATTGTAGTAAATCGCCGAGAAATTCGTGTTGTTTGACGATTATACAAGCAAGGACATTCCATATGAAATGATGTGTGGGTTATTTAGCCTATGTTGTAGATTCACAGCATGTGGGATCAGATATGCGTCAAATACCAATAGTAAGTTTCGCGGATGTATTTCTAGACGAATTGTAAGGTCTTCTGCCGAATAGGGAGATCGAGTTTGTTGTTATGTAGTGCCTGGTATGACTCTACTTTCGAGGGCACCATATAGGGTGGAGCCATTAGACATGAAGGGGTTGATGATTCAACTTCAATAATTATTAGATAAGAGGTATGTTCAGCCAAGTGTGTCTTTGTGGGGAACACCAATGTTGTTTTTAAAGAAGAAGGATAGTTTGTTTAGACTTTGGACTACATGGAGTTGAACAAAATGACAATTAAGAATATGTATTCGTTGCCCAGGATCGATGATCTGTTTGATCAGTTGAAGGGCGCTAAATATTTTTTGAAGATTGAATTAAGGACTGGATATCACCAGTTGAAATTTAGAAGTGAAGATGTACCAAAGACGACCTTCAAGACTCATTATGGTCATTACGAGTTTCTAGTAATGTCGTTCGGGTTGACAAATGTGCTAGCCGCATTTATGGATATGATGAATATAAGTTTCAAACAATACTTGGAAAAATTTGTAGTAGGGTTCATAGATGATATCTTAGTCTATTCTAAGGTGAATGAGGATCATGTTGAACATCTAAGGTTAATGTTGGAAACACTAAGAAGAGAAAAGTTATATACTAGTTTCACTAAGAGTGAATTTTGGTTAGAGAGGGTACAATTTTTGGGGTATGTGATCGAAAAAGATGGAATATATGTTAATCCAGCGAAGGTGGAGGCAGTGATTAATTGGGAGCAGTTAAAAACACCAACTGAAGTGTGTAGTTTCTTAGGGTTAGCGGGATATTATCGAAGATTGATCCAAGAATTTTTTGAAAATAGCTACCACGTTGAAAAATTTGACAAGGAAGTCAATGAAAAGTTTCTATGGACAGAAAAGTGTAAGGAGAGCTTTCTAGAGCTCAATAAAAGATTAAGTGTAGCATTTGTCATGTCTTTACCGGATGAGACTAGTAATTTTGTGGTGTATAGTGATGTTTCGCATAAGGGATGTAATACCCGAAAATTTTGTAAATATTATTATTAATAATAATGAGTATGTTTGAAAATTAATTATGTACATATATATATATCATGGAATTTTAATAATTTAATTTATATTGAATTCAGTATGTGATAATGATGATTATGAGTTTAATTAAGCTTAAGTCATAAGCCTTGTGTGGCATAATTAATTTCTTAATGGGATTAATTAAGAGATGATTTAATAAGGTATTAGACTAATGGTTATATCCAAGCCCAATATTAATAATGTGACATGCTTGTATGTGTTAGAAGTTAGCCCAAGTATTTGATTTGTTAGATTAATAGTTGAACCTAATGTGTAAATAGGCATAACCCAACTTCATATATTATTGAACTAACCCATGGATCATATATATATATATATATATATATATATATATGAAGCAAGTATGCTAGCATATTGTAAAAAAAGTGGGAAAATAAAATGTAACATGGGAGGAATAAACCCCCCATGACCGACCATTGCCCCTCCCCATTTTTAAAATGTTGATTTTTGTTCCCTTTTAGCCAACAAGTTATGTCCATGTGATGTAATGATAAAAAGAAGTATACGAATAGTGAAGGTTGGTGAAACTTTTCACTAACTCCACTTTTACCCTTGGTTAATAACTCAATCATTGGATATTGATTTTCCTATAAATAGGAGCCTTAGATTGTTGGTGGAAGTTTGCAATGTTATTTGCTAAGTGTTAGTAATATAAGAGAGCTAGAGAGAATTAAGAGAAAAAGGAAGAAGTCTAGGCGAACTCTTACATTTTTGGTAGAGCACAAGGAGGAAGAATCAAGGTGGAGACCTATTGGAAGTTCATAGCTAAGAGAAAGAAAGAAACCAAGAGGTAGGTTCATCATCTAACTTTATTTTTGTCAAGATTAGTTAGTATATGTAGATATGAGTAGGAAATACATGCTTGGTTGTGGGAGATTTATGTGTTGTGTGATCATGATGTAACCAAAGGTATAAGGATGAGTATTTAAAGGAGAATATATATATATATATATATATATATATGTGTGTGTGTGTGTGTGTGTGTGTATATACGTCTTGTATGTGATTATAGAACCTATGAAACAAGAATAAAGTATGTCAACATGAAATCTAGATTTAAATATTTGAAGGCTTAATATTTTGTACTAAATAAACTTATATGTGTAAGCTTTATGGTTGATCTAAAAATGTTATGTTTAACATCTATGAAATACGAACATAACTCAAGTGGAATCATCGGATTCAGACTTAAAATGAAATCGTAACAAAACATGTAGTGAAACATGTCCAAGAGTGAACCCTAGCTTGGAGAAATCAATAATTTAATGGGGTAACACATGATGGGACCACATTCAAGGATCAGATGCTAGGAGAATATGAGGAGAAAATCCTAGAGTTATGGAGTAGGGTCGAGGAGCTAGAGACTGAGATGTAGGACCTGAAAATTGAAGCCCAAGAGAGGCAAATTAAGATGCAGGAATTGGAGGTAGACATTACTTATCACAAATAACTGGGAATACAGTTAGGGACCCTTTCTCACCGTTTGTTGGCCACAAATGTGGAGTTGGCAAGAAGATTAGAACAGTCAGAGCAGAGGGAGCTGAGCGAGAAGGTGAAAAAGGAGGCCTTTAGGACACAGCTTGAGTTTGAGGTTATGGAGAGGATCCATTTTGAGGACAAGTGGGAAGACACTCGTGATAGATCTGATGACTTGGAAGATGAATTAAGGTGCAACAAGAGGAAGATGAATAGGATGGGCAATGCATTTCGCATAGCGATGGATTGATGGAGTGTACCACTATCCAGCAGAGCAAGGACAGACCCATTACACTTTGAGTAGAGATTTGATGGCCCATATGGGACATATAGAGTATAAAAGCGTTGTGGAGCATGGGATGCTGGGTTGTGGGTTATTTGTTAGGAGTCTAGTAGTTGTAGTTATGTTTATCTATGTACTGTTATATGTAATCTCAATCTTTTATGTGAGATGCGGGATAATATAAACCCCATGTTCTGTTAGAGAGGTATCGTGTTAGTTTTTCCCCACTTTTTGATATAATAGGGGATAAATGTTACCATTTATAGAAGTATGCTAGGAGATAATCATGTTTGATGTACTGATTTTGGCATATAAATATAAATGTTTTTATTTAAATGTGTTCTTAAATTGTTACATTAAGAATAATATCTTAAACAATATTATAAGATAATACTATGGCGTTATTATTTCAGAAAATGCCACCCACACGTAGACTACCAGCACCGAAAGAATTGGTCAATAATGAGAGGGATAAAATAAACCCTATCCAATGGTTAGGCGACTTTTTAGGAAAAGTCCTTCGAGGAAGAAACGATGAACCAATGCAAACCAACCCCCAAGCGGTTCCCATAACCAAATTCAAAGACTTTAGGAGAGTAGGACCTCCAGAATTTAGGGGAACTACCGATCCTATTGAGGCATCAATTTAGATTAAGGAGATGGAGAAAGCATTCACCATCGCTAGTGTGGAAAATGACCAAAAGACTGCGTACGCTACATATATAATGAAGGGAAAAGCGATCTTCTGGTGGGAGGCGAATCAACAGAGAGCGGGAGAAAGAATAATATCGTGGGAAAGGTTCAAGACGTTGTTCTTTGAGAATTACGTTCTAAAGATCATGCAAAAATGAATGGAGGTTAAGTTCCTGGAGCTGAAGCAGGGAGAGATGACAGTTGTAAGACCCCAAATTTTATGAATAAAGATTTAATTTCTCAAAATATTTTTTTTAATATTAAGGTGTGGATTTGATATAATGTTATAGTTATGGGTAGTATTTATAAATTTTACAAAGTAGGCAAGTTGTAATAAAATATTCAATTTGTCAGGGAATATTTGTTTTATTAGGGAATATTCGTACGATGACATAATCATTGGTGGACCCCATAACAGAATTACTGTCGGAATGAGAAAACGATAGAAATATCTTTCTATAAAAATAACAGCGAAAGTTTTACCGTTAAACTGTTGAAATACCCGGTGGTAAAAGTACAGTAATACCTGTGGTTGCATAGTAGCACACTGTATTGATTATTGATGCTTACGTGAGAAGTCAATCAGTTATAATCAATTATTGCTATAGTGATTGCTGCATAATATCTCTCATATTATTGATTCAATTATTGTCACAATATCATCTACATAATATTTTATACTTTTAAATCAATAATTGAGACGACAAAGTTATTCATATTATTATTTACAATATTGACGATGTGTAGAAAGTTCTATCGAGGAAAGGGGTTTGGTCACCTAATTGCGCGCCAATAGGGAGAAATTCTTATCGAAAAGACCCCTCTTTCCTGGGAATGATCTGGTTGTTAAATATTACGAGTTATAATATTAATAATGAATAAGTTCATGTTGATTAAAAATGAAATTGATATTTCCATTGTGTTGGGATTATTAGTTTTAATGGAAATCGACATTTATTTCGATAATAATTGATTTCTGGAGGTTATATTGACCAATCGGGTAACTAATCAGATAAATGAGCAATTAATTGCTATTAATTCACATGATAATAACTATTTGTTCACATGTATATACTATTGATTCACATGCATATACTATTAGGGGAGGTGATACAAGATTGATAATACTTGCATGACTAAATTAAAAATGGAGGTATAGATGAAGGTACTATACTGTAACTATTTTTTCACATGTATAGAACAATTGATTCACATGCATGTACTATTAGGGGAGGTGGTGCAAGTTTGATAATACTTGCAGGACTAGATTAAAAATGAAGGAAAAGATGTAGGTATTATACTGTAGTATTTCGAGCACCAAAACGTGCAATTATCGAAACTATATTTTCCTATAAATAGAAGCTCAGTCTTCTTTCATTCTCACCAATTCACTAAGACTCGTAAGAGCAATTATAGAGAGAGAAGTTATAGAGAGAAAGAAGAAGAGTATTCTACTACTTCATTATTCCAGTATCCAGCCTTCTTCTAAGGTAAGGGATATTATTTTTGTTCAGTATTCATAAGGAATAATATTTTCTTCCATACTTTGTAGTATGTGAGTAATATTATTTCGTCTCATATTCCTGATTATACCATTATTCTGTTAAAGTTTTGCTTCAATACTTCGTGAAATTAGTAGAATATCCTTGATATTTGCGCTTCATCTAGTATCTTTTCATGGAAATATTATTCTGAGCTTTCTTGATAATTATTGATCTTTTCATATCGGAATACTATTCATGAGTTACTATTTATGGGTTACTATTCACCTAGTTATTATTCACTCGAATATTATTCACTCGGGTATTCAGGACACTTTTTATGCTGGAGTACTATTCACAAGTTACTATTCACAGGTTACTATTCACCCGATTACTATTCATTCGAATATTATTCACTCGGGTATTTGGGGCACTTTTCATGCCGGGGTTCTATTCACTTGGTACTATTCCCAAATTACTATTCCTAGGGAACTATTCACGGGGTACTATTCAACCAAAAAATATATTTCTTTTTCTGTCCAAATTATTTTTTATACATGAATATTATTCTTGAATTTTACTCCACAAAGTAGTATCATGTTGACAATTTTGATATTTTTAAACCCTGGATAAATTTAAAGTCGTTAATATTTATCCTTGATTTCGTTTGATTAATGCTTATATCATTGTCATCATCCTCATGCTTATATTGTGATTAAAGTCATCTTTGGCTTACGTGCATAGATGGGCTGTTGGTTGGTATGATTATGACCAGTGATCATTCGGTATAATCATGACCCATAATGTTACAAATGATGTGGTAAAAGTCATCATTGGCCCGTAGTGCATTGATAGAAAGTTTTTGGTATGATTATGACCAGGGATTATTCAATTTAATCATGACCATTGATGATTACATGAATATCCTTGGCCCGTAGTGCAGGGATGATTCGATGATGTGGTTTATTTATTAAGTCGAGTCTCAGCGATAATGTGGATGAAAAACTTTTTAAATCATAGAAGATAGTAGATATCATGCTCTACTTGACTCTTCTAATGGATTGCTTGTTCCGCTGCAGTTAAACTTGGTATTTATTATATTTTATCAGTTTAACACTGTTGAAGGCTAATGATAATTTGTTTTACATTATCTTAGTCATAATATTACTTACTGGGCTAGTTGAGCTCACCCTTTTGCTTTCATTGTTCTCTCCAGGAAATGAGAACGTAGCCGGGACTAGTCGGGGAATGGAGTGACGGTCCGAGATGGTTATTTTAGTAGTCCTCACTACTTAGTGTGATAATAAATGTAATGAGGATTGAATTTGAGTTTGGATGTTGTCTATGAGATAATATTCATGCAAAAGCTCAGCTATGTTTTGTCGTATTTTTACACGACAATTATATTAAAGAAGTTTGTATTTGATTTTTGTACCAAGTATTTGATTTATGTACCAAGTATTTGATGTATACCTATTTTGGGGGCGTCATAGTTTGTGTCAAAGCTTAGGGATATGATCATTGGCTGAGATGTGAGACAAGAACTAGGAGGGGAAAGACAGGGAATTTCTTCGCTAGTATGACCTACCTAAGTTTATTTGGTATTTAATTGGTCGGTCAGAGTATATGGATAATATGTGACATGTCAATTAACCCTTGTTTTGTGGAAGTGTTTGAAAATGGCATCTAAAAATGTTGAGATCAGTAATGAAGCACATGAGACTATTGAGTCACTAACGATCAATACCCAGGATAATGTGCAATATGAAGACAATAATCCTCAGGTAAACAACAACACCGATCAAATGATGAACGATGGGATGTTCAGAGGCTTTATGCAATTCATGCAATATCAGGCAAAAGCGGCTCTTGTTCAAAATGCAGGTGGAAACACTGGCAACTCACCGATGGTCACCGCTAAACAATTCAAGGAGCTGGGACCATCGGAGTTTTGGGGAAAGCTAGAACCACTTACGGCGGAGACGTGGATAAAGAAGATCGCCAAGATATTTGAAGTCTTGGGATGCTCCGAGGAGCAAAAGGTTCCCTTTGCCACCATCATGTTGAGAGGAGAAGCAGATTACTGGTGGGAATCAGTAAAGTATACTCAGCTTGCCACACTCAAAATTTCTTGGGAGAAGTTCCAAGAACAATTCAACGACAAGTACTTTCCCGAAAGTATTCGTCACATGAAAGAGGTGTAGTTCATCAAGCTGGAGCAAAACGATATGACCGTGTCGTAGTACAAAGCTAAGTTTGTCGAGTTGTCCCGGTTTGCGTCCCACTTGGTTGATAATGAGGAGAGAATGACGCAGATATTTGTAAGAGATTTGAAACCCAAGATACATCAATATCTCATTTCTCACAAAATTTTCTTATATTCAGTTGTTATGAATAGGGCTCAGTTGTTGGAGCACGATAATGAGTCAACCCAACCAAGAGAGAGCAGCTGACAAAATGATAATACCAGTGGTAGCAGTCATCAAAGTGGTGACAACAAATGTGGTGGGAATCAACATGCCAGAAATGGTAACCACTTCGGTGGTAATCATGGCCAAGACAATAGAAGTGAAAATTTTAAGAAGAGAAGGTTCAACAATGATGGAAAGACGTCAGCACCAGCACCCGTTGTTAAAGAAGGAGAACGACCACCGATTGTATGCTTCAAATGCGGAGGGGAGAGACATATCATTCCAAACTGCGCGATGCAGTCTAAAGCGTGTTACAATTATGGAAGAGAAGGTCACCTAGCCTAATTTTGATGTATAGTGAAGACAAGTCCATCTAGGATGGAGGCATCAAAGGCCGTCCTAGAGAAGTCAAAGCCGGTAGTTCAAGGGAGAGCATTTATCGTAACCTCCCAAAAAGCGAGGAACTCGAACGAGGTTATCACGGGTAAGCTAATCATAAACTCTTGCAAAGTTTATACCTTATTTGATACCGGTTCTACCCATTCTTTTATTTCTCCTACTTACACTCAACGTTTAAATTTAACTTCAGAGAAATTATACTTTGACTTATTTGTTGAAACTCCGTTAGGAGAAACCTTCGTTACATCCACTATTTATAAATCTTGTTTGATTTAAATCAGTACCCTCACGTTACCTATCGATCTTATTCCTTTGAAAATACTTGCCTTTGATGTGATTTTAGGAATCGACTGGTTAACTACTCATCATGCTAAAATTGATTGTTTTCATAAGGTTATTAGCCTTCATAACCAACCTGTTATATGAATTCAAGTAACCAACCCACTAAAGTTGATCATTTTCATATTAAGCCATAAGTAAAGAGCCCCAAACCTTTTGCTGGTGACTTCCAAGTCTTGGAATGCACCGAAGCCAGACTTTTCATAGGGGAAGCCGTAAATAACGATGGCAAGTTGATAGGTATCAATGTGACGTGCTATCCAAGTCTTGGATGAGAGTCACAGTTTTGAATGATATTTCTATTGTTAATAAATTTCCTGACGTATTCCCTAAAGAACTTTTTGGCTTACCCCAAAGCGTGAAATTGAATTTTATATTGACCCCAGTACAAAACCTATTTCTAAAACCCTCAAATATTTCTTCACTCAAAACTAATGTAAAAAGCACCAAACACGTTGGCTCGAGCCGTTGAAGATTATGATAATACCATTCAATACCATCTTGGAAAAGTGAACGCGGTAGCTGACGCGTTGAGTAGAAGATCGTATGCGGTTACGAGTGCGATGTTGTTAACACAAAGACCCATTTTGTATGACTTATAAATGATAGAGATAGAGTTAAAGACTCTAAGGACCCATGAGGTGATATCAAATATATGAGTAGAATTTACTTTAATCGATAAAGTTAAAGCCGCTCAAGCTACACACCCAGAGCTGATGAATATGAAGAAGAAGGTTCAAGAAGGCGTTATTCTAGAAGTAAGAATCGACAAAGAGAGGAAATCTTAACCCTTGATTTTATTGGTCTATTTGAAATCCTAGATCGAGTAGGAACTGTGGCCTATAGTCTCGCTTTACCGACAAGTTTGTTGCGTATTCATAACGTTTTTCACGTATTGATGTTACGTAAATATGTGGACGACCTAAACCACATTATTGAATTAGAACTAGATGAGATATCAGAAGATTTAACGTATGAGGAGATACCTGTTAAAATGTTGGATAAGAAGGAATATATTCTATGCTCAAAGGTTATACCTCAAGAGTTAGAATCTAAACAAGGTATCCTCACCTCTTCGGCATACCAGGTACGTACGTAAATTTTGAGGGCGAAATTTCATAAGGAGGGGGAGGTTGTAAGACCCCAAATTTTATGAATAAAGATTTAATTTCTTGAAATATTTTTTTAATATTAAGGTGTGGATTTGATATAATGTTATAGTTGTGGGTAGTATTTACAAATTTTGCAAAGTATGCAAGTTGTCATAAAATATTTGATTGGTAGGGGAATATTCATTTCATCAGGGAATATACGTATGATGGCACAATCATTGGTGTACCCCATAACGGAATTACTGTCGGAATGAGAAAATGACAGAAATATCTTTTTATAAAAATAACGGCAAAAGTTTTGCCATTAAACTATTGAAATACCTGGTGGTAAAAGTACAGTAATACACGTGGTTACATAGTAGCACACGGTATTGATTATTGATGCTTACGTGCGAAGTCACTCAGTTATACTCAATTATTGCTACAGTAATTGCTGCATAATATCTCTCATATTATTGATTCAATTATTCTCACCGTATCATCTGCGTAATATTTTATATTTTTAAATCAATAATTGAGACGACAAAGTTATTCATATTATTATTTGAAATATTGACGATGTCTAGAAAGTTCTGTCGAGGAAAGGGGTTTGGTCACCTAATTGCTGCGCATAATAAGGAGAATCTCTTATCGGAAAGCCCCTGCTTTCCTGGGAATGATCTGGTTGTTAAATATTGTGAGTTATAATATTAATGATTAATAAGTTCGTGTTGATTAAAGATGAAATTGATATTTCTATTATGTTGGGATTATTAGTGTTAATGGAAATCGACATTTATTTCGATAATAATTGATTTCTGGAGGTTATATTTACCAATTGGGTAATTAATCAGATAAATGAGCAATTAATTGTTATTAATTCACATGATTATAACTATTTGTTTACATGTATGTACTATTGATTCACATGCATGTACTATTAGGGGAGGTGGTGCAAGATTGATAATACTTGCATGGCTAAATTAAAAATGGAGGTATAGATGAAGGTACTATATTGTAACTATTTTTTCACATGTATAGAACTATTGATTCACATGAATGTAATATTGATTCACATGAATGCACTATTAGGGGAGGTGGTGCAAGTTTGATAATACTTGCATGACTAGATTAAAAATGAAGGAAACGATGAAAGTATTATATTATACTATTTTGAGCCCCAAAACGTGCAATTATTGAAACTATATTTTCCTATAAATAGAAGCTCATTCTTCTTTCATTCTCACCAATTCACTAAGACTCATATGAGCAATTATAGAGAGAGAAGCTATAGAGAGAAAGAAGAAGAGTATTCTTCTAATTCACTATTCCCGTATCCAGTCTTCTTCTAAGGTAAGGGATATTATTTTTGTTCAGTATTCATAAGGAATATTATTCTTTTCCATACTCTGTAGTATGTGAGTAATATTATTTCGTCTCATATTCCTGATTATACCCTCGTTCTGTTAAAGTATTGCCTCTATACTCCGTGAAATTAGTATAATATCCTTGATATTTGCGCTTCATCCAGTATCTTTTCGTGAAATTATGTTGAGATTTCTTGATAATTATTAATCTTTTTATGTCAGAATACTATTCATGAGTTACTATTTACGGGTTACTATTCAACCAGTTACTATTTCACTCGGGTATTTGGGGAATTTTTCGTGACGGAGTACTATTCACGAGTTACTATTAACCCAGTTACTATTCACTCGGGTATTTGGGCAACTTTTCATGCCGGGGTACTATTGACTAGGTACTATTCCTGAAGTACTATTCACAAGGTACTATTCACGGGGTACTATTCACCCAAAAAATATATTTCTTTTATGTCCAAATTATTTTTGATACATGAATATTATTCTTGAATTTTACTCCACAAAGCAGTATCATATTGACAATTTGGATATTTTTAAACTTTGGAAAAATTTAAAGTTTTTAATATTTATCCTTGATTTCATTTGATTAATGCTTATATCATTATCATCATCCTCATGCTTATATTGTGATTAAAGTCATCTTTGGCTTACATGCATAGATGAACTGTAGATTGGTATGATTATGACCAGTAATCATTCGGTATAATCATGACCCTTAATGTTACAAATGATGTGGTAAAAGTCATCATTGGCCTATAGTGCATTGATGGATAGTTGTTAGTATGATTATGACCAGGGATTATTCGGTATAATCATGACCATTGAAGATTACATGAATATCCTTGGCCCATAGTGCAGGGATAATTCGATGATGTGGTTTATTTATTAAGCTGAGTCTCAGCGATAAAGTGGATGAAAAACTTTTTAAATTATAGAAGATAGTAGATATCATGCTCTACTTAACTCTTCTAATGGATTGTTTGTTCCCCTGCAGTTAAACCTCATGTTTATTGTATTTTATCAGTTTAACACTGTTGAAGGCTAATGATAATTTATTCTGCATTATCTTAGTCATAATATTTCTTATTGGGCTAGTTGGGCTCACCCTTTTGCTTTCATTGTTCTCTTCAGGAAATGAGAACATAGCCGGGACTAGTCGGGGAATGGAGTGACGGTCCAAGATGGTTATTTTAGTAGTCCTCACTACTTAGTGTGATAATAAATTTAATGAGGATTGAATTTGAGTTTGGATATTATCTATGAGACAATATTCATGTAAAAACTCAACTATGTTTTGTCGTATTTTTACACTACAGTTGTATTAAAGAAGTTTGTATTTGATTTCTGTACCAAGTATTTAGCGACTTAAGATGGGTGATATATACCTATTTTGGGGGTGTCACAATAGTGGCCTAGTATGCGGCAAAGTTTAACGAATTTGCATGTTTTGCATCACACCAAGTAGACAAAGAGGAAAGAAAAGATTGACGTTTTAAGCTAGGACTGAAGCCATGGTTGTTCAACAAGGTATCAATACTCCAAATTGACTCATTCGCTACGCTGTTGGAGAAGGTCATCATCGCTGAAGATGGTAGTGAGGCTATGAGCCTATACAACAAGGAAAAGAAGAAGAAGAGTATTGGAAGAGATAGTAATGGAGGAAGTAGTAGTGGAGGAAGTAACCTAGGAAATAGAAAATGGGATAACGACAACATAAACAAAAATCAGACGAGAAATCATCAAGGAGGATTTAAGAAACGAGGTGAGGCTTGTCCAAAGTGTGGGAAAAATCATCAATGGGAATGTTGTTACAACTTTGGTCAAGAGGGGCGTATTTTGCCAAACTGCCCAAATCCGAAGAAGATTAGAGGATGTTTTTGTTGTGGCTCGACAAAGTGTTAGATCAAGGACTGCCCGAAGAAGAAGTGACAATCAGGGAGGAGGTAGCAAGCTATTGATTGGAGGACCGGCTCAACCCTACCGATTGATTGCTAGGATATTTAACATGACGGTCCAAGACGCAGTAGTTATGAAGGATGTGGTGTCAAGTATTATCCCAAACAATAATATAAGTGCTTATATATTATTTGATTTGGGTGCTACTTGTTCCTTTGTATCTGAAGATTTTACTCGTCGACTAAATTTACCTCAAGAACGATTAAAAAATACCTTGAATATAGAAGTTGCAAAAAGGAAGTAATCCCCGTAGAATTCGTATAACATAATTATTGTGCAGAAATTAGGGGACATAAACTAAGTGTAGACTTAATTCTAATATGGCTGGGAGAATTCGATGTAATATTATGAATGGATTAGTTATATAACCAAGCTGCGATTGTCAAAAGAAAAGTGTGAACCTTCAGACTCCGAATCGTCCTAAGGTAGTGTTTTATGGTAGCTCATCGCTTAGGCAATCGTGTTATCTTACGATGATGTAGGCTAAGAAGTTATTGAGAAAAGGATGTATAGGTTATTTAGCCTATATCGTAGATACTCAGAAAAAAGGTGTAGAAATGAAAGATATATCAATAGTGAGAGATATTCAGGAGGTATTCACTGATGATCTGCCTGACCTTTCGCCAGACAAAGAAATCTAATTCGCGATAGATTTAGTACCAGGGACTGCACCGATTTTGAAAGCTCCATATCGTATGGCAGCGGTAGAAATGGAGAAATTGATGATACAACTGCAAGAATTACTAGATAAGGGTTATATTCAGCCGAGTGTGTCTCCCTAGGGAGCAACAGTGTTGTTTGTCAAGAAGAAGGATGGATCGATGAAGCCATGTATCGACTATTGAGAGTTGAATAGAGGGACGATTAAGAATAGATATCCATTACCGAGAATTGATGACCTTTTTTGATCAATTAAACGGAGCAAAGTTTTTTTGAAAGATGGATCTGTGAACGATGTGACATCCCGAAAAATTGAATTATCTAGAATTTAAGATTTAAAGAATTAGTTATTAATAAAATGAATTTTTATTAATACTATTCTGTGCTATGTGTTTATTAATCATTCTAGAACCTAGGATGATTATTAATCGGGAGGATTATGGCTATGAGCTAGACTGAACGAGTAAGAATTTTCAAGATGAAAATAAAATTTTTCCGGGAACAAAATATTTCTAGGGAAAAAGACGAAATAGGCACTATTCACCCGACGAAACCTTAAGGGTTAGGGTTTGAATAACCTAAGCCTTTTTGAGAGTTTGGTATGTAGAAATGACATTCCATCGAAAGATTTGACGATAATATATCGTGAAAAGTTAAGTAAGTCGATAAAAGTTTTTCTCGAAAAACGTGCAAAAATCGGACGAAATAAAAATAATGAAAAGTATTGTTATGTACTTTTCATTCGTTTAGCTACGTTAGGGGAAAACGTGATGGAAAACGCTTAATGGTGAAAGGTATTTTTCAGTTTTTCGAAAATTCGAAGAATACGTAAAAGTTAATCGGTAAAGGAAAGACAAAATATCCAAAAATATTTGGATTCCGAGAATCGCAGTTTTTGAACTGTCGGACGAATTCCGCAAGACGGAAGCACGAAGCTTCCAAGGGAAGCTTCGTGAATAGTAATGAGGTTTATTTAGGAGGTGTGAATAGTAAGGAGGTTGGTGCAAAATGACTAAAATACCCCTAGGCTTGGTTTTCTATAAATAGGAAGCTTAACTCATTTGTTTAGGATTTTGAAAATCCTACAACTTTTGAGAGAGATTTCGGATGAGAAAAAGAAGGAAAAAGAAGAGGAAAAGCTTTCCCGAGTGCACGCTAAGATTAAAGAAGAGAGGTAATCCGAAAACCTAGCTTCTAATAAATTTTCTTTATGTTTTCTATGTTAAAACATAACTTAATGAGAATAAGAAGTAAATAATGTTAGGAATTATTTCATATGGTTGAAATCGTAAGAAAATGAAGAAATAAGAATTAGAAGTTTATTTTATAAATTTCTTAAGGAAGTATAAGATTCGTAATGAATTTGAATGATTCGAGTGGATTATATGAATGATTAGGTGAATTATGTAAGGAATGGTGTTCTATAACATCAAATTCCAAGAAAAAGTAAAACCGTAATCAAAAATATCGATTAAAAATGAAGAATGAACGAAGAACGAGAAGAACACGCGAAGAACACGAAGAACGTTTTTGATGGACAAATTTAAAACCATCGTAGAATAATTGTTGTTGATGGAAAATTTTAAAACCATCGCGTATAAGTTAGTTGCTTATTGCTTGGTTAGGAACGTTAGAAACGTTCATGAAGAACGGATTCAAACTGAGCTATAAAGAAGTTATGGCAAAAATTTTGTAAAAGAAGAATGAGAATAAGAAAGTTAGTAAATGAACCTGAACATATAGGGTTTCATAAGAATGTAAGAGAACTTATAAAACATGAGTCGTGGACTCCAGAACGAACGAATTCCGAGTTCGAAAGACCAAATTACGGACGAACGAACGAAAAGCGTTAAAAATTTAAAACGAACGAAGAGCGAAGATTAAGCTAATTGAATGGTATGTTAATAGATTCAGAATGAAGTTCTGTCCATGGGTAATCAAAGTACATAAGATAAGGAAGAAAATGGCTTTGGAACGATCTCGTTCCTAGTTATAATGAATAAGTTATGGAATCGGGAAGTAAGAGTCTTAAGCAATTTCTAAGACTTAGAAAAATTTTCTAGGTTTTGTGCTCGGCCCCGCAGCACTAGTCAAGCCTTGGGAAGCGGTGTTGCAAAATATGAGGCCCTGTGCCATCACCATCACGAGCGGTGCTGTACGAGAGAAGAGAGAGAGAGTGGCGCCAGCCAAATTTCAGCGATTTGACATCGCAGATTGGCCGCATCGCGAGGTAAAGAAGGGGAAGCAATGCACGGTTAAGGTGCGAAGGCAAATCCCAATAATGAGATTTTAACTGCTCAATTACTGGGGAATGTGCAAGAAAGAAATATGAACATGTAGTTAAACTAATGTAACACTTAATTAAGTGTATTAAACCTTTGATGAAGGTTGAACGAAAAGATTAAACGAGATTAAGTGTACAAAGAATGTAGACGCGGGTTACGGAACCAATATCCGGGGACCGTAGTCGCGATAAACGAACGTGAGGGATTGCTATGATGGTGATTCCTTAGTCGTTGATTGACGAGGTTAATGAATAACATTTCGATGTTATGTCATGGTAATGCGAGATAAATGTAAAGTGTTTAAACGCTGTGAATGCAACACTGTTGCGATGAGCGATCGGTCTTAGCATACAATGAATCGTATGACTTCAACATTAAGAAAGAATAATGAACATGGGGTTCAGGTGATGAGCAATGAATGAAAACGATTAAAACCTTAGGTAAAGGTTGAATGAGAGATTAAGGGATGAACAACGTAAACGTTGAATACGTAAACGATCCTCGTGAATCGTATTCACGTCGAGCGAACGTTCTAAGTATAGATTAGTTATATGACTTAGACGTTGACGAAGGTAGTAAGTAAGATATGAATTATCAAGAAATCCGTAGTGATCGATAAAAAGATTAATGAAAGCTGAATGTGAGTCGGATGAGAATGTTAGAATGGAATGTAAGCGTTGAACACTTGAACCGACGTGAAGGTTAAGTGTACGCGAATATTAAAAGGGTAGAACCTACACCCTGTGTATGGTTTGACCATAAGGTAATGAAGATCAATGATTAAACCTGTGAACGGTGAAGAAGCTGAAATAAAGACAAGTACGTATAACGTAAAACAAGCCGAGTTAATGTTTATAACTTGGATGACGTTCCTAGTCGAATGAACCGGACGTTGTAAGATAAGAATAAGGTAACGTAAAATGCTTAACGCTATAAATGTGTAGAATGAATATGGAATGATCGTTCTGAGTATACAAAAGATTATATGACTTAGACGATAAAGAATGAATCCTGAGGTATGACATTTAGTTTCTAGAAAGCCATAAGGAATAAGAAATTGACTTAACGAACATTATAGTTTAATTGTTCGGATAAGTTAGGTTGTGGTGCAATCGTAACCTTTGATGGTTGACATATGGGAGCTGGGCTAAACAATTCCTTCAGAGAGCGAAGGTATATACAAAACTAGTAACCGATCTAACTCACTGTTATGGGTATTGTAGATGAGACGAGAACTTGTTTCTTGGTTGTTTTTGGGAAACCACTCAAAGTTCCATATGGACTGCTAGTAGAGACACGATGTGTGCTGAGTCCTAGGAAAGTTATAAGAAGAAGATAAGAATGTAAATCTGTAATAACACGATATTTTTTATATTATTAAATCAGAAATTTTACGTATAATTTTTTTTATTATTATTATTTTAAAGGTGAGAATATGTGCAAGGTAATGTGTATGTATTTATGTGATGAATATAAAATATATTTGTTACATGAATGATTACAAAAAATTTTATTTTAGAATTATTGATCATTATAAATTAAATTCTTAAAACAATTAATTTTATAGTAAAATGTTTTTATTAATTATTTTCCATGAAAATATGATTTTATATTATTTAAATAATATATGAAATGATTATAGAATTATTTTAATAATTATTTTATGAATTTATTTTAGAATAATTAAGTTAATTATTTAACTTAATTAATAAGGGTATGTATATGCAAGATAATCAGATATGGAATCCAAACCCTAATTCTAGGTTTAGAATAAGGAAAGAGAATAATAATATTATTTTATTTCAGTACTATAAATATATACTGTATATGTGTAATGATAATTTGTGAAACAGTTTTGACGGAACGGTAGAAAACCCTAATTTTGGATTTTTATCAATGCTTGAGAATAATAATATTATATTAATTATATTTTAATTTTTTAATGCTATAAATATGCACTGTATATGTGTAGACTGTTAATGGTCGGTCAATTATATTGCATCATGACCAAACCATAGCATTAATTTGTTTCACCTTATCGTGAAATTCAAATGGGAAATTCGAGTTTGTGTTGTAACTGTGTTATGTGAATCATGTCGTGTATTGCAGAATTTAAAGTAATTAGGTAAAACCCTATTTATACTTAGAAAACCTAATTAATTAGAAACCCTAATTAATTGAGAACCTTAATTACTAAATTCAAAAACCTAATTTCTAAATTTAGAAACCCTAATTAGTAATTATAAACCCTAATTACTAATTATAAACCCTAATCGTGAAATTAAAAACCTTAATTTTATAATTAAGAACCCTAATTAATAATAAGTAACCCTAATTGTTATATGGGTAATGCTAATTGCTAATTATTTGCTCTAATTGCTAAATTAGTAAGCTTAATTATAAATTATTAAATTGTTAAACTTAATGTTTAATTTCTAAATATTAGAAAACCTAAACTAATTAAGGAAACCCTAATTACAATTTTTAGAAACTAAAATTTTATTTTTTTGTATAAACCCTAATTGCTACATCCTACAATTTTTGTAATAAACCTTAGGGTTACACCCTAAGGCTTAAACCCTAAGGGTTAAACCCTAAGGGTTTGCCATGTTACAAGATTGCCATGAAATTGGTTAGCCAAAAGACCAAATTGCCCCACTAGCATAATTGAAGCTAACTTGTCAAAATGGCCAAAACTTTAGTTGCTCAACCACTCCATCTATTCTTTTGACTTAAATATCCGGCAACTTAGCCTAAATATATCAGCCAACTTAATTACATGTAATATTTATAGAGATCAAGAGAGAGAAAAGTCATTGATTTAGCCATTTGTGCAACCAATACACAACCCACCTCTCTCTAGAACCCACGAATATTATAATTATATCAGTCAAATAATCAAGCCCCATGATTTCCTTTAACAAATTAGAAGATCAGAATCAAAGATCTAAGTCTAAATAGTATAAACCTAAATTTTAAAAATCTTGTTATTCATGTTGTTTGATGTTGTTTGTTGTTTAAAGTTATGTTAAATGGTGTCATTTAATGATTTGGGTTGTTATTTCCTAGATCTATAACATCTAGTGTTCGAAAAATCATGTTTTAAAAATTCTAGAAAAGTTTAAAATTTTTGTCTGACAACGAATGTCAGTCCTTGTAGATCTGTGCTTGTTTACTGTTTTGATGATTTAAAGGTTTAAAGTTGTAGCCTGTAGTGTTGTTAGTATTCTGAAAGTGGATTCACGACCATTGACTGTGTATATCAAAAGTTATTCACTATTGAAGTCCATCGATCGAACGATTTAAATCGGGTTTCCGAAAACCCGGAAAAACCGAAGAACGAATTCTGTCGATTGACTTTACCGGCTTTGATCTCGTTTCTGACACGTATTTGGGATGTATAATGATATCTAGATTATAGTATGACATGAAATCTACAAGTAATGACCATTTTCAAACCTTAGAAATCAACATATCGATTGTAGTAATCGGTCAAAAGTCGTTGACCGTTAAGTCTTACTACCTGGGTAACCCAGAAATGTTGAGGCAGTGGTCTGACAGGTACATTAGAGGCTTAGATCTTGTAAGTTAATGATATCTGGACATTGTAATTGATCAATAAAGATACCCTGGTAGTCAGTCCACAAGACCCGAAGTTTAGAACACCTGTGATATGAACCGATCGACCGGAATAAGACCACCAAGGTCGTTGACCGACATTGACCAGATTTTTCTGGGCAGCCCAGAACTTGTTGAACAACCCTGACAATAATTTTAAAGGCTCAGATCTTGCATCTGAGTTGTTGTATGACCAAGATGATTGTGACTACTTGTAGTCCTACATTTATACTACACGACCAATGCTTGAGATTGACCAGAGCATGCATGAACAAAGAATTATAGGTGGTCAAAGTTGACTCCTCGAACACTGACTTGTCAGTGTTCTTGGGCTCAAGAACACCTAAGGCGAAGCTTTTCTGTCGCTATAGGCTTTAGCTACAGACTTAGTTAATTTTAATTAATTAATTTCTGAAAATTGATTAAAAATAGAAAATAAATTCAAAAAATTACAAAAATAGTTTTAAAAATTATTTTAAATTATGAAAAATAACTTTTAATTATTTGGGATATTTTTCATTAATATTTATAATTATTTGAATATTAATGATATTTAATTTATTTAATTAGTATATTAAATAAATTAGAGAAAAATGATTTAATATTATGAAAAATCATTTTAAATAAGAATAAGGTATTTAAAAATATTTTGAGTTATAAAATATAACTTTTAATGTTTTGTGGTGAAATTTCATTAATTAAATAATATTAATGATAATTAATTCATTTAATAAATTTATTAAATAAATTATGGAAAAATAGAATTAATGATTTATAAATCATATAAAAATGATTTAAAGGTTATAAAATATAAATTTTGATATTTTGTCATGAAAATATTAATATTAATGATATTAGATTTATTTAATATTTATATTAAATAATTAATTTAAAATGATTTTAATATTATAAAAATCATTTTAAATGAAAATAAAGTGTTTAAGAATATTTTAAGTTATAAAATATAACTTTTAATATTTAAAGAATAATTTCATTAATAATTTGATATTATTGATACTAATTTAATATTAATGATATTAAATCTATTTAATAATTATATTAAATAAATAGTTTTAAAATGGTTTTATTTATTTAAAAATCTTTTAAAAAGGATATAATGAATTAAAATATTTTAAGTTATAATAAACGACTTTTAATATTTTGATGAATAATATATTAATATTTAAATGTTAATGTTAATTATTTAAAATGAATTTTAAATATTTTAAAAATCATTTTAAGGGCAATATTAATACTTTTAAAATATTCTAAGTTATTATAAATAACTTTAAAATTTTGGAAATGGTTTCATTAATACTTTAATATTGATTAAATATTAATGATAACAAAACTGTTTAATATTTAAATTATTTATTAATGATTCTGGTGTTTGAAAATTTGTGATAAATTATAATAATTATTTAGAAATTGTCTTAAGGCTATAAAAAATCGTATGACTGTTATTTAAATAGTCTAAATAAATATTGAACTTCGATATAAAGTCTTAGACTCGATAATTACCCGATAAAGACGCTTTCAGACAATCAAGCTGTGTTTCGTAAATTGATCTGGACTTGCATAATGTGTTTGTATATGTGTTTTTTTGTCATTTAATGATTGTGAAACATGTGTGACAATGTGATTAGGTTATGTCCTGACTGCAATAAGCAGTACTATGTGTTATGATATGTGATTCTAATCGATAGAATGATCTTATTAATGATAGGTTTCGGTATAAAAGATAAAACTAAGTTGCGTATTGTAAGCAGCAGATCAGGCAAGTATCCTACCTTTGCATTCTCTTTATGCAATGGACACGAGTAAGAATGTTTCTGAACTATATTATTATTGTACTAGATTATTAACCCTATTGTGATATATGTTATATCTGATCATTGTTTATCAACATGATGTTATATTATATAATTCAGATATATATTCTGTTCGCTAATTTCTAAATATGGTTATACAAGTGTCCCCACTTGGATAATCATTGAATTTAATCACATGTTGATTGATCCCCAGTATGAATACAATAAAAGTTTTCTAAGCTATTTGACCTAGCTAGACACAGATTCAGAAATATCGTTGAATATGATAAAACTCTTTTGTATCCAATCAAATTGTTTTGCTTCAGATTCTTGACTAATTATGAACATCCCGAACATGGGAAAATTTTTATGCGCCAAGGCGGACAAAGGATGAGTGATAATATCGTTCTTACAATGTAGTATTAATCAATACAGGGTCCATGGGATGTACACCCTCGTACCCGTAAGTTATGACGGTTTGCAGATGAAGTTCTGTCTAACCTTTTGGAAAATAGAAAATAATATTCATAATCTGTCGACTACCCTATATATATAGTCAATACGTAGTTTTAAAAACTTTGATATAGAAATAATATATGGTTATAATTGGTTCAGTTTACTTCACAACGATTGAATTATTGTAGAAGTGATGTACAAAGAAAATATTTAATTCTTTCAACTAATTATATTTATAATTGTTATTACTTGATGGACACTCAAATGCTCATCCTTGCTTTATATTTAAATATTTTCAGCTAGGCATGATCAACCCGAAGGTTCAGACAGGAACAAGTGAAAAGGAAAGCAAACAGAATATGTTTATTGGTATCTTTTGTAATAGTTAAGTTGTATTAAGATAATGATATGTATTATATATCATGTAAAGAATTATAGTAAAGGTTGCGTACTTGGGATTAGACTCTGATAAATGTAAGGTAAGTTTGATATTTATATTATTGTTATTATTATTAGAATTAGTATTATTCCGCTCATAGAAATGATATCGTAAAGCACCGAGTTCGGGTTTCAAGTACCTGAATTTGGGGGCGTTACATTATGGTATCAGAGCTTTAGGGTTAGACACCTTAAGTGGGTTAGACCTTAGGCTATAACCTTGGGACAAAGGGAAACGTTGAAAATAGAAATAACTCATATAGAGTTTTTAAGGAGATGAATTGAATAAATTCATCGTAAAAAAAATATAACTTATATAAAATTATTATGTGCTATGTGTATATATTATGTGTTAATCAGGATAATTTATGTGTATAGATGTCAGATATAAAGGATTAGGATACCCTCAAGTCGTAAATAAGAAGTCAACCTCCATAACCGAGCCAATATTACGGCCAATAGTTTAAATAGAGGCTCACATTAAAAGCTACCTCAATGAGGTGGTTATTTTGGAAAGTGTAGTGTCGGACCCAGAAATGATAATATAACTGATAGATAGAGTATAGTTAAAGAATATGTGGTCAATGTCGAGTTCTTAAAATCATATATTTGTGGTGAGTTCTTAAACTCATAATGTGTTGTAAGTTTGACAAACTAGGTATAATTAGGTTTGAATGGATTATTGAGGATAATGGGACTATATAGAATACTAAGCAACTGATTCTTAGTGAAAGCGTAAGAAATAAGTAGTACTAGTATTACTTGAATATGTATGATTTTGTGTAGTGTATATAATAAGTATGTCGGTGTAATGTAATATTTTTTATTAGTTATGGCTGTAATTCCCGAATTTTGAGTCATAAAGGGATAGTGAATGTTTAAAGCAGAATGTGCTATGGTATGTCAAGTGCTATGAATATGAGTTCATGTTGGATTAATGAAATAAGTTGGTATGAAGATAGTAATTATTTATTTGAACATTGGTTAATGCAGTTTTCAAAATCTAATATTTTGAGTGCATATTAATTTGAGTAGAAAATTTTTCGTTATATGTATACGATAAGGCTTAGAATGTAAGATAATAAAGAATAATTTGCGATAATGCCGTCAAGACGAAAATGAAACCCAAGGATAGAAGAACCTGTCAACAAAGCTGGAGGACAACCAGACCTGATACGAAATTTTACGAATATGGACGATCGAGCTATGCAGAATGGAATACTAGCCACAAGAAATCAGCCAAATAATTGATTGGCAAACGTCAAAGACTTCAAGGCTATCGTACTGCCAGGATTTAAAGGATCAACTGACCCCGTAGAAGCGTTTGTGATAGCTAGGATAACAAAGGGGCAAAAGATAACTTTTGCCACCTATACGATAAAAGGAAAGGAGATAAAGGAAAAGTTTGTGAGTTATAAGTGTTGGCAGAAGGGACATGTCTCTCCTAACTGCCCCAATCCAAGAATGTATAGTGGGTGTTGTATTTGTGAATCAATGGAGTATAAGGTGGAAGACTGTCCAAGAAGGAAAATAGAGGCAAGGAATGCGAATACGGGAAAAGGCAGCAGGACAATGGCGACAACGAGACCAACCTCAACAAGCTAACCAACAGAACCAACCGCAAGCACCAACCACAAGCGTCTTCAGCATGACCGTTCAAGATATCGTGGCAGTTGGGGATGCAACTCCAGGTATTATTCTAATCAATTTTATTTTCTTATATATTATTTTCTTATATATATAGTATATTATTTTATAAATTATTTTGAAGGATGAAATTGAGTTCTATTAGAAATTAATTTTCCATATAAGTAGATAGACAAGTTTTATGCTAAATAGTTAAAGATCGGTTCAATTAATTATGATCGAGATCTACTCGCAATGATTGTGTATGCTATGTACCCTGGTATGTATAGGTTTTAAAACGGTGATTCCGGGGACGGAATTCTTATAAGGTAGGGTGAATGTAATAACCCGATATTTTCTATATTATTAAATCAGAAATTTTGCGTATAAATTTTTTTTTTATTATTATTTTTAAGGTGAGAATATGTGCAAGGTAATGTGTATGTATTTATGTGATGAATATAAAATATATTTCTTACATGAATGATTACAAATAATTTTATTTTAGAATTATTGATCATTATAAATTATATTCTTATAACAATTAATTTTATAGTAGAAATGTTTTTATTAATTATTTTCCATGAAAATATAATTTTATTGTGAGACCCCAAATTTTACGAATAAAGATTTAATTTTTCTTGAAATATTTTTTTTTGAATATTATGGTTTGGATTTGATATAATGTTATAAATGTGGGTAATATTTATAAATTTTACAAAGTATGCAAGTTGTTATATAATATTCGATTGGTCGGGGAATATTTTTTTTGTTGGGGAATATCCGTACGATGACACAATCATTGGTGGACCCCACAATGGAAGTATTGTTGTAGTAAGAAAATGACATGTAATTATCTTTTATAAAAATAACTACGAAAGTGTTACCGTTAAAACCATTGAACTACCAGTAGTAAAAGTACAAAGAATACGCTGTGGTTGCATAAGAGCACATGGTATTGATTATTGATGCTTACATAAGAAGTCACTTAGTTATAATCAATTATTGCTACAAAGAATTGTCAGATCATATCTCTTATATTATCGATTCAATTATTATCATAGTATCATCTCATAATAATATGATATATTATTAAATCAATAATTGAGACGACAAAGTTATTCATATTATTATTTGCAATATTGACAATGTCTAGAAGTTTCACAAGGAGAGGTTTGGTCACCTAATCATGCGCGCCAATAAGGAGAAATCCTTATCTGAAAGCCCCACTTTCCGGGAACGACTCGGGTTGTTAAATATTGTGAATTATAATATTAATGATGAATAAGTTTATGTTGATTAAAGATGAAATTGATAGTTCCATTGTGTTGGAATTATTAATGTTAATGAAAATCGACATTTATTCCGATGATAATTGATGTCTGGGGATTATATTGATAAATCGGTTAATTAATCGGATAAATGAGCAATTAATTGCTACTAATTCACATGCTTATATAACTATTTGTTCACATGTTTGTACTATTGAATCACATTCTTGTACTATTAGGGGAGTTGGTGTAAGATTGATAATACTTGCATGACTAAGTTAAAAATAGAGGTATAGATGGAGGTACTATACTGTAATTCGTATTTTCACATGATTATAACTATTGATTCACATGATTGAACTATTGATTCACATTATTTATTATTAGGGGATGTGGTTCAAGTTTGATAATACTTGCAGGACTAAATTAAAAATGAAAGAAAAGTTGGAGGTATTGTACTGTAATATTTTGAGCCCCAAAAAATATAATTATCGAAACTATATTTTCCTATAAATAGAAGCTCATTCTTCCTTAATTTCTCACTAATTCACTAAAGCTTTAGAGCAATTATTATAGAGAGAAATTATAGAGAGAAAGAAGAAGAGAAGTCTGCTACCTCTCTACTCCGGTATCTAGTTTCTTTCTAAGGTAAGAGGTATTATTTCTTTCATATTCATGAAGAGAGCTAGTGTTATTCCATTCCTTATTATTATGTTGGAATAACATGTCTATGCGAAGTACTGCATACATGGTGAAATTCTTCTATTATTCCATTCTTTATTATTCTGTTGGGATATCTTGTTTGTGCGGATTACGCATGACCTGGTTCCATTCTTTATTATTTTGTTGGAATATCTTGTTTGTGCGGATTACGCATGACCTAGTTCCATTCTTAATTATTCTGTTGGAATAACCTGTCTGTGCGGTCTATCGCATGCCTGGTGATTTTTGTTGTTATTCCATTCTTTATTATTCTATTGGAATATCCTGTCTGTGCGGATTACGCATGACCTAGTTCCATTCTTTATTATTATGTTGGGAATAACATGACTGTGTGGTCTATCGCATGCATGGTGAATTCTTCTGTTATTCCATTCTTTATTATTATGCTGGAATAACCTGTCTATGTGGATTACCGCATGCATGGTGAATGATCCTCTGTATTCATTCCTTATTAAATTGTAGAAATGATCTGTCTACGTGGATTACCGCATAGCGGGTGAAAAATCCATTTGTAGTTTCATAATTTTTCTGACCCTCAAAAATTCTGGAAATATTTGAAATGATAATTGGATGAGTTTTCTATATTATGTCCAAAGATGACAATTTTTGGATGTATAGATTAATAGTTATGGATTTTATGGAAAATGACTATTTTAAAAGTAAACCCTTATAACTCCTTGTGGTTAACTCCAAAATTGGTGAAATTTTTATTGGGAGTACATGTATATAACAGGAGTATACCCTGTAAATTTTGGAATTTTTGGACAAAAGTATAATTTATGATAAATGTCAAAATATTCGGCAGTTTTGGCCATATGAAAAATAGTAAATTAATTTTAAAAATTCTGAGAAAAATATATGTTCAATATGGGACTATATTCGCTAAATCCCGTAAAAAAAATTTTTGGGACCGATTTGGTATTTTCATGAAAATGAACTAGTTATGAGTAAATGAATTAAATATGTTATGTGAAGTAACAAAATTGGAAAATAGGATTTTATGGCTTGGGAATCCTATATAGGTATATGCAGATTTTTGATGAGGGATTTGATCATTGGTGATGAAATCTTATGAGTATGGCATTTTTGAATGATTAAATGCATTATTTGGTAAAGTGTAAACAATTAAAATAAATTGTTTATAAGTTTAAGAAGTGATTAAAATATTGTTATAATATTAATAATATTAGATGATGAGTTTATTAAGTGATTGATAATATTTGGATAAATTTAAAGTCTTTAATATTTATCCTTGTTTTCGCTTTGATTAATGCTTATATCATTGTCATCATCCTCACGCTTATATTGTGATGAAAGTCATCTTGGCTTACGCATAGATGGACTTGGTATGATTATGACCAGGATCATTCGGTATAATCATGACCGTAATGTTATAAATGATGTGGTAAAAGTCCTCGGGGTTCTGTAGTGCATTGATGGACAATTTTTTGTATGATTATGACCGTGGATTATTTAAGATAGTCATGACTATTGATGATTTAATGAATATCCTCGCCCCGTAGTGCGTGGATGATTCGATGATGTGGTTTATTTATTGTCGAGTCTCAAATGATAAAAATTGATGAAAAATTTTAAATCATAGAAGATAGTAGATATCATGCTCTACTTGACTCTTCTAATGGATTGCTTATTCACCGCAGCTTAAACTTGATGTCTATTGTATTTTATCGTTTAACATTGTTGAAGACTAATGATAATTTATTTCGCATTATCTTAGTCATAATATTTCTTATCGGGTTAGTTGAGCTCACTTTTTTTTTCACCGTTCTCTTCAAAGAAATGAGAATATAGCCGGGACTAGTCTGGGAAACTGGAGTGACTGGTCCGAGATGATAGCATTAGTAGTCCTCACTATTCGTTAAATAGTGTGCCAATAAATGTAATGAGGACTCCATTGAGTGTGGATATTGTCTAGATGACAATATTCTTATTAAAACTCTTAGATTATGTTTTGTCATATTTTACACGACTGTTGTCTAATTAAGTTGTATTTGAATTTTGTACCATGTTTTTGGCGACTCAAGATGGGTGATGTATACCTATTTTGGGGGCATCACAGTTTGTATCAAAACTTAGGGATATGATCCCTGGCTGAGATGTGAGACAAGAACTAGGAGGGGAGAGACGGGGAATTCCTTCCCTTGTATGACCTACCTAAGTTTATTTGGTATTTAATTGGTTGGTCAGAGTATAGGGATAATATGTAATATGTTAATTAAACCTTATTTTGTGACAGTGTTTGAAAATGGCATCTGAAAATGTTGAGATCAACAATGAAGCACATGAGACCGTTGAGTCACCAACGATCAATACCCAGGATAATGTGTAATAGGAAGACAATAACCCTCAGGTAAATAACAACATCGATCAAATGATGAACGATGGGATGTTCAAAGGCTTTATGCAATTCATGCAACATCAGGCGAGAGAGACTCCTATTCAAAATATAGGTGGAAATAATGGCAACCCACGGTTGGTTACTGCTAAGCAGTTCAAGGAGCTGGGACCACCGGAGTTTTTGGGAAAGCCAGAACCACTTAAGGCGGAGACATGGTTAAAGCAGATCACCAAGATATTTGATGTCTTGGGATGCTCCAAGGAGCAAAATGTTCCTTTGCCACCTTTATGTTTGCGTGAAGAGGCAGTGACATCTGGTGGGAATCAGAAAACATACTCCACTCGACGCACTCAAGATGTCTTGGGAGAAGTTCCAAGAGTTGTTCAACGACAAGTACTTTCTCGAAAGTATTCATCACATGAAGGAGGTGGAGTTTATCAAGTTGGAGCAAAACAATATGACCGTGTCATAATACGAGGCTAAATTTATGGAGTTATCCCGGCCAGCATCCCATTTGGTCGATAATGAGGAGCGAATGACGCGCTAATGTTTCTAAGAGGTTTGAAACCCGAAATACGTCAATACCTCATTTCTCACAAACTTTGTTTATATTCGACGATGTTGTGAATAGAGCTCGCTTATTGGGAGCGCGATAATGAGTCAAGACAACCAAAAGGTAACGAGCAACAACACGATAATAATCATATCGGTGGCAACAAACCATCGAACAATGATAATCATCGTGGGGAAATTATCATGCCAAGAATGGTAACCACTTCGGTGGTAATCATGGCCAAGATAATAGAAGTGGAAATTTCAAGAAGAGAAGGTTCAATAATGATGGAAAGACAGCAGCACCAACACTTGTTTCAAAGGAAGGAGAACGATCGTCGGCCGTATGTTTTAAATGCGGAGGGGAGGGACATATCAATCCAAATTGCATGATGCGGTCCAAAGAAATTTATAATTGTGGAAGAAAAGGTCACCTAACCCAATTTTTTCGTGCACCAAAGTCAAGTCCAGCTGGGATGGTGGCACCAAAGGCGGATATGGACAAAAAAAACAGGGAGAGCGTTTTTCGTGACATCTCAAAAAGCGAGTAACCCGAACGAGGTTAGCACGGGTTAGTTAATTATAAAATCTTGCGAAGTCTATACCTTATTAGATACCGGTTCTACCCATTCTTTTATCTCTCTTGTTTACGCTCAACGTTTAAATTTAACTCGGGAGAAATTAGACTTTGACTTATCGATTGAAACTTCGTTAGTAGAAACCTTCATTTCATGTGCTATCCAAGACTTGGATGAGAGTCACAGTTTTTTAAATGATATTTCTATCGTTAATAAATTTCCTGGCATATTCTCAAAGAACTTCATGGCCTATCCCAGAGTGTGAAATCAAATTTTATATTGACCCCAGTACAAAAACCTATTTCTAAAACCCTTAAATATTTCTTCAACTAAAATGAACGTAATAATGCGCCAAAGACGTTGGCTCGAGTTGTTGAAGATTACGATCATACCATTCAATATCATCGTGGAAGAAACGAACGTGGTAACGCGTGATGAGTAGAAGATCGTATGCGTTTATGAAAAGCGATGTTGTTAACATAAAACCCATTTCAGTATAACTTACAAATGATGAAGATAGAGTTAAAGACTCTAGGGACCCACGTGAAGATAACGAATATACGAGTAGAATCGAATTTAATCGATAAAGTTAAAGCCGCCAAGCTACACACTCTGAAATGGATGAAATGAATGAATGTTGAAGTTAAAGAAGGTTTAAGAAGGCGTTATCTCAACCCTCGATTTTATTGGCCCATTTAAAATCCTTGATCGAGTAGGAACTGTGGCCTATAGACTCATTTTACCGCCAAGTATGTCGCGTGTTCATAACATTTTTCACGTATCGATGTTACGTAAATATGTGGATGACCCGAACCACATTATTAAATTAGAACTAGACGAGATAGCAGAAGATTTAACGTATGAGGAGATACGTGTTAAAATCTTGGATAAGAAGGATCGTATTCAACACTCAAAGGTTATACCTCAAGAGTTAGAATGAAATGAAGTCAAGGTATCCTCATCTCTTCTAAGATACCAGTAACGACGTAAAATTTCGAGGGTGAAATTTCATAAGGAGGGAGATTGTGAGACCCCAAATTTTACGAATAAAGATTTAATTTTTCTCAAAATATATTTTTTTTAATATTATGGTGTGGATTTGATTTGATGTTATAGCTGTGGGTAATATTTAAAAATTTTACAAAGTATGTAAGTTGTTATATAATATTCAATTGGTCTGGGAATATTATTTTTTGTCGGGGAATATCCGCACGACGACACAATCATTGGTGGACCCCACAACGTAAGTATTATTAGTAGTAAGAAAATGATGTAATTATCTTTTTTATAAAAATAACTACGAAAGTGTTACCATTAAAAAAGCATTGAACTACCCCAGTAGTAAAAGTATAATAATACGCTGTGGTTGCATAGTAAGTACACAGTATTGATTATTGATGCTTACATAAGAAGTCACTCGGTTATACTCAATTATTGCTAGAGTAATCACGCATCATATCTCTCATATTATTGATTCAATTATTGTCACAAGATTATCTCGTATAATATGATATATTATTAAATCAATAATTGAGACGACAAAGTTATTCATATTATTATTTGCAATATTTACAATGTCTAGAAGTTCATCAAGGAGAGGTTTGGTCACCTAATTGCGGCGCCAATAAGGAGAAATCCTTATCAAAAAGCCCCCTCTTTCCTGGGAACGACCTGGTTGTTAAATATTGTGAATTATAATATTAATGATGAATAAAATTGTGTTGATTAAAGATGAAATTAATAGTTTCATTGTGTTGGAATTATTAGTGTTAGTGAAAATTGACATTTATTCCGATGATAATTGATGTCTGGGGGTTATATTGATAAATCGGGTAATTAATCGGATAAATGAGCAATTAATTGCTACTAATTCACATGCTTATATAACTATTTGTTCACATGTGTGTACTATTCAATCACATTCTTGTACTATTAGGGGAGTAGGTGTAAGATTGATAATACTTGCATGACTAAGTTAAAAATGGAGGTATAGATGGAGGTACTATACTGTAATTCGTATTTTCACATGATTATAACTATTGATTCACATGATTGAACTATTGATTCACATTATTTACTATTAGGGGAGGTGGTGCAAGTTTGATACTACTTGCAGGACTAAATTAAAAATGAATGAAAAGTTAGAGGTATTGTACTGTAATAGTTCGAGCCCTAAAATGTGCAATTATCGAAACTATATTTTCCTATAAATAGAAGTTCATTCTTCATTCATTTCTCACCAATTCACTAAAGCTTTAGAGCAATTATTATAGAGAGAAATTATAGAGAGAAAGAAGAAGAGAAGACTGCTCCCTCTCTACTCTAGTATCCAATTACTTTATAAGGTAAGGGGTATTATTTCTTTCGTATTCATGAAGAGAGCTATTGTTATTCCATTTCTTATTATTATGTTAGAATAACCTGTCTATGCGAAGTACTGCATACATGATGAAATTCTTCTATTATTCCATTCATTATTATTCTGTTGGGATATCGTGTTTGTCATCGAATGCGGAATCATGCATTTTGACCGATTCCATTTTTTATTATTACGTTGGAATATCATCATATGCATGCGACACGCATGAACTGGTTCCATTCTTTATTATTTTGTTGGAATAACCCGTCTATGCGTTTATCTCATCGCATGCCCTTGGTGAATTCTTTATTATTGTTGGAATATCCTGTTTGTGTGGATTACGCATGACCTTGTTCCATTATTTATTATTCTGTTGGGAATAACCTGTATGTGCGGTTTATCGCATGCATGGTGAATTCTTCTATTATTCTATTCTTTATTATTCTGTTAGAATAACCTGTCTATGTGAATTACCGCATGCATGGTGAACGATCCTTAGTATTCATTCCTTCTTAAATTGTAGAAATGATCATTCAAACGTGGATTACCACATGAAGTGAAAAAATCCATTTGTAGTTTCGTAATTTTTTCGACCCTCAAAAATTTGGAAAAATTTGAAATGATAATTTGATGAGTTTTCTATATTGTGTCCAAAGATGGCAATTTTTGGATGTATAGATTAAGAGTTATGGATTTTATAGGAAAAGACTATTTTAAAAGTAAACCCTTATAACTCCTTGTGGTTAACTCCAAAATTGGTGAAATTTTTATTGGGAGTACATGTATATAATGAGAGTATACCTGTAAATTTTGGAATTTTGGACAAAAGTATAATTTATGATAAATGTCAAAATATTCGCGCTTTTGGCCATATGAAAAATAGTAAATTAATTTTAAAAATTCGAGAAAAATATATGTTCAATATGGGACTATATTTCGCTAAATCCCGAAAAAAAGAAATATTTTTGGGACTGATTTGGTATTTTTCATGAAATGAACTAGTTATGAGTAAATGAATTAAATATGTTATGTAAAGTAACAAAATTGGAAAATAGGATTTTATGGCTTGGGAATCCTATATAGGGTATATCTGATTTTTGATGAGGATTTGATCATTGATGATGAAATCTTATGAGTATGACATTTTGAATGATTAAATGCATTATTTGGTAAAGTGTAAACAATTAAAATAAATTGTTTATAAGTTTAAGAAGTGATTAAAATATTGTTATAATATTAGATGATGAGTTTATTAAGTGATTGATAATATTTGGATAAAATTAAAGTCTTTAATATTTATCCTTGTTTTCGTTTGATTAATGCTTATATCATTGTCATCATCCTCATGCTTATATTGTGATGAAAGTCATCTTTGGCTTACGTGCATAGATGGACTTGGTATGATTATGACCAGGGACCATTCGGTATAATCATGACCTGTAATGTTATAAATGATGTGATAAAAGTCCTCAGTGGCCTATAGTGCATTGATGGACAATTTTTGGTATGATTATGACCAGGGATTATTCGATATAGTCATAACCATTGATGATTTAATGAATATCCTTGGCCCGTAATGCAGGGATAATTCGATGATGTGGTTTATTTATTAAGCTAAGTCACAGCGATAAAAATTGATGAAAAAATTTTAAATCATAGAAGATAGTAGATATCATGCACTACTTGACTCTTCTAATGGATTGCTAATTCCGTTGTAGTTAAACTTGATGTCTATTGTATTTTATCAGTTTAACATTGTTGAAGACTAATGATAATTTATTATGCATTATCTTAGTCATAATATTTCTTACAGGGCTATTTGAGCTCACCCTTTCTTTCACTGTTCTCTTTAGGAAATGAGAACGTAGCCGGGACTAGTCGGGGAATGGAGTGACGGTCCAGATGATAGCATTAGTAGTCCTCATTATTCTGTTAAATAGTGTGACAATAAATATAATGAGGACTCCATTGAGTGTGGATATTGTCTAGAGGACAATATTCTTATTAAATCTCTTAGATTATGTTTTGTCGTATTTTACATAACTGTTGTATAATTAAGTTGTATTTGAAATTTGTACCATGTATTTGGCGATTCAAGATAGGTGATGTATACCTATTTAATTTTGGGGCGTCACAATATGTGTGGACTGTTAATGGTCGGTCAATTATATTGAATCATGACCAAACCCTAACATTAATTTGTTTCACCTTATTGTGAAATTCAAATGGGAAATTCGAGTCTGTACGTGTTGTAACTGTGTTATGTGAATCATGTCGTGTATTGCAGAATTTAAAGTAATTAGGTAAAACCCTATTTATACTTAGAAAACCTAATTAATTAGAAACCCTAATTAATTGAGAACCCTAATTACTAAATTCGAAAACCTAATTTCTAAATTTAGAAACCCTAATTAGTAATTATAAACCCTAATTACTAATTGTAAACCCTAATCATGAAATTAAAAACCTTAATTTTGTAATTAAAAACCCTAATTAATAATAAGTAACCCTAATTGTTATATGGGTAATGCTAATTCTTTGATTATTTGCTCTAATTGCTAAATTAGTAAGCTTAATTATAAATTAATAAATTGTTAAACTTAATGTTTAATTTCTAAATATTAGAAAACCTAATTACTACATCCTATAAAGTGTTTAATAATATTTTAATAAATTAGTTTTAAAAATGATTTTAATATTATAAAAATAATTTTAAATGAAAATAAAGTGTTTAATAATATTTTAAGTTATAAAATATAACTTTTAATATTTAAAGAATAATTTCATTAATAATTTGATATTAATGATACTAATTTAATATTAATGATATTAAATCTATTTAATAATTATATTAAATAAATAGTTTTAAATGGTTTTATTTATTTAAAAATCATTTAAAAGGATATAAATGAGTTAAAAATATTTTAATTTATAATAAATGACTTTTAATATTTTGTTGAATAATATATTAATATTTAAATATTAATGGTAATTATTTAAAAATGATTTTTAAATGTTTTAAAAATCAATTAAAGGTAATATTAATACTTTAAAAATATTCTAAGTTAGTATAAATAACTTTAAAATTTTGGAAATAGTTTCATTAATAGTTTAATATTGATTAAATATTAATGATAACAGAACTATTTAATATTTAAATCATTTATTAATGATTCCGATGTTTGAAAATTCATGATAAATTATAATAATTATTTAGAAATTGTTTTAAGGCTATGAAAAATCGTATGACTGTTATTTAAATAGTCTAAATAAATATTGAACTTCGATATAGAGTTCTTAGACTCGATAATTACCCAATAAAGCCGTCGGTACACCGACAGATTTTAGAAATTGATCTGGACTTGCATAATGTGTCTGTATATGTGTTTATTTATGATTTAATGACTTTGAAACATGTGTGATAATGTGATTAGGTTATGTGCTGACTGAAATAAGTAGTACTATATGTTATGATATGTGATTCTAATCGATAGAATGATCTTATTAATGATAGGTTTCGGTATAAAAGATAAAACTAAGTTGCGTATTGTAAGCAGCAGATCAAGCAAGTATCCTACCTTTGCATTTTCTTTATGCAATGAACATGAGTAAGAATGTTTCAGAACTATATTATTATTATACTAGATTATTAACCCTATTGTGATATATGCTATATCCGATCATTGTTTATCAACATGATGTTATATTATATAATTCAGAAATAAATTTTGTTCGTTAATTTCTAAATATGGTTATACAAATGTTCTCACTTGGATAATCTTTGAATTTAATCACATGTTGATATATATATATATATATTGATCCCCAGTATGAATACAGTAAAAGCCGTCTAAGCTATTTGACCTAGCTAGACACAGATTAAGAAATATCGTTTAATATGATAAAGCTCTTTTGTATCCAATCAAATTGTTTTGGTTCGGATTCTTGACTAATTATGAACATCCCGAACATTGGAAAATTTTTATACGCCAAGGTGGATAAAGGATGAACGATAATATCGTTCTTACAATGTATTATTGATCAATACAAGGTCCATGGGATGTACACCCTCGTGCCCATAAGTTATGACGGTTTGCAGATGAAGTTCTGTCTAACCTTTTCGAAAACAGAAAACAATGTTCATAATCTATCGACTACCCTATATATATAGTCAATACGTAGTTTCAAAAACTTTGATATAGGAATAATATATGGTTATGATTGGTTCAGTTTACTTCACAACGATTGAATTGTTGTAGAAGTGATGTACAAAGAAAATATTTAATTCTTTCGGCTAATTATATTTATAATTGTTATTATTTGTTAGGCACTCAAATGCTCATCCTTGCTTTAAATTTAAATATTTTTAGCTAGGCATGATCAACCCGAAGGTTCAGACAGGAACAAGTGAAAAGGAAAGCATACAGAATATGTTTATTGGTATCTTTTGTAATAGTTAAGTTGTATTAAGATAATGATATGTATTATATATCATGTAAAGAATTATAGCAAAGGTTGCGTACTTGGGATTAGACTCTGATAAATGTAAGTTAAGTTTGATATTTATATTATTATTATTATTAGTATTATTCCGCTCATAGAAATGGTATCGTAAAGCACCGAGTTCGGGTTTCAAGTACCTGAATCTGGGGGCGTTACAAAATCATCAAAGATGATGAATGTTTGAGTGAGACATCTCCGTATGTCATGAAGCCATTAACCAGTAAAGGAAGTCGGCCGCGTAAACTTAGTTTGTAGGAACGTGAACCCTAAGAAGTAAAGTTAAGTAAACTAATACGTAAGTCAAGTATATGACTAATTGGTGTATGTGTTATTTCCTTATATGCTACATAGGAATTGGAATGAGTAGTTCAGCGTAAACTATAAGTTGTAGCTGTGCGTAAGGCAAGTTTCCTAACTTCATTCATATTTTAAATGAATGCTAGTTTCTAAAACTTCTTAGATGTTGAACTTAAGAAGTTCTGTCTATGTGCAAATGTGTGATATTTGTACAAGGTGTTAGAATATATGAGGTCTTGTGCCACAATTTGAACTGGTGTTTCTGTGAGATGAATTGTTTTATGATTGAACTGTTCAATATGAGAATGTTTTATTTTTACATGAATCGTTATTGTTAAGTCTGTGCTATTGATTTTGGCCAGACATAATGTGTATGAAAGAGAGTAGAGAATGAAAGTATTTCAAAGTGAATGTGAATAATATTTTAAAATGAGATTATTCCTATTATTCAAGCTGCTTCATAACCTTAGTTCGGTTATTGAAGTCTTAAAAGAATGTTTAAATTCTTGAAGTTGTTTGTTCAACTGCTATGACTTGCTAAGAAATTGGATGCTCACACTTGCTTTAAATAAAAATATTTTCAGCGATCGATGTTAGAAAGAACTTAATGATCCCATAAAGATCAAGCTGATCGGTATCCAGAAGAAGTACCATTCATTATATGAATGAGCATGAAGATCAAGCGAAGACTTGAAATATAGAATGATAGAATTAAACTATAGAATAGTTTAATAAATGATTATGTATCCTTGGTGGCGGATAAAAGTCACTTGTACAAGATGTAAAGAATAATGTAATTATCATTATTTGTAATGGAAGAGGTTATAAGGTTTTAGAACCTGAGATTTGAGGATTTATGTTGTTATATTTAACTATATAATGATGTATGTTTGGAAGAAGATGGGATCGTGACGTACGGAATCCGGGTGTGAAAATAGACCGGATTTCGGTGCGTTACAGATTGGTATCAAAGCTAATAGATTATAAACCTTACGTATGAGTACCTAAGGCTATAATTGTAGAGAGAAGGATAAAAAAATCGTTGAGTTAAACGATTAAAGAAGAAGATCACCACGTGATCATAGTAAATCGTAATAACAGATGATCTGTTAAACGATGAATGATTTATAACTAATGTTATAAATGAATGGTACTATGAAGTAGTACGGGAAAAAGAACTTAGATTGAGTTGTAAAGGATAGCATACGAATTAAAGAAAATTCGTATTAAGTAAAGAGAAAGTTAGAAGTTGTAAGATTTCAATTGAGGACTCATGTGATAGCTGAGTTGTATGAATCTTTGTATGGGCAGAGGTTTGTGCTTCGGTGTAACAACCACTCAGTTTATTACAGTGATAATCATTGGAATTGTTCGCGCTATCAAGATGTATATGACAAGAAGGTGTATCTTTTCTCATGTATATACTTGATAGGTAGAGAACGATAAAGTAGGTGTGAGTTCTTGAAACTCATACTTATGGTAAGTTCGTGACTCATAATTATATGGTATGGTTTTGAACTTCTCAGCGAATGGACGCCTATGGTCTGACTAGGATAGTTCTTAAACTCATATTATTGTGGAAAGTTTCTGAACTCATAATGTGTGGTAAGTTGATGGACTTTATTAAGGTATATGAATGTGTAGACTGAAAACGAGTTATTTTTAGTAGACTTAGCATTGAAGTTGCTAGAGAAGATTAAGTGTTTTTGCAAGTAAGATAGAGACTAGGATATTCCAAGTCATCTAGCTATGCTAGATTTCGAAGTTTCTTAAAATCGTGCTGATATGCGCGTTTTGAAAATGAAAGAATTGGTTCAACTTTTGGAACCAATGGATTTTAAAAGAACTATTCTTGGTATGTCTATGATAGTTGATTCAGCTAGACAGAAATTGATTTAAAATTTCAAAATAAGTTTTATATCATCAGTGCATTTGATGTAAAAATGGTAAAAGGATGGAGTTATTAATGCAACTGGACCTAGTGTTGCTTAGGATCAAAAACCTGCTATGTTATGATGTATAATGACGAAGTCATAAACTGATGAAGTCCTCAACGTACTGTGAAAAGTACGGTATCATGATGTCATAAAACGTTTTGATGTATTGCGAAAGAATTTAAAGAAGTAGTCGATGTAAATTAATTTGACTAGACGAATGTTTCAAGTTGATGTCCAATTTATTGGTATGGTCTAAGCTACTTGATTTGGCTAAGACGAATGGTATGTCACGATTAAAAGAAAATCGTGCTTTCTTTGAAGAGTTATGTCGAACCAAATTGTTTTGGTGTGGAATCTAATGATTAAGTCTGAGGTGAACATACTCCGAAATAGGGTTATACGACGGGTTGATCGCCTACATATGGAAGATGTAGTTTCCCTTCTTTGTGATTGTAAATTGATCGTGTAAGAAGGGTTTACGGTGAAATGTTGTTAAACCTAGTAAGAGTTCATGGTCGATTTGACCCCTCAACAAAAGAATGAAATGTTTTAAAGGAATCTTTATATTTCTATTTATTCCTTTCACTTCATGATTCTTGATAAGTTATGAAGGGTAGGGAATGTATGAAAGATAAGAACTTCTTTGAAGAGAAGTTGAAAAGAAGGGTAAGCTAAAATTTCGAGGACAAAATCCTATGAAGAATGGGTGAATGTGAGGACCCGAAAGATTGAAAGTATAGTTAAGCGTGAGGTTTATCTATTGACGATTATGTCAACAGATGATCCTTGTGAGAAGGATGAATTGAGATTAAACCGTTGCTAAGGTTGTAGGCACCCGAGTATGGGTGTGGTTTTAGAAATTTCGAGGACGGAATTTTTATAAGGAGGGAAGAATGTGATAACCCGAAAAATTGGATTGTCCAGAATTTAAGATTTAAAGAATTAGTTATTAATAAAATGAATTTTTATTAATACTATTCTGTGCTATGTGTTTATTAATCATTCTAGAACCTAGGATGATTATTAATCAGGAGGATTCTGGCTATGAGCTAGACTGAACGAGTAAGAATTTTCAAGACGAAAATAAAAAAAATTCGGAAACAAAATATTTCTAGGTAAAAAGATGAAATAGGAACTATTCACCCGACGAAACCCTAAGGGTTAGGGTTTAAATAACCTAAGCCTTTCCAAGATTTCGGTATGTCGAAATGACATTCCATTGAAAGATTTGACGATAATATATCGTGAAAAGTTAAGTAAGCCGATAAAAGTTTTTCTCAAAAAACGTATAGAAATCAGATGAAATAAAAACAACGAAAAGTACTGTTATGTACTTTTTATTCGTTTAGCTACGTTAGGGGAAAACGTGATGGAAAATGCTTAATGGTGAAAAATGTTTTTCAGTTTTTCAGAAATCCAAAGAATACGTAAAAGTTAATTGGTAAAGGAAAGACAAAATATCATAAAATATTTGGATTCCGAGAATTGCAGTTTTCAAACTGTCGAATGAATTCCGCAAGACGGAAGCACGAAGCTTCTAAGGGAAGCTTTGTGAATAGTAAGGAGGTCTATTGAGGAGGTGTGAATAGTAAGGAGGTTGGGGTAAAATGACTAAAATACCCCTAGCCTTGGTTTTCTATAAATAGGAAGCTTAACTCATTTGTTTTGGATTTTGAAAATCCTACAACTTTTGAGAGAGAGATATTTTGGATGAGAAAGAGAAGGAAAAGGAAAAGGAAAAGCTTGCCTGGGTGCACACATTGTCCAACGGAGGAAGATTAAAGAAGAGAGGTAATCCGAAAACCTAGCTTCTAATAAATTTTCTTTAAGTTTTCTATGTTAAAACATAACTTAATGAGAATAAGAAGTAAATGATGTTAGGAATGATTTCATATGGTTGAAAGCGTAAGAAAATGAAGAAATAAGAATTAGAAGTTTATTTTGTAAATTTCTTAAGGAAGTATAAGATTCGTAATGAATTTAAATGATTCAAGTGGATTATATGAACGAGTAGGTGAATTAAGTAAGGAATGGTGTTCTATAGCATCAAATTCCAAGAAAAAGTAAAATCATAATCAAAATATCGATTAAAAATGAATAATGAACGGTGAACGCGAAGAATACGCGAAGAACACGAAGAACGTTATTGATGGACAAATTTAAAACCATCGTAGAATAATTGTTGTTGATGGACAAGTTTAAAACCATCGCGTATAAGTTAGTTGCTTATTGCTTGGTTAGGAACGTTAGAAACGTTCATGAAGAAGGGATTAAAACTGAGCTATAACGAAGTTATGGCAAAAATTTCGTAAAAGAAGAACGAGAATTAGAAAGTTAGTAAATGAACCCATATGTGTAGGGTTTCATAAGAATATAAGAGAAAGTATAAAACATGAGTCGTGGACTCAAGAACGAACGAATTCCGAGTTTGGCTGACCGAATTACGGACGAACGAACGAAGAGCGTTAAAAATGTAAAACGATTGAAGAGCGAAGATTAAGCCAATTGATTGGCATGTTAACGAATTCAGAACAAAGTTCTGTCCATGGGTAATTAAAGTACATAAGATAAGGAAGAAAATGGCTTTAGAACGATCTCGTTCTGAGTTATAATGAATAAGTTATGGAATCGGGAAGTAAACGTCTTAAGCAATTTCTAAGACTTAGAAAAATTTTCTAGGTTTTGTGCTCGGTGCCGCAGAGCCAGTCAAGCCTTGGGAGGCGCCATCGAAGCCTTGAGGCTCAAGCCATCACCATCTTGTTGAAGGGCGCTTGACGCAGAGAAATAGAGAAAGAGTAGCCATGCAACGCCATCCTCAGTTGATTTGACAACTGCAGAGTGGCGCAAATTCGAGGTAAAGAAGGGGCACGACGCCAGAAGCGAAAGCTGCAGTGCGAGGAAAAAGCTCGAAGAATGAGCTTTTAACTGCTCAATTACTAGGGGATGTGCAAGAAAGAAATATGAACATGTAGTTCAACTAATGTAACACTTAATTAAGTGTATTAAACCTTTGATGAAGGTTGAACAAAAAGATTAAACGAGATTAAAAGACAAAGAATGTAGACGCGGGTTACGGAACCAATATCCGGGGATCGTAGTCGCGATAAATGAACATGAGGGATTGCTATGATGGTGATTCCTTAGACATTGATTAACGAGGGTAATGAATAACATTTCGATGTTATGTTATGGTAATGCGAGATAAATGTAAAGTGTTTAAACGATGTGAATGCAACGCTGTTGCGATGAGCGATCGGTCTTAGCATACAACGAATCGTATGGCTTCGACATTAAGAAAGAATAATGAACATAGGGTTCAGGTGATGAGCAATGAATGAAGAAGATTAAAGCCTTAGGTAAAGGTTGAATGAGAGATTAAGGGATAGACAATGTAAACGTTGAATACGTAAATGATCCTCGTGAATTGTATTCACGTCGAGCGAACGTTCTAAGTATACATTAGTTGTATGACTTAGACGTTGACGAAGGTTGTAAGTAAGATATGAATTATCAAGAAAGCCGTAGAGATCGTTAAGAAGATTAATGAAAGACGAATGTGAGTTAGATAAGAATGTTAGAATGGAATGTAAGCGTTGAACACTTGAACCGACGTGAAGGTTAAGTGTACGCGAATATTAAATGGGTAGAACCTACACCTTGTGTATGGTTTGACCGTAAGGTAATGAAGATCAATGATTAAACCTATGAACGGTGAAGAAGCTGAATTAAAGACAAGTATGTATAACGTAAAATAAGCTAAATTAATGTTTATAACTTGGATGACGTTCCGAGTTGAATGAACCGGACGTTGTAAGATAAGAATAAGGTAACGTAAAATGCTTAACGCTATAAATTTGTAGAATGAATATGGAATGATCGTCTTGAGTATACAAAAGACTGTATGAGTTAGACGATAAAGAATGAATCCTGAGGTATGACATTTAGTTTCCAGAAAGCCATAAGGAATAGGAAATTGACTTAACGAACATTATAGTTTAATAGTTCGGATAAGTTAAGATAAGTTAGGTTGTGGTGCAATCGTAACCTTTGATGCTTGACATATGGGAGCGGGGCTAAACAATTCCTTCAGAGAGCGAAGGTATATGCAAAATTGGCAACCGATCTAACTCACTGTTATGGGCACTGTAGATGAGACGGGAACTTGTTTGTTGGTTGTTTGTGGGAAACCACTCAGAGTACCATATGGACTACTAGTAGAGACACGATGTGTACTGAGTCCTAGGAAAGTTATAAGAAGAAGATAAGAATGTAAATCATCAAAGATGATGAATGTTTGTGTGAGACATCTCCGTATGTCATGAAGCTATTAACCAGTAAAGGAAGTTGGTCGCGTAAACTTAGTTTATTAGAACGTGAACCCTAAGAAGTAAAGTCAAGTAAACCAATGCGTAAGTCAAGTATATGACTAATTGGTGTATGTGTTATTTCCTTATGTGCTACATAGGAATTGGAATGAGCGATCAAACATAAACTATAAGTCATGTAGTGCGTGAAGGCAAGTTTCATAACTTCATTCATATTTTAAATGAATGCTAGTTTCTAAAACCTCTCAGATGTTGAACTTGAGAAGTTCTGTCTATGTGCAAATGTGTGATATTTGTGCAAGGTGTTAGAATATATGAGTCTTTGTGCCATAATTTGAACACTTCAGTGTTTCTATGAGAAGAACTGTTCTATTATTGAACTGTTCAATATAAGAATGTTCTGTTTATACATGAATCAATATTGTTAAGTCTGTGCTATTGATTCTGGCAAGACAGAATGTGTATAAAATAGAGTAGAGAATGAAAGTATTTCAAAGTGAATGTGAATAATGTTTTAAAATGATAGGAATCGAGATTATTCCTATTATTCAAGCTGCTTCATAACCTTTGTTCGATTATTGAAGTCTAAAAAGAATGTTTAAATTCTTGAAGTTGTTTGTTCAACTGGTATGACTTGCTGAGCAATTGGATGCTCACACTTGGTTTAAATAAAAATATTTTCAGCGATTGATGTTAGAAAAAACTTAAGGATCCCGTAAAGATCAAGCTAATCGGTATCCAAAAGAAGTACCATTCATTATATGAATGAGCGTGAAGATCAAGCGATGACTTGTAATATAGAATGATAGAATTAAACTATAAAATAGTTTAATGAATGATTATGTATCCTTGGTGGCAGACAAAAGTCACTTGTAATGGATGTAAAGAATAATGTAATTATCATTATTTGTAATGGAAGAGATTATAAGGTTTTAGAACCTGGGATTTGAGGATGTATGTTGTTATATTTAACTATATAATGATGTATGTTTGGAAGAAGATGGGTTCATGACGTATGGAATTCGGGTGTGAAAATAGACCGGATTTTGGGGCGTTACAAACGAGATATCATCAGTTGAAGGTACGAAAGGAAGACATACCGAAGATGGCGTTTCAAACTCGTTACGAACACTACAAATTTTTGGTGATGTCATTCGGTTTGACTAATGCTCTAGCAGCATTCATGGACTTGATGAATCGAGTTTTCAAGCCATATCTGGATAAGTTCATGGTGGTTTTTATTGACGATGTTTTGATTTACTCAAAGGCCAAGGAAGAGCAAGCCAAAAATTTGAAGGTGGTGTTAGAGGCGCTGAGACGAGTTTTGAATGGAAAAGATCCAATTTTTATGGCACGTGATAGACAAGGATGGAATTTTAGTAAATCCTACAAAGGTGGAGGCAGTAAGTAATTGGCAGAAACCGAAGACCCCAATGAAAGTACAAAGTTTCTTAGGGTTAGCCGGATACTATTGAAGATTTTTCTAAGATAGCAACCACGTTGACCAATCTAACGAGGAAGAAAGTGAAGTTCGTGTGGACGAAAAAGTGCGATGAAAGTTTTAGGGAATTGAAGAAGAGGTTGAGCAAGGCGCCTGTATTGTTATTACCAGATGATACGAGAGGTTTTGTGGTGTATAGTGATGCATCACACAGAGGTCCTGGTTGTGTGATAATGAAACACGACAAGGTCATTACGTATGTGTCATGACAATTGAAAGACAACGAGAAATGATACCCTACCCATGACTTGAAGTTAGCGACACTAGTTTTTGCACTAAAAATTTGGAGGCATTATTTGAATGGAGAGAAATGTGAGATATTTACATACCATAAGAGTCTGAAATATATCTTCACACAAAAGGAGTTGAACATGGGTCAAAGGAGGTGGTTGGAATTAATCAAGGAATACGACTGCAAAATTCTTTATCACCCGGGAAAGGTAAACATGGTAGCCGATGCATTGAGTAGGAAAGGAAGGGATAATTTTCTCAAATTGATCGTTCAGGAAGAACTTATAAGAGAAATGGAGAGGTTGGAAGTAGAAGTGAAGGAACCTAGAAAGTCCAAGGGAAAGTTATTTGTAATGGAAGCTCATCCGACGTTGTTGGGTAGAGTAAAGGAATAATAAGAGAAGGATGGAGAGTGAGAGAAGATAAAAAAAAGGATAAAAGAAAATGAAGAAGAAAAATTCAGAATTGATAAGGACGGTATATTAAGATTCATTCAAAGGTCGAATGTGGGTGCCAGCTGTAACCGAATTAAGAGAGGAGATCTTTCACGAGTCACATAATTTATCATATTCTGCTCATCTAGGAGGCACAAAAATGTATCGGGATCTTCGACAACACTTTTGGTGGCCCAAGCTATAACGAGAGGTTGTAGAGTACGTTAGTAGATGCCTTACGTGTCAACGAGTTAAAGCAGAGCACCAGAGGCCGAGTGGTCTACTTCAACCATTAGAAAAATAGGAGTGGAAATAGGAGCACTTATGATGGACTTCGTTGTTGAACTTCCAACCACACAGAAGGGTTTTGATGTAATTTGGGTTATTATGGATCGACTGACGAAGACAACTCATTTTCTACCAATAAAGATCTAATTTAATTGAAATCAGTTAGTAAATTTATATGTAAAGGAAATTTTTTTGCGACATAGAGTGCCAATGTCAATTGTCTCCGATCGACATCCGCACTTCACGTCAAATTTTGGGAAAGCTTGCAAGAAAGAATGGGAACAAAGTTGAGGTTGAGTACTGCTTATCACCTTCAAACCGAAAGACAGAGTGAGTGAACAATATAAACATTAGAAGACATGTTTAGTGCTTGCGTGATAGATTTCAAAGCGAACTGGGATGGTCACTTACCCTTAGTAGAATTTTTTTATAATAATAATTATCATGCGAGTATCGATATGCCACCGTACGATGCTCTATACAGAAGAATGTGAAGAACACCATTATGTTGGGACGAGGTCAAATAACGACGACTTTTGGGATAGGAATTAGTTTAATAAATGACAGTTATGGTGACGACAATAAGAGCCAGATTAGTAGCAGCCCAAGATCGACCAAAGAAATACACTGATTTACACCGTCAAAGTTAAGATTTTGAAGTCGAGAGTTTCATACTTTTAAAAGTGTCTCCCTGGAAAGGAAAGATAAGTTTTAGTAAGAGATGAAAATTGAGTTTGAGGTTCATAGGACCGTTTCAAGTGTTCAAGCGAGTGGGAGAAGTGGCATTCAAGGTAGCTTTACCTCCTGAATTAGAACATATCCACAACGTGTTTCATGTTTTCGTGTTACGACCATACAAGCCTAACTATAATCATGTGATATCCTACGATCCCATTCAAGTAGAGAAGAATCTAACGTATGAAGAGATTCATGTCCAGATAATAGATAGGAAAGAACAAATATTAAGAAATAAAGTTATAACTTATGTAAAAGTAGTTTGGCGAAACCAAACTGCCAAAGAGGCTATGTGGGAGTTAAAAGATAAGATGAAAAGAGACTATCCTCATATGTTCGTGTAACCATGTACTAATTTAGAGGATGAAATCTTTATAGGGGGAGAAATAGCATAAAATTTTGTAAATAATATTATTAATAATAATGAGTATGTTTGAAAATTAATTATGTACATATATATATATATATATCATGGATATTTTAATAATCCAATTTATATTGAATTAAGTATGTGATAATGAGAATCATGAGTTTAATTAAGCTTAAGTGATAAGCCTTCTGTGGCATAATTAATTTCATAATGAGATTAATTAAGAGATGATTTAATAATGTATTGGAATAAGGGTTATATACAACCCCAATATTAATAATGTGACATGCTTGCATGTGTTAGGAGTTAACCCAAGTATTTGATTTGTTAGATTAATAGTTGAACCCAATGTGTAAATATGCCTAGCCCAAATTCATATATTATTATATTAACCCATGAATCATATGGTTATATATATATATATATATATATATATATATATGTGTGTGTGTGTGTATGTATGTGTGTGTGTGTGTATAGATATATATGTGTATATATATGTAGCAAGTATGCTAGCTTATTGTATAACAAGTGGTAAAATAAAATGTAACATGGGACGAATAAACCCCCCACGACCGACCATAGCCCCTCCCCTTTTTTAAAATGCTGATTTTTTTCCTTTTAGCTAACAAGTTATGTCCATGTGATGTAATGATAAAAAGGTGCATATGAATAGTGAGGGTTGGTGAAACTTTTCACCAAATCCACTTTTACCCTTGGTTAATAACTCAATCATTGGATATTTATTTTCCTATAAATAAGAACCTTAGATTATTGGTGGAAGTTTTCCATGTTATTTGCTATGTGTTAGTAATATAAGAGAGCTAGAGAGAAAAAGGAATAAGTCTAGGAGAACTCTTGCATTTTTGGTAGAGCATGAGGAGGAAGAATCAAGGTGGAGTCCTATTAGATGTTTATAGCCTAGAGAAAGAAAGAAACTACGAGTTAGGTTCATCATCTAACTTTATTTTTATTAAGATAATTTAGTATGTGTAGATATGAGTAGGAAATGCATGCTTGGTTATGGAAGATGTGACGCCCCCAAATTCAAACACTTGTATCTCGAATTTGGTTTATCATGTGCTAACTCTAATAACATACTAAAATCATTGACAACAGAATAATAGAATAAATTATATTGTTATAGCATAATCATTCTTGTACAATGTTCTCGCAACCGTTGTAACAACCCGGAGAATCTGGATTGTTCAGAAATTAAGATTTAAAGAATTAATTATTAATAAAATGAATTTTTATTAATAATATTTTGTGCTATGTGTTTATTAATTGTTCTAGAACTTAGGATGATTATAATACGGGAGGATTCTGGCTACGAGCTAGACTGAACGAGTAAGAATTTTTAAGACGAAAATAAAAATTTTTCGGGAACAAAAATATTTCTGGGAAAAAAGACGAAATATGCACTATTCACCCGATAAAACCCTAAGGGTTAGGGTTTGAATAACCCAAACCTTTTCGAGAGTTCGGTATGCCGAAATGACATTCCATCGAAAGATTTGACGATAATATATCGTGAAAAGTTAAGTAAGCCGATAAAAGTTTTTCTTGAAAAATATGCAGAAACTGGACGAAATAAAAATGATGATAAGTACTGCTATGTACTTTTCATTCATTTAACTACGTTAGGGTAAAACGTGAAGGAAAAAGCTTAGTGTCGAAAAGTGTTTTTCAGGTTTTTGGAGATCCGAAGAATACGTAAAAGTTAATTGGTAAAGGAAAGATGAAATATCTAAAAATATTTGGATTCCAAGAATCGCAGTTTTTAAAACTGTCGGACGAATTCCGCAAGATGGAACAATGAAACTTCCCTTGGAAGTTTCATGAATAGTAAGGAGGTGGAATAGTAAGGAGGTGTGAATAGTAATCGGAGAGGCAAAATGACTATTTTGCCCCTAGCTTGGAAAATCTATAAAAGGAAAGCTTAATCTCATTTGATTGGATTTTTGAAAATCCTCCAACACTTGAGAGAGAGAGAGAGAGGGTTTGGATGGGAGGAAGAAGAGGAAAGGAAAGGAAAAGTTGGCTCGTGGGCAAACTTTGTCCGACGGAAGGAGATTAAAGAAGAAAGGTAATCCAAAACCTAACTTCTGTAAAATTTTCTTTAAGTTTTTATGTTTAAAACATAGCTTAAGGAGAATAAGAAATAAAAGATGTTAGGAATGATTTCATATGGTTCAAATTATGAGAAAAATGAAGAAATAAGAATTAAAAGTTTATTTTATAAAATTCTTAAGGAAGTATAAGATTCGTACTGAATTTGAGTGATCCGAATGAATCATATGAACGATTCGGTGAAATAAGTAAGGAATGGTGCTCAATAACATAAAATTCTAAGAAAAAGTTTAATTGTAAAAAATATCGATTAAAAATGAAGAACAAACGAAGAACATGCGAAGAACGCGAAGAACACGTGGAGAACATTGTTGATGGACAAATTTAAAACCATTGTAGGATAATTGCTGTTGATGGATAAGTTTAAAACCATCGCGTATAAGTTAAATGATTATTGCATTGTTAGGAATAGTAGAAATGTTCATGAAGAACGGATTAAAACTTATCTATAATGAAGTTATGGCGAAAATTTCGTAAAAGACGAACGAGAATTAGAAAATGTGTAAATGAACCCGAACGTGTAGAGTTTCATAAGAATGTAAGAGAATGTAGAAAACATGAGTCATGTACTAAAAACGAATGAGTTTTGAGTTCGGATGACCGAATTATGGACGAACAAACAAAGAACGTTAAAACCATAAAATGAACGAATGATGAAGATTAAGCCAATCGAATGGAATGTTAACGAATTCAGAACGAAGTTCTATAAGACTAGGATTGAAGTATGTAAGGTAAGGAAGGGAATGGCTTTGGAATGACCTCGTTCCGAGTTATAACGAAGAAGTTTTGGAATCGGGAAGTAAGCATTCCAAATTAATTAACCACCTAGAAATTTTTCAGAGATTAGGGATTGGCGCCGTAGCGCCAGCCATGCCTTGTAAGGTGGCGTTGCAGCGCCAGACCGGGAAGCTTGACACTGGAAACTCGTGTCGCAGTGGAAGCTTTAACACAGAGAGTGGTGATGCTGACTAGTGGTATTGCGGTGTGAGGAAAGGAAGGGGAAGGGGCCAGCAAATACAGTGCGAGGGAAAGACCCAGAGATGAGCGTTTAACTGCCCAACTCTTGGGGGAAACATAAGGGAAGATAAAGAACATAATGTTTAACTAATGTAATACTTAAACAAGTGATTTAAACCTTAAATGAAGGTTGAACGAAAAGATCGAAAGGGATTAAAAGACAAAGAATGTAAACGCAACGTTGTTGGGATGAATGATTGGTCTTAGAATACAACAAACCGTATGTCTTTGACATTAAGAAAGAATAAGGAATGGTGTCAAGAAGCCGTAGCGAACGATAATAAGATTAATGAAAGCCGAATGTAAGTCGCATAGAGAATGAAATGTAAGCGTTAAACACTTTAACCGATGTAAAGGTTGAGTGTACGCAAATACTAAGCGGATAGAACCTACACCCCGTGTATGGTTTGACCGTAAGATAATGAAGACAAATGATTAAACCATGAAAGGTGAAGAACTAAATTAAAGACAATGATGTTTAACATTAAGAAGCTGAGTTAATGATTAACTTGAACGATCGTTCTGAGTATAGAAAAGACAGTATGACTTAGATGATAAAGAATGAATCCTGAGGTATGGCATTTAATCGCCAGAAAGCCATAAGGAATAAGAAGTTGACTTAACGAACATTATAGTTTAATCCTTGGCATAAGTTAAGATAAGTTTAGGTTATGGTACAATCGTAACCTTTGATGGTTGACATATGGGAGTTGGGTTAAACAATTCCTTCAGAGAGCGAAGGTATATACGAAACTGGAAATCAATCTAACTCATTGTGATGGCATAGTAGATGAGACGAGAACTAGTTTGTTAGTTGTTTGTGGGAAACCACTCAGAGTACCATATGGACTACTAGCAGAGGCACGATGTGTATTGAGTCCTAGAAGAGTATAAGAAGAAGATAGGAATGCAAATCATCAAAGATGATGAACGTATTGAGTAAGACATCTCCGTATATCATGAATACGTAAAGTGGTAATGAATGTTGGTCGCGTAAACTAAGGTTGCAAGAACGCGAACTGTAATATCCCGAAAAAATAATAAAATAATATTAAATTTATATTCTTAAAACATATTGTTTGGAACTTGTCATTTATTTGGGTCAAACTAGTTATTTAAATTATGTGGGCTAATAAATATTAATAAGTGATAGATAATATTATGTGGTTAAAATTTGGGCCTTAATATTAATTTAACCCAAATAGAAGTTTATTAGGGCAAACCTAATTAATAAATAGCTAAACCTAATATTACTTCATTATCTATTTGAATAAGAAGAGGTGGCTACTTTGGAGATAAAGGAAGCGACTACAAAGGGGCTCAGGTGAAGAAAGACTAGAGATTTTGATCACTAGTGGGGAAATTTCATCAGTAATAAGTAAGTATATTATACATTATATAAAGTGGGGATAAATCACGTGGTTCCATATTAAATTATTAAATTTAGTATGTTGTTTTTTTTTCATCATGAGCAAGTACTTTTGTAATTCAAGAAATAAGAGCGATCTTTAAAGATGTGAGAGTTTATTTATTAATGTAAGACTTATACGGATGTACTTATTATTATTATCACTTTATTCCAATTAGATTGAATGGAGGAAGTAGTCTGTGATTGATTTTGGAGATCCTAAAATAATAAATTGATGATTTTTTTTAAATAAAAATATATATATATAGCAGTAGTAATTAAAGTTTACGAAAACTTGCATAATTTGCAAGAGATGTTATACAAATAAATATGTAAGATTATATGGAATGAATTAAATCTTAATATTATAAGTAATTATATTTTATAGTCGTACCAAATAGAAGTGTTCATATTTTTATAAATGTACTTACATTTAGTATTATTAATTTGTGTAATTAGTTCGGAGGAAAGGAACTTAAAGAGTTATATTTGGAATATAAATTTTGGAGTATTAATAATTGATATAAGACGATGATTAAAGGCATATTAAATAGATTATGAATTATTTTGGAATTATTGAATTGGATTATATTTAATTTGAGGTGAATATGTTTAGGTGATGAATAACGTTTCGTATTTGATATCGTTGGCATTTGAGGGTAAGATTTTGTGGAGTGTGCTATAAATGGTTTGGAAGTATCAGGTACGGATTACGTACTCTTTCAGCGATACCTTTGTTAAATTTGATTTGTTCGTTTGTTTTCTTATTTCGAATTCTATTATGATTTCACATAATTGTTTCTTGTGAAATAAATATATTAGTTTCATTTTAGAGTTGATACGTATGACTCGTATTTGTACTCTTTGAATTAGGTTATCATGTTTAGTATTATTTATTTTGATAATTGTAGAGCGGTACATTTTGCTACCTTCCTTTTGAAACCTTGTGACTATAATTTGATTCGGTTCAACATGTAAATATAGAACCCTTTTGTTGGTATTATGTCGCATGTGTTGTGACATGATATTTTTGTTAGAATATACCATAGAGTATACCTGAGTTATAACCACCTGTGGGGGTACCACGAACGCGTCGTCTCGCACGAGAGGCGTGACACTTTCCGTGGCGGTGTGATTAGTCCACGTCATCTCCATTTTGGGCTCCGGAGGAAGTGGGCCATTTGGTGTTTTGTTATGGGAGGCATATGGGTTAACCCTAGTTTTTTGTTCTGCGGATTGGCGATGTTGTGCCAAACACACCTATCCGATTTGCATACATTTGGATTCGCGGTCCAATGTGTGATTTGCCTATGTGGCATCATTTGACTTGCCTGTGTGGCATTATTTTGACTTGCCTGTATGGCATTGTTTTGACTTGCCTATGTGGCAAGGTATACTTCTGAGCTCATTCGGTATAAAATAACTCCAGCCATTTGTTTCAGCCTATTATTTTACTTGATTAGTTTTGTTGGTTTCTGTTCAGTTCAAGTCATTGAGTTAGTTACTTCAGTTCGTTATTTCTTTATTCTTTTATTGGTTTCGTCAATTACGTTGATTCAGATATATTCATTACATTGATTCGAGGATATATTCCATTCGAGATCTTTGGATATTATATTTTCGTTCGTATTTGCACTTGAGGCTTTGTTCAAAGATTTTATCTCGATTATTTTCATATATCAGTTGTATATCTTTTGTATATATGTCAGATCCGTCTTTGGGCAATTGGCTCATGCTGTGTTTTTCTTCCGGCAGGTTTGCAGGGGTGATTCAGGGCTAGTGTGATGAGATTTTTGCCTTTCACAATTTAGGTTGATTCGAATTTTAAGTTTTGATTATTTTGACTCAGTTTGGGGAATTGTACTTATTACTTTATTAATGGATCACCACTATTAATATTTTGAGGTTGTTAGTGCTCTGTTTATTTATTTTGAGGTTTGTTGTGCTTTGCACATGACCTCCCTTTCCTTTTCGGGAAGGGGGTGTTACACGAACCCTAAGAAGTAAAGTTAAGTAAACCAATGCATAAGTCAAATATATATGACTAATTGGTGTATGTGTTATTTTCCTTATGTGCTACAGAAGAATTGGAAAGAGAAGTTCAGCGTAAGCTATAGTTGTATGTAAGGCAAGTTTCCTAACTTCATTCATATTCTAAATGAATGTTAGTTTCTTAAACTTCTCAGATGTTGAACTTGAGAAGTTATGTCTATGTGCGAATGTGTGATATTTGTACAAGGTTGTAGAACGTATGCGGCCTTGTGCCATAATTTGAACACTTCAGTGTTTCTATGAGATGAAATGTTCTATGATTAAACTATTCAATAAGAGAATGTTCTGTTTATACATGAACCGTTATTGTTAAGTCTGTACTAAAGATTCTAGCCAGACATGATGTGTATAAAAGAGAGTAGAGAATGAAAGTATTTTAAAGTGAATGTGACTAATATTTTAAAATGATAGGAATCGAGATTATTCCTGTTATTCAAGCTAATTTATAACCTTTGTTTGGTTATCAAAGTTATAAAGGAATGTTTGAATTCTTAAAGTTATTTGTTCAACTGTTATGACTTGTTGGGCAATTGAATGCTCACACTTGCTTTAAATGAAAAACATATTCAGCGTACGAGTAGAAGAACTTAAGGATCCCGTAAAGATCAAGTTGATTAGTATCCAAAAGAAGTCTCATTCATTAGATGAATTAGTGTGAAGATCAAGTTAAGATTTGTAATGTAGAAAGATGAGAATTAAACTATAGACTAGTTTAATGAACAGTTTTGTATTCTTGATGGAGGATAAAAGTCACTTTATAAGATGAAAAGAATAAAGTAATTATCATTATTTGTAATGAACGAGGTTATAAGGTATTAGAACCTGGGAATTGAGAATGTATGTTGTTATATTTTAGTGTATAATGATGTATGTTTGGAAAGAATTGGGACCATGACGTACAGAATCCGGGTATGAAGATAGATCGGATTTTGGGGCGTTACAAAGTAGTATCAGAGCTGATAGGTTATAAACCTTAGGTATGAGTACCTAAGGCTATAATCGTAGAGAGAAGGATAAGAAGATCGTTGAGTTAAACGATTAAGGAAGAAGATCACCACGTGATCATAGTAAATCGTAATAACAGATGATCTATTAAATGATGAATGATTTATAGCTAATGTTATGAATGAATGGTACTATGAAGTAGTACGGGAAGAAGAACTCAGATTAAGTTGTAAAGGATAGCATACGAATTAAAGAAAATTTGTATTAAGGAAAAGGAAATTAGAAGTTGTAAAATTTCAATTGTGGACTCATGTGATAGCGGAGTGGGTCAAACCTTTGAATGGGAAAGGGTTTGTGATTACTTAGTTATTACAGTGATAATAACGAACGGAATATATATCTGAATTACCATATACTAACATATTGATAAACAATGATCGTATATAGAATATATCACAATAGGGTTAATAATTTAGCATAATAATAATATAATTCTGAAACTTCTTACTTATATCCATTGCATAAAGGAAATGCAAAGGTAAAGATACTTGCTCAATAATAATTGGAGTAAGTATAGGAAACTTGCCTGGTCTGCTGCTTACTGTTACGAAAACTTAGTTTTATCTTTTATACCGAAACCTATCATTAAAAAGATCATTCTATCGATTAGAATCACATATCATAACACATAGTACTGCTTATTTAAGTCAGCATATAACCTAATCATTTCGGTACACATGTTTCACAGTCATTAAATCACAAATAAACACATATACAGTCAAACTATCTAAGTCCGTATCACTTTCAAAGACATACGTTTGTATCGACGTACAGTATCGGCAATACTTAGAAGTTTAAAACTCTATTCAATACCCTTAATATTATTCTGGACAACCTAAGTATCAGTCATATTATTTTTCATAGCCTTATAACAATTTTCAAATAATTATTATAATTTATCATGAATTTTCAAACACCGGAATCATTATAAAATGATTTAAACATCAAATAATTCTATTATCATTAATATTTAAATAATATTAAACTATTAATGAAACGATCGCCAAAATATTAAAGTTAGTTATAATAACTCGAGAATATTATTAAAGTACTAATAATACCCTAAAATGATTTTTAAAATAATTAAAATCATTTTTAAATAATTACCATTAATATTAAAATATTAATCTATTATCCCTCAAAATATTAAAAGTCATTAAGTATAACTTAAAAATATTTTTAACTCATTTATATCTTTTTTAAATGATTTTTAAATCAATAAAACTATTTTTAAACTATTTATTATGACAAAATATCAAAAGTTATATTTTGTAACTAAAAATATTTTTATAACCCTTAAATCATATTTATATAATTTTTAAATCATTAATTCTATTTTTCATAATTTATTTAATACATTTATTAAATAACTTAAATATCATGAAATTCATCGAGAAAATATTAAAAATAACTTAAAATATTTTCTTATAACATAATATAATTTTAAATGATTTTTCAAGTATTAAAATCATTTTTAAGTAATTTATTTAATATTATAATTAAATAAATTAAATACCATTAATATTCCAAAATTAATAAATATTAATGAAATATATTCAAAATAATTAAAACTCATTTTTAGACTTTAAAATAATTTTTAGGAATTTATTTTGTATTTTTAATAATTAAAAACTATTTTTCTCTATTTATTAAATAAAAATAATAATTTCCATAAATAAACTGTCGCTAAAGGGCCCTATAGTGACGAAACTATCGCTATAGGTGTTCTTGAGCTGCCTAGAAAACCATGTCAGTATACCGGATGCTAGGTTTGACTAACTTTTGATCTAGGTTCCTGATGATTTCTGTGACGCCCCGAAAATTTGGATTTTCCAGAATTTAAGTTTAAAGAATTAGTTATTAATAAAATGAATTTTTATTAATAATATTATGTGTTATGTGTTTATTAATCGTTCTAGAACCTAGGATGATTATAAGTTGGGAGGATTCTAGCTACGAGCTAGACTGAGCGATTAAGAATTTTCAAGATGAAAATGAAAATTTTCCGTGAACAAAGATATTTCTGGAGAAAAAGACGAAATAGGTACTATTCACCCGACAAAACCTAAGGGTTAGGGTTTGAATAACATTCCGTCGAAAGATTTGCCGATAATATATCGTGAAAAGTTAAATAAGCCGATAAAAGTTTTTCTCGAAAAACGTGCAGAAATTGGATAAAATAAAAACGACGAAAAGTACTGCTATGTACTTTTCATTCGTTTAGCTACGTTAGGGTAAGACGTGAAGAAAAACGCTTAACACCAAAAAGTGTTTTTCAGTTTTTCAGAAATCCGAAGAATACATAAAAATTAATCTGTAAAGGAAAGACGAAATATCCAAAAATATTTGGATTCCGAGAATCGCAGTTTTTAAAACTATCGGACCAAAACCCGAAAGATGGAACCACGAAGCTTCCAAGGGAAGCTACGTCAATAGTAAGGAGGTGTGTTAAGGGGGTGGAAGTAGTAAACTTAAGTAGTAAGTAAACTTAAGTGTTAAGTAAACTTCAGTGTTAAGTAACCTTAAGAGTTAAGCAAACTTAAAGGCTAAGTAGACTTAAGTGTTAAGTAAACTTAAGGAGTAAGTTAACTTAGTCCTTAAGTAATGAATAGTAAGGAGGTTAAGGGGGTGAAATGACTATTTTGCCATAGCTTTGGATTTTCTATAAATAGGAAGCTAACTTTCATTTAAATGAGATTTTGAAAATTGTTCAAACATTTGAGAGAGAGAGAGAGATTTCGGATGAGGGAGAAGAGGAAAAGGAGGAGGAAAAGTTTCTCATGAACAAACTTTGTCCGACGGAAGGAGATTAAAGGAGAACGATAATCCGAACCCTAGTCTTTTATAAATTTTCTTAAGTTTTTATGTTTAGAAACATAACTTAATGAAGATAAGAAGTAGATGATGTTAGGGATGATTTCATATGGTTGAAATCATGAGAAATAATGAAAATAAGAATTTGAAGTTTAGTTTATAAATTTCTTAAGGAAGTATAAAATTTGTAATGAATTAGAACGATCCGAGTGGATTATATGAATAATTAGGTGAAATAAGTAAGGAATAATGTTCTATAACATTAAATTCCAATAAAAAGTGAAATCGTAATCCAAAATATCGATTAAAAATGAAGAACAAACGAAGAACACGCGAAGAACACGAAGAACGTTGTTGATGGACAAATTTAAAACCATCGTAGGATAATTGTTGTTGATGGACAAGTTTAAAACCATCGCGTATAAGTTTGATGCATATTTCTTGGTTAGGAATGGCAGAAACGTTCATGAAGAACGGATTAAAACTTAGCTATAACGAAGTTATGGCAAAAATTTTGTAAAAGACAAACGAGAATTAGAAAGTTAGTAAATGAACCCAAACGTGTAGGGTTTCATAAGAATGTAAGAAAATGTTGAAAACATGAGTCGTGGACTCAAGAACGATCGAGTTCCAAGTTCGAATTACAGAATTACGGACGAACGAATAAAGAGCGTTAAAAATGTAAAACGAATGAAGGGTGATGATCAAGCCTATCGAATATCACGTTAACGGATTCAGAACGAAGTTCTGTCTGGGGGGTATTGAAGTATGTAAGATAAGGAAGAGAATGGCTTTGGAATGACCTCATTCCGAGTTATAACGAATAAGTTATAGAAGCAGGAAGTAAGCGACTCAAATTGGATTTAACACTTAGAGAAATTTTCTAGGGTTAAGGCTTGGCTGTAGCGCTGATCATGCCTGTAAGGTGGTGGCACTCAAATGCTTGAGACTAGGGAGTTGGTATTGCAAACTCTACATGTGCATGGCGAGAGATAAAAGAAGAGAGGCGTTTAAGCGCCGGTGTAGAGGAAAAAGCCGAGAAGAGCTTTTAACTTTCAACTCTTGGGGAAACGACGGAAGATAAAGAACATAATGTTCAACTAATATAGCACTTAAGCAAGTTAATTAACCCTTTAGTACAGGTTGAATGAAATGTTTGAAAGAGATTTAAAGTTCAATAAGAGAGCAAACGTAAACGTACGCAGTTGCAAGCAGTCTTAGCATACAATGAACAGTATGGCTTTGACATTAAGAAAGAATAATGAACATGGGGTTCATGGGATGGATAACGATCGAAAGCGATTAAAACCTTGAGTAAAGGTTGAATAAGAGATTAAAAGACGAGTAACATGAACGTTGAATACGTAAACGATCTTCGTGAATCGTATTCGTGTCGAACGAACGTTCTAAGTACACACTGGTTGTATGGCGTAGACATTGACAACGATAGTAAGTAAGATATGAATTATCGAGAAAGCCGTAACAAACGATAATAAGATTAATGAAAGTCGAATGTGAGTCAAATAAGAATGTATTCTAAGGTATGACATTTAGTTGCCAGGAAGCCGTAAGGAATAAGAAATTGACTTAGCGAACATTATAGTTTAATGGTTCGGATAAGTTACGATAAGTTTAGGTTGTGGTACAATCGTAACCTTTGATGGTTGACATATGGGTGCTGGGCTAAACAAATTCTTCAGAGAGCGAAGGTATATACAAAACTGGCAACCGATGTAACTCACTGTTATGGGCAGTGTAGATGAGACGGGAACTTGTTTGTTGGTTGTTTGTGGGAAACCACTCAGTACCATATGGACTACTAGCAAGAGAAAGCGATGTGTCTTTGAGTCTTAGAGAAGTAATAAGAAGAAGATAATAATGTAAAACATCAAAGATGATGAACGTATAAGTAAGACATCTCCGTAAGTCATGAAGCCGTAGAACGATAGTGAAAGTGGTCGCGTAAACTTGGGTTGCAAGAACGCGAACCTTAAGAAGTAAAGTTAAGTAAACTAATGCATAAGGCAAAGATTTATGACTAATTAGTGTATGTGTTGTTTTTCTGATGTGCTACATAGGAACTGGAATGTGTGACGCCCCCAAATCCGTGTAATCATCAATTACAGAACTTGGTGCTCACGATACAACATACACCATCATCTAACTAAGTAAACCTTAACAATAAGGAATAATAATATTATCTACTACATAATTATTCAAAATAAAATCCCAAGTCTTTACAACCTTAAAACATACTGGAACTTAGTCTTAGCGTTTATCGCTACAATACATATCGGAAATAATTATTTTATTACATAACCATTAGCATCACTTCATCTTGGACTTTCCCTTGTCCTTGCAGAACCCTCACCTTCTCATCCTTAATCGAAAGGTTTAAACAAGAATGAACACAAATTGCCCAAAGAAGTATACGGAATAGATGGGAAATATACATCAGGATAAAGGCATTTGGATTACTAGATCTCAACAGTTAAAAGATTATCAAGTGTTAAAGAAGAACATCAAGAATAAGAATTTAAGAATTTTCAATATCATACTAAGGGGTGTAAAATACCCTGAACATATTTTCTTTCATCAAAAACCATCAGACGGTTTAACAATCAAATAGACTGTAAACGGTCTCTGCAAGTACGCCAGGTGATAAGCCCATTGTACCCTACATTGTGCACATGTATTAAGTTTAAAATGCTAAGCATAAATGGGACTATTTGCCCGACATCTGTTTTTCCCATTCATTCGGGTTGTTTATCTTAGTAATCATGCGAGACCTCACCAAGGCAACTTGGATTGGTAAACATTCAATAGCTTCGAAAGATGTGTTTTAAATATTTTTCATCAATAATAACTAGCCGGAACCAAAGGCTAGGAACATACATAGAAACAGTTCTATGATGACATGAAACTTAAAAACATAGCTGTTAGAATAATAATTGAATAACCATTGAAAAGCTTGCAAGATAATTGGAGTTTGTATGACTTTTCAACGAAGAAACTTGCACGAATAAATAACTAACACAAGTCCAATACTTACCCTTACTGCGATAATGTTAGTAAGGATTTAATAAATACCCAAAAGAAATTAGGGTTAGGAAACTTGCCTGATAAGCCTGCTACAATTAACACTAGCGATTAACCTTCATATATCCTAATCACGTGTGTCTCGTTAATCACCATTCATACACAATCTAGTTTGAAGTAAAAGGGTCTCCTATTGGATATGATATAAACATCATAAGAGAATATATTTAGAAAATATATGCCACCCATATTAGACATCATAGGCAGCCCAAAACAGAACTTAAAAATGCCCAAACATAACAGTTTTTCCATTTTTTTTCTCAGCTTTACCATACCTCGCTAAAACAGTCATAACTAATTTGTTTTAAAACATTTTTGAGCAATTCTCACGTCCACGCGAAGCCAACTTCTGGGGCAACAACTTTCGTTCATGGACCATCTTCAAATTTCAAGCACAAAATTCCAGAAAATCCGTGCAAGGAGACTGCTCCGAATTTGTTGGACAGATTTGACGCAACTACTTTGAAAAGTCATAACTCCTTGATCCGAAGTCGGAATTAGTCCATTCCGGAGTCTATGGAAAGCTTATTCAGTGTAATATAATAACCCAAAAGCCCAAAATTTTCTGGAAACTGTAGCTAGCCCCGAATTTGTCCTTAGGGTCAGCAGCTCACAATTTTTTTTCGGTTTCTAACATGTTTATTTCGCGACCTTACGATTTTCATAACTTGGTCAACATAACTCCGATTCGAATGAAATTTGGACATGTTATACCTCATGCTACATACTATTTTACAAAATTATCACATGCAACAAATGGATTATCTAAGACATGATTTCGAGTGACCAAAAATCCTGAAAAATCATGCAAACTAGTTTAACCCAACTTTTGAGAAAATCATGATTTTGATTCTAGCATGCATGGATTTGATTCCTACTGTCCAGACCACATTTACTAACATATACACACATGTTACAACAATCAAACCCTCTAACTTTTCATGTTTTGATCCAATTAGCAACTAAGAGGCATTTTATCAAATAGTTAGCATGCATACATGAATTCTATGATTCTTTATGTAATAGTAACATGTTATAAACCAGAATTTTCATTCTTATCATCCACATAGCAGTAATACACGAAATCATGGCATCACCAAGCCAAAAAAAACATTTATCATGGTAATTCATGCATTTTTCACTATTTTTCTTCAAGAACATAAAAGTTGGTTTCATGGCTACCTTGGATGCGAACTCTTCTTGATTTAATCTGTTAGAGACTCACTCCTTGCTTGCTTAGACTCTCCAAAATCTCCAGAAATCACCACAACATCTATTACTCTCAATTTCTCTTTCTTTTTGTATCTTGGTGGGATTTTTGCAAAGTGAAACATTTTTTTGTTGGGTGTATATATATATAACTTGATAGAGCTGCTCTCTCCAGCCCCTTCACCACTCCCATCATCAGTTACATGCATAATTATCCCACTTGAATATAGTTATGGGGGGAAGTTAGGAACATGAAAAGGTTTGCTTATTATGTATGGTTTAATAAGGAGTTATCACCTTTCTTCCTCCTTATTCTATATATCTGAATATACTCTCCTCCTTGTCCCATATTATGTGTCACAAGACCCCACCATTATTTGTCCAATTAAACAAATGCATTATAATGTTATTTTAATCATTTAAATACCGCTTTTGATTGCTTTTGCCCTCTCAGAGCAAAAGCGATCGATACTATACCGATTCCTACTAAATTCGACGTCCCGGACGTCATGGAACTCTCCGTTTCGTCAAACTCAACTTCAAAATTCGTAGTTGACAATTCGTCGCTCCAAAGTGTGTTTGGGTTAAATTTAAGATAATATTATATCTAATAAAGTTCCAAGAGTATAGATTTAATTGTATGTGATATTTTACGTCATGAAACTTCCAAGTCCATATATCTATAAATAAGAGCATTGTAAAAGAGAATGGTGGATATATAAAAATATTATGAGACATGTCTCATTTTCGTGACACATTTAAAAATATTATGAGACATGTCTCATTTTCGTGACACATTTTCGTGGTTACAGTCTATCCTGTCTAATTTCGACGTTTCGGACTCAAATACGCAGACCGCGTCTCTAAATTTCGTTCCAAACTCAAACTCATATTTGTAAGTCATCCCACGAAATTAATTAGAATTAATTCCATCCTTAACCAATTTAAATAATTGGCCTAACCGTAACAACCATTAATATGCATCTTATCACATAACATATAATAAAAATAAATAATTCATCTAAAAATAATTGTCACATAAGAATTTCACATAAGTTTGTTTATTGAAATTGTTTAATTACATGGAAAAATCTAGGATATTACAGAATGAAGCGATTCACGTAAATGTAAGTCAAATTTGTCTTGTAAAGCAAGTTTCCTAACTTCATTCATATTTCAAATGAATGCTAGTTTCTTGAACTTCTCAGATGTTGAACTTGAGAAGTTCTGTCTATGTGTGAATGCGCGATATTTGTACAAGGTGATAGAACGTATGAGGCCTTGAGCCATAATGTGTGGTAAGTTGATGGACTGTACTAAGATATAAGAATGTTTAAACTGAAAATAGGTTATTTTCAGTAGGCTTAGTATTGAAGGTGCTAGAGAAGATTAAGTATTGTCGCAGTAAGACAATGAAGGAAATATGGAGAATAGGATATTCCAAGTCATCTAGCTATGCTAGATTTCGAAGTTTATTGAAATCGTGCCTGTGAGTTCGTATTTTGAAAATGAAAGAATTGGTTCAACTTTTGGAACCAATAGATTTTTTTAAAAGAACTTTTCTTGGTATGTCTATGTCAATTGTTTCGGCTAGACAGAAATTGATTTAAAATATCAAAATGAATTTTATATCATCAGTGCATTTTATGCAAGGATGGTAAAAAGATGGAGTTATTAATGCAATTGAACTTGGTGTTGGATGTGATCTTAGGATCAACAACCCGCTATGGTATGATGTATAATGACGAAGTCATAAAAGCCGACAAAAGTCCTCAACGATTTGTGAAAAAGTACGGTATCATGGCGTCGCCAAAAGCGTTTTGATGTATTGTGAAAAGAATTTAAAGAAGTAGTCGATGTCAATTGAGTTGACTAGACGAATGTTTCACGTTGATATCCAATTTATTGGTATGGTCTAAGCTACTTGATTCGGCTAGACAAATGGTATGTCATGTTTAAAAGAAAATCAAGCTTTTCTTGAGAAGTTGTGCCAATCCAAATTATTTTGGTGCGGAATCTAATGATTAAGTCTGAGGTGAACACACCCCGAAATGGGGTTATACAATGGGTTGATCGCTTCACATTATGGAAGATGTAGTTTACCTTCTTGGTGATTGTAAACTGCTAGTAAGAGTTCATGGTCAATTTGACCCCTCAGCAAAAGTATGAAATATTTTAAAGGAATTCTTATATTCCTCGTTGTTCATTCTACTTCATAATTCTTGATAAGTTGTGAAGGTGAGAGAATGTTTGAAAGATTGGAACTTCTTTGAATAGAAGTTAAGAAGATGGGTAGGTTAAAATTTCGAGGATGAAATTCTGTGAAGAAGGGGTGAAGGTGATGACCCGGGTATGGGTGTGGTTTTGAGAAATTCCGAGGACGGAATTTTTATAAGAGGGGAAGAGTGTAACGCCCCAAAAATTTGGATTTTCCGGAATTTAAGTTTAAAGAATTAGTTATTAATAAAATGAATTTTTATTAATAATATTATGTGTTTATTAATCATTCTAGAACCTATGATGATTATAAGTCGGGAGGATTCTAACTACGAGCTAGACTAAGCGATTAAGAATTTTCAAGACGAAAATGAAAATTTTCTGTGAACAAAAATATTTTCTGAGAAAAAGACGAAATATGCACTATTCACCCGACGAAACCTAAGGGTTAGGGTTTGAATAACCTAAGCCGTTCTGAGAGTTCAGTATGTCGAAATAACATTCTATCCAAAGATTTGCCGATAATATATCGTGAAAAGTTAAATAAGACGATAAAAGTTTTTCTCAAAAAACGTGCAGAAATAGGATAAAATAAAAACGACGAAAAGTACTGCTATGTACTTTTCATTCGTTTAGCTACGTTAGGGTAAAACGTGAAGGAAAACGCTTAACGCCAAAAAGTGTTTTTCAGTTTTTCGGAAATCCGAAGAATACGTAAAAATTAATTGATAAAGGAAAGGCAAAATATCCAAAAATATTTGAATTCCAAGAATCGCAGTTTTTAAAACTGTCGAACCAAAACCCGAAAGATGGAACCACGAAGGGAAGCTACGTGAATAGTAAGGAGGTGTGTTAAGGAGGTGGAAGTAGTAAACTTAACTAGTAAGTAAACTTAAGTGTTAAGTAAACTTAAGTGTTAAGAAAACTTAAAGGCTAAGTAGACTTAAGTGTTAAGTATACTTAAGGAGTAAGTTAACTTAGTCCTTAAGTAATGAATAGTAAGGAGGTTAAGGGGGTGAAATGACTATTTTGCCATAGCTTTGGATTTTCTATAAATAGGAAGCTAACTTTCATTTAAATGAGATTTTGAAAATTGTTCAAACATTTGAGAGAGAGAAAGAGATTTCGGATGAGGGAGAAGAGAAAAAGGAGGAGGAAAAGTTTCTCATGAACAAACTTTGTCCGACGGAAGGAGATTAAAGGAGAACGATAATCTGAAACCTAGTCTTTTATAAATTTTCTTTAAGTTTTTATGTTTAGAAACATAACTTAATGAAGATAAGAAGTAGATGATGTTAGGCATGATTTCATATTGTTGAAATCATGAGAAATAATGAAAATAAGAATTTGAAGTTTAGTTTATAAATTTCTTAAGGAAGTATAAGATTCGTAATGAATTAGAACAATCCGAGTGGATTATATGAATAAGTAGGTGAAATAGGTAAGGAATAATGTTCTATAACATCAAATTCCAATAAAAAGTGAAATCGTAATCCAAAATATCGATTAAAAATGAAGAACGAACGAAGAACACGAAGAACACGAAGAACACGCGAAGAACACGAAGAACATTGTTGATGGACAAATTTAAAACCATCATAGGATAATTGTTGTTGATGGACAAGTTTAAAACCATCACGTATAAGTTTGATGCATATTTCTTGGTTAGGAACGGTAGAAACATTCATGAAGAACGGATTAAAACTTAGCTATAACGAAGTTATGGCGAAAATTTCGTAAAAGACAAACGAGAATTAGAAAGTTAGGAAATGAACCCAAACGTGTAGGGTTTCATAAGAATGTAAGAAAATGTTGAAAACATGAGTCGTGGACTCAAGAACGATCGAGTTCCAAGTTCGGATTACCGAATTACGGACGAACGAACAAAGAGCGTTAAAAACGTAAAACGAACGAAGGGTGATGATCAAGCCTATCGAATATCACGTTAACGAATTCAGAACGAAGTTCTGTCTGATGGGTATTGAAGTATGTAAGATAAGGAAGAGAATGGCTTTGGAATGACCTCATTCCGAGTTATAACGAATAAGTTATGGAAGCAGGAAGTAAGCGTCTCAAATTGGATTTAACACTTAGAGAAATTTTCTAAGGTTAGGGCTTGGTGCTTGTATGGCGCCGGTCATGCCTTTGTAAGGTGCGTTGTAGCGCTTGCACTGAGAGCCGGTACTACAAACTCATGCCACGGTAGCGAGAGATAAAGAAGAGAGTAGGCGTATAGCGCCGATGTAGGGAAAAAGCCAGAGAAGAACTTTTAACTGCTCAACTCTTGGGGGAAATGTACGGGAAGATAAAGAACATAATGTTCAACTAATATAGCACTTAAACAAGTTAATTAACCCTTTAGTACAGGTTGAATGAAATGTTTGAAAGAGATTTAAAGTTCAATAAGAGAGCAAACGTGGCGTACGATTGACGGTTAAGCGGTCTTAGCATACAATGAACAGTATGGCTTCGACATTAAGAAAGAATAATGAACATGGGGTTCATGGGATGGATAACGATCGAAAGCGATTAAAACCTTGAGTAAAGGTTGAATAAGAGATTAAAAGACGAGTAACATGAACGTTGAATACGTAAACGATCTTCGTGAATCGTATTCGTGTCGAACAAACGTTCTAAGTACACCCTGGTTGTATGACGTAGACATTGACAACGATAGTAAGTAAGATATGAATTATCGAGAAAGCCGTAACAAACGGTAATAAGATTAATGAAAATCGAATGTGAGTCAAATAAGAATGTATTCTAAGGTATGACATTTAGTTGCCAGGAAGCCGTAAGGAATAAGAAATTGACTTAGCGAACATTATAGTTTAATGGTTCGGATAAGTTACGATAAGTTTAGGTTGTGGTACAATCGTAACCTTGATGGTTGACATATGGGAGTTGGGCTAAACAAATTCTTCAGAGAGCGAAGGTATATACAAAACTGGCAACCGATCTAACTCACTGTTATGGGCAGTGTAGATGAGATGGGAACTTGTTTGTTGGTTGTTTGTGGGAAACCACTCAGAGTACCATATGGACTACTAGCAGAGAAACGATGTGTGCTAAGTCTTAGAGAAGTAATAAGAAGATAATAATAATGTAAAACATCAAAGATGATGAACATATAAGTAAGACATCTCCGTAAGTCATGTAGCCGTAGAACGATAGTGAAAGTGGTCGCGTAAACTTGGGTTGCAAGAACGCGAACCTTAAGAAGTAAAGTTAAGTAAACTAATGCATAAGTCAAAGATTTATGACTAATTAGTGTATGTGTTGTTTTTCTTATGTGCTACATAGGAACTGGAATGAGCAGTTCAGCGTAAGCTGTAGCTATGCGTAAGGCAAGTTTCCTAACTTCATTCATATTTCAAATGAATGCTAGGTTCTTGAACTTCTCAGATGTTGAACTTGAGAAGTTCATGCATCATGTGAATCTTGCGATATTTGTACAAGGTGATAGAGCGTATATGAGGCCTTGAGCCACAATGTGAACACCGGTGTTTCTATGATATGAACTGATTACGTGATTGATTTGCTTCGATACAAGTATGTTCTGTTTATACATGATCCTTTATTGATAAGTCTGTGCTAATGATTCTAGCCGGACATGAAGAGTATGAAAAAGGTAGAAGAATATAATGAAAGTATTTCAAAGTGCATGTGAATAATGTCTTA